>CAWUFW010004399.1:1200000-1554785 GCA_963921515.1 Calotriton arnoldi | reverse complement strand
ATACAAAACAATTGGCCTCTTTAGAGAGTAAGGTTCTATCTAACTTTAACCTCTGCCAAACCTCTGAAGACCCTTGGACTCTATACACACTGTACCTCACTTTGGTGCAGTATATATAGAGCCAGTTTCTTACAGGGCATATTTGATGGAACGGCGCAAAACTATAGATTGACTGATGGTGCAGTTTAAAATTGTAACGTGGAGTGTACTGGGCCTTAACTCCTTTGTAAAAAGATACAGAGTGCACACCTACCTTCGTAGACACAGTGTTCAAATATCTAAGCTGCAGGAAACACACTTAGCAGAATCATAGGTTTCTAAGCTCCATAAAAAATGGAGAGGCCAGATGTTCTCTGCGACTTACTCCACCTATGCCCAGGGAGTGGTTATCTGGGTGGCCCCACAGGTACTGTTCAGAGTTCTTGGTAGCGAGGCTGATGTAGAGGGGAGGTATGTCCTGGTGCAGGCAGAGCTAGACGGTAAGGAAATCTGCCTGATGTATATTTATGCCCCAAATCTCAACAATGGCGATTTTTACCCATACTTGGAGGCTCTTCTGCTGCCCTATATGGGGATCCATGTGGTGTGGGCTGGGGATTTCAATTGTGTTTTAGACAACTCCTTAGACAGGCATCCCCCAGGGGTCCATTCTAAACCAAACATGACGGCTACACTTCGGGGGTTCATGGACAGGCTGGGCTATACGGACGCGTGGCACACGATGCACCCGGAGGAAGGGGGATGCATATGTTACACCCCCTCACATACAGTTTATAGCAGATTGGACCGCTTCCTCCTTTCTGGGGAGTCTGCCATGATGGCAATGCATACACAGGTGTTGGGGCAATACCTCTCGGACCAGACGCCCGTGCTTTTGGAGTGTGGACCGTGATGCGGTCTCCCAGGGTTCCACTGTGGTGATTGCAGCCAGAAGCCCTAAAGGACGACATATTCAGGTGGGAACTGAGAGAGGTGACGGGGGCTTATTTTGATATTAACTGGGGAACCGCCACTGACAGAGGGGCAGAATGGGAGGCTCTAAAGGTGGTGACACGTGTGGAATGCTGCTCCAAGTTGGGTGGGCTGAGAAGACAATTGGAGAGGGACTTATCTCTGGTGGAGGATAACCTGGCCAATTTAAAAGAAGCAGAGCTTGATAAGGAGGCATGAGGAGAGACATTGCTGCGTGTCAAACGCAGGGTAGGAGAAATATGGGATAGACTAGACTGTCTGGTCCGGCGCGAATACCGCCCAACTACTTCACCAGAAGGGTGATAAATCCGGCCATTTACTGACATGGCTTCTTAAGCACGAACGCTCTCCCCAATTATTCTCACGCTCCAGCAGGCAGACGGTAGCCACTTGTCTACACAGCTTGGTACTAATTCTCTCATGCATGCTCACCTATCGTTGGTGTATAGAGTAGAGGTGGGAGTGGTCCCGGAAGTATTGAAGGTTTTTTGGGATAACCTGGCCCCCCCGCCTTCCTGAGGACCAACGCAAAGGTCTCAGGGAAGACATTTGCTTGGAAGACCGGAAAGAAGCAGGAACCAGGTTGACTCGTTACAAATCCCCCAGTCCTGATGGTCTGCCGGTGGAGTATTTCCAGACTTACGTGGACCCCCTGCTACCTCATCTACTGGAGACCCTGTGAGAGGCCAGGCAGGTGGGCTGTCTACCAACGTCGATGAGAGAGGCCCAAATTGTGATGCTCCTTAAACCGGGTAAAGACTTGTGTATACCTGGCTCCTATCACCCTTTGTCAATGCTGGGTGTCAACACTAAGATACTGGCTAAAGTACTGGTCCACACAGACCAATGTGGTTTCATGCCAGGTCAAGGTACACATATGAACTTACGTAGGTTGTCTCATGTCCTGCATGTCACAGAGACTATGAATATCAGAACAGTCGCCCTAGTCCTAGACATCGAAAAGGCTATTGATGCTCTGAGATGGAACTATCTGTGGGAGGTGCTGACACAAATGGGCTTCGTGTTACAAAAGGGGGGAGGGACAGAGGGCTTAATCAAGAGGTCCAGCGTACTTGCCCTATCAAAGTATATGCAAAAAAGAGGTACGCAGTTCCTCAACATGCAGGTAGTGTCCCAGGCACCCAGAAAGGAGGAGAAATCCTCCTTTCGGAACTAGGGCCCTCACACACCCAGCAAGCTAGGTGTCATGCTTCAGCAAATTTTATTCTATTCATATTTGCTCTTGAGGATTCCCCACTTGTTTTATTTTCACTTTCAGAACATCTACACTCACACTAGGTCCCTCACACCCACGGCACCCATACGGCAGGAACAAAAGAGCTCCGGCAAAGAGCCCCTTTATGGGTGCCCGTCGGGTATTGCAGCTCCGACCCGACGAGGAGCAGACCCATATGATGAAGCATGACACCTAGCTTGCTGGGTGTGTGAGGGCCCTAGTTCCGAAAGGAGGATTTCTCCTCCTTTCTGGGTGCCTGGGATACTACCTGCATGTTGAGGAACTGCGTACCTCTTTTTTGCATATACAAATGGACTTCGGCCAGGAATTAATTTCCTGGGTATGGCTCAGTGCGGCGAGCTACATGACAATGCCCGTTGGGACCAGCACCTAATACCGCCTCGGCGTTTGAAGGCAGTTGCTTGCCGGATGCTTCATCCTTTTCTAAAGATGATGTAATGTGGCCCACTTTGGACCAGAGGAATAGCCATCCGTGTTCCTGGTGTGTGTGCCACAGAATCCTACCGACTTTTACATTACCCTGATAAATCAGAACTTATCGCTGACCACTGGGAGCTCGGCTCCCCCACATTTTGAGGGGCTTTGTCCTCTGTACAGGCCTGTTATTGTGACCCGGGCCGCTGCTCAGGTACCCTAGGTGCCCCAATTCTGCTGTTCATCTCCACCTGTTCATCTCCACCTCTGCGCCCTGAAGAAGGTGTGACCCACCCCGGGTCGGTCACCGAAATGCGCATCGGCGCGGCTGTCGCCTGACTCATACATCTCCATCTTTTACCATCTGAGATATGCACACCTCCGAGGCTAACCTGTAGCTTCAAGTGCATTATTCAACCATTGGCCATTTAATATCTATGTCCATTCTGCAGTTGCAGCATATCAAGCTAATCATTGTAGAGTTCTGAATATTGAGATGTATATTTAATACCATCCATCTCTTAGGAGTTTCTCGATGGAGTCAGTGGATGGCCATTGAACTACTTTGTTGTGTGAACAAGTTTGCGTGAATCTGTGGTATGTATGCGAGGATCTAGTGTGTGACTGTTTTCACCTGTAGCCTCTCCTATGCATAGGATGTGGTTTTTTATTGTGATATTTATTTAATGTCGTCCTAATGGAAAAATGTTGATACATGAAAATGTTGAATAAAAATAATGTTATTGTTATATAATCCAGGTCTCTTTTATGTTATGTGTTTCTGATTGTTTGTTCCCACGTGGCTCCCCGGTTTCTTCACTCCCAGGGGACTGGATTGACAGTTTCCCTTGCTTTTTCATCTCCGACATACTGCGGATCCATTAAATAATTCAGGCAGTGGGTTTTTGTTTTTGATTTAACTTATTGCTTTCCCCTGTTCCCCTGCCTAGGCATCCTTTACACGGGCCCCCTTCTGTGTGATTGTTACAGCTCTTGTATAGTCTACCAACTGCTAGGGTCCAAAATGGTGGTGTGGTTTCGGAAATTTTCCCTATCCAGCGGGGCATGAGGCAGGACTGCCCGCTGTCCCCACTCTTATTTGCCCTAGCAATGGAACCCTTGGCGATTCGATTGCGACAGGACATGGCTCGTTGGGGCGGCGTGGTGAGCGGCCAGGTTCATGTCATATCTCTGCACCCATATGACGCCTTGCTGTAAATAACTCTCCCCGAGGAGGCTTTGTCTGTTCTTCTGGGCATCCTATTGGGATTCGACGCGGTATCGGGACTGCAGGTTAATAACCAAAAATTGGTTATGTTCCTGCTCGCTAAATTAGCTGGTAAAGAGGTAACTGACCTCCCCCCAACAGATTTTCGATGGGAATGTGATCATTTCCGGTACCTAGGAATTCAAGTGGCCCATTCAGCCGACGCGTAATACTCATTGAATATGGGAGCAGTCCTTACGGGATTGCAGTCCTCTATCAGTTTCTGGAATCACCTTCCCCTATCTATCATGGGTCATGTGGCCTTGGCCTGGGTAGTCCTGCTGTCACATTGTCTGTATGTCCTTCAGAATTCTTTCTGCACAATTCCCAGGTCTCCCTTCAAGACCCTTAGGAGTCCCCTTATCTCTCTGGTGTGGGCAAGGAAACGTAGCAGGGTAAAGCTAGAGATTCTTACGTTGGATGTGGATCTGGGGGGGACTGGGCCTCCCAGACCTGAACCTTTATTGTCTTGCGGCTCTCCTTCAACACGCTGCCCAATGCTGTGTGGAGGGCCCCAATATAGAGAAGGACCTCCTGGCAGATTGGGGATGGGAGAGCAGTCTTCCCGGATGTCTCATGATGGGATCCAGGACACCCTTGGACTATCCCCTTGTAGTTTGTCAGGTCGCGTGGGCTTGGGAGCGAGTGGTCACCCTGGTGCTGCGGATAGCGCCATATGCACAAACACTGCCATTGTAATGGGTACACAGTTTTCACCATATTTAGTCTGTGATGGACTTGACGGAGTGGTTCGTAGGGGGGTGCCTCACGGCAGGTGACCTATACCTCAATGGATCTTTTATTTCTTTTGCCAACACACAGGAGTGCTTCCATGTCCCAGCCGGACATTTTTTGCAATATGCAAAGAGTTTGCGCATGGCGCTGGAACTCTTGACCTCCATTCCTGAGGAGCCGATGGAGTCTCACACTCTGCTAGTGATTCTTGACCCAGGTTCCTTTAGGAGTTTGATTTCTCGCTATATGGCGCACTTAAAGCCGACCATTGTGTCGACGTTTCCTGCATTCAGGATAGATGGTCGGCTGACCTGCCAGTGCCTCTCACTGAGAGGGAATGGAAGCGTGCATTTGCACAAGTCCGAGAGTTGGCCAGTAATACACGCATTCAGCTTAAACATTTTCACTACCTACTCACATTACCTGAACCCGACAGATTGGCGCTGTTCAGCACAGTGAGTCTGCTGGGGTGCCCCCATTGCGGAGTTGAGCCGGTGATGTTTACCCACATGACGTGGGACTGTCCTCGACTCCGATCTTACTGGTTGGGAGTGTCGAAGATGCTTTGGGAGACCACGGGACGTCGGATCAAGCATTGTCTCCTTGGGGTCCTAACAGTCCCCAAGGCTGGGTCTGGGATGCAATATAAATTTGAGAACTTGGGACAGGGATTGGCTAAGCGCCGCATTGCAATCCATTGCACCCATCCTCCGCCCCCTAGGTTACCCAGATAGATGGAAGACATGCGTGAATGAGGGGGTAGCGGAGGAGAGACGTCTACGCATAGATCGCATTTAAGAGCACGCTGACATAGACCTGGAGACATGGGGGATACTACTGAAGAAACTGTAGGCTATTGGGCTGATGGGTGGGGATGCAGACGCTCTCCCACAGACAGGGACCCCTGTCTCACAGGCAGGAGGCAATGACAGGTACCCCGATTACTCAGGCTCCATCAGCCAGCATGAATAAATGGGTTTGGGAAGCAGAGATACCTAACTAGCCACAGCAGGTAGGCATGGGTTATTGAAACAATTTGCTAATAGCGATGACAACCTCTGTACATCTAGGACACCATCTAGAGACTCAGAGAGAGGAGACTGAGGGCATGGCCCTGTCTACTTGTTACTGTGTACACTATAGTTCCATCCAAGGAGAGGGACAGGATGGACATAGATATAGAACTGAGTCAATCTGAGTTATTTGTGGAAACATTTGATGCTCCGCTCTGCCAATTGCTGATCATTTTAAAACAGTTATATATTATTTGACTATATCATTGTTACATGATTAGGGACCTGCAGCATTTTTTAGCAGTTTCGGTCGCATTGTTTACCATGGCTGGTATTTACCCCACGCACTGTAACTTGATTTGTCACCCACTGTGCACCATGTATTTCTTGCATGTGATCGTACTGATATTGCTGTTATTCATGTCCCAAAATAAAAACAAGTTTAAAAAAACCTATATTTTTGATTTGCGGTACCTTAAAGATCAAGCCATCCTACCTAATCTTGAATCAAATACATGTTGCAGGAGTGTTAGACTTCCTGCCCTAGTTGGCTCATTTAAACAACTAGCTTGTACTGGTGCTGAGCACTTTTTAAAAGTAAAAATTAGGTTTTAATACATTTTGTAGGTACCTGAATTTTATCAATTCTTGTACTGTGTTCTGTCATATTGTTGATTCAGTTTGTACTCCTTCGGACCAGCTAATCTCTTGATATTTCTGCATTTTATGAATTCTGCACTTTACTTGGATTTGCTGTGATACATTTGTATTTAGTTGTTTAATCTGACTTTATATTTTTCGAAGAACATTTTGTACATATGCAGTGGATATAGTACTTTTCTGTTCTGTGCCATTCTGTGATTATTCTCTGCTAAGTTCCACATGATGATTAATGAAACGAGAATCGAACTCTTGATTCTTTGCCTTACATTCATATCAACTGACTTTTAATATGTTATTTTGAAGTTTTATTGTACACTTTGATGGTTATAGCAACCAAATAAAGGTTTTTTTTTTTTTTTTTTTTTTAAACAATTTAAGATACACGATTATTAGCACCATACTTTAAATATACATAAAAACCATAGGAAAGTCTAACCTCATAAAAAAGTTTAGGCGAAGTAGAATCAAGCGAGCAAGGAGTTCAATCGCAGCAATACAAAAGATTAACAAAAATATTTGATGCTCAGAGAAGAGTCTCAGATTTTCTCGTCTATACACGAGAAAATCTAAATTACCTAAAGTAAAGTCCAAGCTAAGAAGATGGTTCCAGAGCCTAAAGGATCTCAAAAATCAAGAAATTCCATAGAGGAAAATAAAACATAGCAGGAAATGATGACAATCAGAATGTGATTGGAAAAATGTTTTCTCTAAGAATAAACTAAAGACTTTTATAAGGGTATTCCACAAGAGGTCTTAAAAGAATCCTATTCCCTCTGTATAGGTTTGGACCTTGAGTGACTATTTATGTTATTCTTGTCTTTCTGAAGAGCTTGAATGGGAGAGTTACTTCTGGCTCTGACCCAAGTGATGATTGATGGTTCTAATAAAGTGTTTTAAAGTGGAAATTACTGTGAGACTATCTGACATAATATCTTTACAGGTAATTGAATGAAGAGGTGAGCTGGGGGGAAATTAGGGGGGTCATTCTCTTTTGCGCTACTGTGCTAATCACATACTATTCTACTTACAAGTCTCCTTCCTTGCAGTGCCCTCCCTAGTATCCCTTTCCTTCATCTGGCTACTTTGATACTCGGTGCCTATCCAACCAGACTCCAGGCTGTCAAAAGGTGGGATTCTGGGAGGTACTGCTCCCAAGGATTCTTCGGCCTGACACCTTTAAAGTTTGGTGTAGCACTAAAAGTAGCTGCACATGTTTTTATGTCTGTTCTAACTGCTTTCCTCATTGTGAGAGAACACTAGTTGTGCTCACATGGGTTTTGTGCACAGTATCACCCCCAACTTTCAACTGTTCTCAAACTCAGCCCACACTGGCAAGAATATGGCTGCATCCAACGATCAGGGACTGGGTGGCCGATATGGATAGAGCCATGGTTGCTGAAAAAGATGTGTTCAAGCATAGAGGATGCCCTAAAAAATGGGATCGTAAATGGACTGCCTGGAATACGTACAGAGGGGAGATATGCTTGTCTCCTACTGTGGAACTGCAACGCAGCATAGAAAGATTGCACGGCCCAGCGGGCATCGAGAGTGAGGTGCTTGAGTGATGCATTTATGTGGTACAAAACTGCTGAGAACAATCTACCTGTCTATCATTTTTGATAATTTGCTATTGCTTCTTTGCATAGCTGTGCAATTTGTTATGATGCTTAATAAAAAGAGTTTAAAAAAAAAAAGAATGTGGCTGCAACAGGTGCAGGATCTGCTTGGGTAATTCATTCCCCTTTTTAAGCTCCTATTCAATGGGTCAGATGCAAAACCTCAGAACACCTTATGCCAATTGAATTTGTACAAAGGAGATTTTATATTCCAATCTTCCATTGGTCTTGCTTTCTATCGGTAGTGTAAGAGAAAAAATAATTACCAGATTCTTTCTTGAGGTTAGTTTATAATTGAAAAAATCATAATTTTGCCATTTCATGAATTTCATTAAATTTTAGAATGCACAAAAACGCCTTTATGACTCGTAAAATTCTGTCCAACTCATAAAAGAACTTTCTGAATTGCAAATAGGAGGAAGCATGAAAGGAGGGAAACATCCTTTACCTCACTGTCTTTACAACGACTAGTCTTTACAACGAAGTCAGTACCCCGCATGCAACGTTACCACGTGCTACTTTACCACGTAAGTCATCACAATGACTTGCTGTAGGGGGCGCGTTGTTGGACTGGTGTTGGTGCTGGTCCAACACCTTCCCTACTGTTGAATAAGCTGGAGTTGGAATAGTAATTTCTACTATACCAAAGTCCAGCGCCCCCTAAAGCAAGTAGTTGTAATGAATTGCATGCTAAAGAAATGCTTGGTAACGTCGCACATGGGGTACTGACTGCGTTGTAAAGGCATGCTGGGTAAATACCTGCAGGGTTGTGTCATACAACCGTGAAAGGTCGTTCTGCAACTCCCTGCAACTGGAGATGTTTGGGCTTATCTGTTAGTAAATAGGCTGCATCGGAAAATCAGAGACGGGCTGCAAATACTCAATGTGTGATTGTGTCCACTATTTGTGTGACCATTGCCTCTGTACATTATGCCCACAGAATCTTTTGACTTATTCAACAAGGCGCTCCATTCACTGATCACAAAATGTACTGCAAGGGAGCTTTTATGTTCAAGGTCAAACATCTCTCTTTGGCAGACCTAAATGTCTGAATCCTTGGTTTTAAACTGGTATCTAAATGTAAAATCAGCTGGAGTCATTATAAAGTGATCTAACTGATTGAGTTGATAACTGCTTAATTTGGACAACTCAAACTCTACTATTTGGAGACATTATTTTGACCACAGATTGATGCCACATCTAAACTCAAAATAATGGAAATAAAAAAAAATATTATCTCCTGCCTAACATAGTGGGATCTTTTAAACTTATCTTTATGGGATTGGTGATACTCAATGATATCTCTCCTGCTTCTCTAAATCATTAATTATTATTCTTCATCTATTATTTTCGAATTCCTTCTGATGGATGTTGATCATGAATGAATGAATGAAGTAGTACTTATAAAGCGCATGGCTACCCGAAGGCATCCCAGCGCTAAGCAGGCAGATGAAGTCCCTACAAGGTTATTTGGGGAAGAGCCAGGTTTTCAAAGCTTTACGAAAGGCGAGGTGGTTAGATTCTTTACGTAACTGAAGAGGGAGAGAATTCCAGAGCCTAGAGGCATTGTAAGAAAACAGCCGCCCCCCACTTCTAGCCCTCTTGATTCTAGGAACCACGGCCAGGTGAAGCTCATCTGAGCGCAGACGCCTGTTAGCTCGATAGGGCTGAACCAGGGGGGCTATAATGGCTGGTCCTTTTCCTCTAATCAGCTTATGGGCTATGCACAAGGCCTTGAAAGAAACTCTCTCCCGAACAGGAAGCCAATGGAGCGACTTCAGAGCTGATTTAGCCGAATGATGTTGCGGGACTCCCAGGAGAATCCTTGCCGCACAGTTCTGCACGGTCTGGAGTTTAGCCAGGACTGAGCATGGGGCGCCCAAATAGAGGGCGTTTCCGTAGTCCATGCGTGATAGAATTAGCGCCTGGACCATGATTTTTCTGGATTGCAATGGTAGTAACGGAAGCACTTTACGAAGAGTTCTTAGCATACCAAAGCAGGAAGCCACCACCTTTCTGGCTTGGGTTTTAAAACTGAGGTTTGAGTCCAGCCAGACACCTAAGCTCTTTATCTCTGGCTTAGGGAGTGGTGGCGGGCCCATACATACTGGCCACATGGTGTCTGCTTTGAAAAGGGAGGGGTTGCCAAGATCATCTTTGTTAGAACTGGGGGTCTCTAGTTGGCAGAGGTAGGTACCTTTGTCCAAATAGGGACCCTTGCTTCTAGTCAGGGTAAGGGGGATACACTACTAAAATAACCCCTGCTCACCCCCTTGGTAGCTTGGCACGAGCAAGCGGGCTTATCTCAGAGGCAGTGTGTAAATCATTTGTGAACACATACAGTAACCCAGTGACAACACTACAGATGGACACCACACAGGTGGTATTATAAAAATAAGTATTTTTGTATAGACTTAACACAAGACCCAAAACGACAAAAATCCACAATACACTATGAAAAATATGACTGTCAATGGTAGAAAATAGTTCAGTTCAATAAAGATGGTAAATGCGACACTCAATGTTCAATGTACCTTTGGATGCATAACGCGATACAAACAAAAGAGTTGCAGGGAAGGTGATACGTCTGTTCCTTACACGCAAGAACGGTGATGCGTCGGTTCCTTGCTCCGGGGGAGGTGATGCGTCGGTTCCCTACTGATGCGTAGGGGACGGTGATGCGTCGGTTCCTTACCGGAGAGGAGGTGATGCGTCGGTTCTTCACCGTGTGGGGAGGTGATGCGTCGGTTTCTTACTGCGCTTCTGTGGCGATGCGACCCGCAGCGCCGTGATGCGATGACGATCCGGTGCAATGAAACAAAATGGTGTCTTCCTCTCGATGCGACACTCAGGGGGGCGATGTGTGCACGCCCGACAGCCGTGCGGCGACTCAGTGAATCTTCTGAGCCGCGACAGGCCCTGCGACGCGCTTCTCCGATGTTGCGACGGCATCTGATGCGACTGCGACACTCTTCTCCGGTGATGCGAGGCGCTTCGGTGATGCGATGGCGACAGCGGCAGCGGCGGCACGCTTTCTCGGCGATGCGACAACAGCGGCTGCGGCGGCGACACGCTTCTCCTTCGTGAGTCGCGCTTCCAGCTCCCAGCGATACGCAGTCTCTCAGAAGGCCCAACACAACAGCAGGCACTTCAAATTCCCAGCAAGGGAATTCAGGGGAGCAGGTTGGTGAAGTCTTGTGTCCTTGAGACTTCAGCAGGAGGCAAGCTCAATCTTCAAGCCCTTGGAGATGTTCTGCAAGATGATGAAAGTAGCACAAAGTTCCTTTCTCCTTTCTTTGGCAATCAGGCAACCACTGCAGGCCAATCCCTCAAACAGCACACAGCATAGGGATAGTCTCCTCCTTCAGCTTCTCTGGTTCCTCTCCTCAGCAAAGTTCATCTTGTTTGTTCCAGAAGTGATCTAAAGTCTTGGGGTCTGGGCCCCAATATTTATACTAGCAAATCCTTTGTCCTCTGAAGGCAGAGGGTCCTGTACCTAGTCCAAACCAGTTCTGGGTGCATTCTGCCAGTGCACAACTTCTTCCTTTGTCAGTGTGGGCCAGGGTCATCAGACACACCACAGGAGGTGGAGCCAGCATTGTGGAAGGCAGGCACAGCCCTATTCAGGCCCAGGTGCTACTCCTCCCACCACTCTACATGCAGATAGGTCTATTCAGCCCTGTGCTGACTCACCCTGTCTTCTGGAGTCCCCCAGCCCCTGTCACTCACAAAACCAGACATACAATACACAAGCTAGCAGAGGCAGGCTGGATGGTTAGGCAAGAAAATACCTACTTTCTAAAAGTGGTATTTTCAAACACAGAATGTTAAAACCAACTTCACTAAAAGATGTATTTTATCATTCTGAGTTCAGGCATACTAAATTTGTTTTTCTACCATGTTCCTGGGTCAGTTAGGATTATAAGATGTTATAATCAAACTGCCCATTCTGGCCTATGGGGACAGGTAGCCTTGCAATAGTGAAAAACGAAATTGGCTGTAATTCACTAGCAGGACATGCCACACACATCAGGGCATGTCCTACCTTTTACATACAATGCACCCTGCCTGCAGGCCTACCTTAGGGGTGACTAATATGTAGAAAAGGGAAGGTTTAGGGACTGGTAAGTGGGTGCACTTACTAAGTCGACATGGCAGTACCAGACTGCACACAGGCTCTGCAATGGCAGGCCTGAGACACGCTTTCCAAGCTGCTCCGGTGGGTGGCACAACCAGTGCTGCAAGCCCACCAGAAGCATTTGATTTACAGGCCCTGGGCACACGCAGTGCACTGTACTAGGGTCTGACAAGTAAATCAAATAATCCAATCATGGAGTCACTAATCCATACATCAATTTATCATAGGGAGCACTTGCACTTTGGCATTGATTAGCAGTGGCAGACTGCCCAAAGCATCTAAACCAGCAAAAACATGTCAACAACAGAGGAGGCATAGCGAAAAAAAATGGAAGGGAGACCCCGCCAATGGTACCAGGTCTAACACGTGTCCCCTCCAGCTGAAATGTGGGGAGAACTATCCTACCTCTGGGGAGTTCTCATCACTAAGGCGGAAAAATCTGGACAGACCATCAGCATTGGCGTGTTCTGTACCAGGGCGGTGTTCCACCGTGAAGTCCATCCCCTGTAGGGAAATGGACCACCTCAACAGCTTTGGATTCTCACCCCTCATCTGCATCAACCATCTGAGGGGCCTGTGGTCTGTCTGAACCCGGAAGTGAGTCCCAAACAGGTATGGTCTCAACTTCTTCAGTGCCCAGACCACAGCAAATGCCTCACGCTCAATAGCACTCCACCTCTGTTCCCGTGGAAGTAACCTCCTACTGATGAAGGCTACAGGTTGGTCTAGGCCCTCCTCATTTAACTGTGCCAGAACAGCCCCTACACCATGCTCTGAAGCGTCTGTTTGAACAACAAATTCTTTGGAGAAGTTGGGCGCCTGAAGCATGGGGGCCGTGCACATGGCAGTCTTCAAGGCGTCAAAAGCTCTCTGACAGGTGTCAGTCCAAATCACTCTCTTGGGCTGCTTCCTGGAAGTCAGCTCTGTCAAGGGTGCAACGATGCTGCCATACCCCTTGACAAATCTCCTGTAATACCCGGTGAGTCCTAAAAAGGCTCTCACCTCTGTCTGGGTCTTGGGGGGCTCCCAAGCCAGAATGGTATCAATCTTGGGCTGTAGGGGCGCCACCTGGCCGCTCCCAACCTGGTGTCCCAAGTACACCACGGAACCCTGCCCGATCTGGCACTTACTCGCCTTAATCGTGAGGCCTGCCCTCCGCAGCGCCATCAACACTTACCAGAGGTGGCGCAGATGTTCGTCCCAACTGGCGCTGAACACTGCGATGTCATCCAGGTAGGCGGCACTGAAATCTTCCAGTCCAAGCAACACCTGGTTGACCAACCTCTGAAAGGTGGCAGGGGCATTCTTCATCCCAAAGGGCATAACCCGGAATTGGTAGTGCCCACCTGGTGTGGAGAATGCTGACCTCTCTTTGGCCCCATCAGTCAAGGCGATCTGCCAGTACCCAGACGTTAAGTCAAACGTGCTGAGGTACCGGGCAGCCCCTAACCGATCGATGAGCTCATCAGCTCTGGGGTTGGGGTGCGCATCAGTCCTGGTGACTGAATTGAGTCCTCGGTAGTCCACACAGAACCGCAGTTCGGGCGTGGCACCAGACGCGGCAGCCTTTGGGACCAAGACCACTGGGCTGGCCCAAGGGCTGTGAGAGGACTCAATCACCCCCAATGCAAACATCTTGGAGACCTCCTCCTTGATGCAAGCTCTCACCCTGTCAGTCACTCTGTAAAGCCTTGTGCTTGACAGGAGGACTGTCCTCAGTGTCCACATCATGGACGCACCAATCAGTGACACTAGGAACCAGGGAAAACAGGTCAGGAAACTGTCCCAACAGTCGGCGCCAGTCTTCCTGCTGCTCAGGTGTCAGGGAGTTAGAGAGGTTCACACCCTCCACTGACCCATCTTGCTCTGTTGCAGACAGGAGGTCAGGAAGAGGTTCTGTCTCCTCTGCCATTCCATCATCCGTTGCTAGGAGCATGCCCACTTCAGACCTCTCAAAATGGGGCTTCAAGCGGTTGACATGTAGGACCCGCAAAGGGTTCCTGGGAGATCGCAAGTCCACCAGGTAGGTGACATTACTCTTGCGCTCCACCACCTCAAATGGTCCGGTCCACTTATCCTGGAGCGCGCAAGGCTCCACGGGGGCCATGACCCACACTTTCTGCCCAGGCTGAAACTCGATCAGAGTGGCATTCTGATCATACCACCGTTTCATCTCCTCCTGGCTGGCTTCCAGATTCGCCTCAGCGAGTTGTCTGAATCGCCTAGTTTGGTTTCTAAAGGCCAGCATGTAGCTGAATGCATCCTGGGGAGGTTTACTGGGAGCTTTCTCCCAGCCTTCTTTCACCAAACTCAGAGGTCCTCTTACCGGGTGACCATAGAGCAGTTCAAAGGGACTGAACCCTAAGGACTTCTGTGGCACCTCACGGTAAGCAAAGAGAAGGCATGGCAAGAGGACATCCCACTTACGCCTCATGGGTTCTTCCAGACCTATAATCATGCCCTTCAGGGTCCGGTTGAATCTCTCAACCAGCCCATTTCCTTGGGGGTGGTAAGGAGTGGTGAACTTATAGGTAACACTGCACTCCTGCCACAGGGACTTCATATACTTGGATATGAAGTTTGTACCACGGTCACTCACCACCTCCTTGGGGAACCCCACACGGGAGAAAATCCCCATCCATGCACGTCCCACCACGGGGGCCGTCACTGTCTGAAGAGGGATGGCTTCCGGGTACCGGGTGGCATGGTCCACCAAGACCAGGATGAACCTGTTGCCCATGGCTGTCTTGGGGTCCAGTGGCCCAACAATGTCAATACCCACCCGTTCAAAGGGTGTGCTGACCACAGGGAATGGCTGGAGGGGAGCCTTGTGCTTCCTCCCACTTTTTCCACTTGCCTGGCAAGTCTGGCATGTCCTGCAGTGCCTGCGCATCTGGGGCCAATAAAAATGGGTGACAAGCCTTTCAAAGGTCTTGCTCTGCCCCAGATGTCCTGCTAAAGGCACATCATGAGCCAAACCCAGTAGGAAGGCTCTGAAGCGCTGGGGTACCACCAGCACATGGGCTGACCCAGGCTCAGCAACCTTAGGCTCGCTATACAGGAGACCATTCTCCCAGTAGATCCAATGTGATCCAGACTGATCACCTGCTGCCTGGTTTGTGGCCTGTTGCCGCAAACCCACAAGAGAAGGGCACTTGTTCTGCTCCTCACAGAACTCCTCCCTGGAGGGTCCTCGTTCTTGCTGCCAATGGGTCAGCTCAGGCAGGTCCCCCAATCCGGCCACTTGTTCCCCTGTAGGTTCCAGAGCATCCCCCTCAGGTTCTGCTTCCTCCTGGACCGTGGGAACTACGGGGGCCGGTTTGCCGCACCCCCTGCCTCTTCTCTTCAAGGAAGGCACCTGGGCCACCCTCTCAGGCTCCAGGTCCTCTTGAACACGTCTACTGGCTGCCATAGACCGAGTGGTCGCGTACGCCCACTCAGGCAGACCCAACATCTCTAAATGAGACCTTCTCTCCACCTCTGCCCAAGGTGAACTCTCCAAATCGTTGCCCAACAGACAGTCTACAGGCATGGCTTGCCTCACAGCTACTTGAAAGGTACCTGAGACCCCCCCACTCAAAGGGAACCTGAGCCACTCTGCAGTGGCTCTCTGAGTTGTCCGCGGCAACTACTGGGCAGAATGCATTGGGGATCACCTGCTCTTCAGACACCAGCCGACAACTGACAGCTGTCACACTGGCTCCGGTGTCTCTCAGAGCCTCCACCCTTTGGCCATTGATGGTCACCCACTGCCTGTATTTTTTAGTGTTATCAGGCAGTTGGGTCCTGGGGACCATCTCACTGTCTCCTAAAGAGACCAAGGACATTGCTACGGGACCCCACCCACCTTGGGCACCCATCTCCTCCCCCAGGGCTACACTAGCTACCTGCCGGGGTGGTGCACCAGTGGGTGCTGATTTTCCATACAAGGGACATCTAGAATCATAGGAGCAGTGGCCCACTTGACCACACTTGAAGCAGGTCCTGGGCCCCCTGTGAACAGGCTTATCTGTCGGGCCCCTGGCTTCTTCTCAGGGGGAGGCTGGGAACCCTTCCCTTGGTTCCCTTGGGGATTACTTTGGGGCCCTTTATGGAACTCCTTCTGTTTACCCTTGTCCCCCCCACTCCTCTGCTGGGGACCCTGCCCACCTTTGGCGGAGTCTCCCACGTGACCCTTGTGGACCCGGGTGCTCACCCAGCGGTCCGCCTCCTCAGCAAGCTTCCTAGGGTTAGTCAGCCTACTATCAATCGGCGTAGCTCTGGAAAACAATTTCCTGACAAGTGCTCCCATGCAATCAAATCAAAGAGCGCTTCCAAATCAATCACTTTGCTACCCTTCACCCAACCATCCAATGCTCTGCAAAAAAAAGTCACATATTCTACCCAGGTACTGCCCTCCAACTTTTTGCAACTCCTAAACCTCTGCCTATACAGTTCAGGAGTCAACCCATACCTGGACATCAATGCATCTTTCATATGACCATAAGAATTGTGGACATCAGAGGGCAAGTCTAATAAGGTATCCCGCCCCTCACTAAGGAACCGTCCCCACAACCCCGCTCCCCAGTCCTTCTCAAGGACCCGGTGTGAGGTCATAGCTACCTCATAGGCTTTAAACCATTGTCCAATATCATCATTCTTATAAAACTCTTTCACCACATCTTTAGGTATATACACTCTTGCTTCAACAGGCATGGACGGTGTGCTGCCACCAGAGGGAGTAATCTCTAAGCTCCTAGCTTTCAACTCCAACTCCCTCAAACTTCTCTCATGCTCCATTTGCATCCTCTTTTCCTCTAGGGCCAATTTCTTAATTTCCAATTCTAACTGCCCACCCATCTTAAGCTTGGTCAGCTCCATCTCATGCATCCTGCTTCTCTCCCTGTCCTCCTGCTCTCCTGGGGACAGGCCCTTGGAAGAAACACTGCTACCTGCTGGGGAAGGTGCTTTCCTCCCCCCTGGACCCAGTGGCCCATCTAGCTGCCCTTCTGCATTCTCAGCCCCCTCCTCCTGCTCTTCCACATGCTCAGGGGTGCTCCTTGCTTCCACCCAGGCCCTCAGTGCCTTTTGGAACTCATCCTTCTTGGAGAGACCGGTCATAGCAACTTTAAATTTCCTGCAGAAGTACTTCAGCTGTTTCACAGTGTAGGTTTCTAGTTTCTCTTCCTCAAAATCAACAGATGCAATGGACGCTGTTTTGCTCATGGTGAAGACTTGGCAGTTCTTGGCAAAAAAATAGAGATCCCAGGAAAAAAACAATCTACCAAAATGTAAGTGGTTGTGTTTGGTCTGCACTCACTAGTAGTGTACACCAATCACTGTATATGAGTCACAAATGCAAGTCCAGAATCCCCACCGCTGACCACCAATGTTAGAACTGGGGGTCTCTAGTTGGCAGAGGTAGGTATCTTTGTCCAAATAGGGACCCTTGCTTCTAGTCAGGGTAAGGGGGATACACCACTAAAATAACCCCTGCTCACCCCCTTGGTAGCTTGGCACGAGCAGGCAGGCTTATCTCAGAGGCAGTGTGTAAATCATTTGTGAACACATACAGTAACCCAGTGACAACACTACAGATGGACACCACACAGGTTGTATTATAAAAATAAGTATTTTTATATAGACTTAACACAAGACCCAAAATGACAAAAATCCACAATACACTATGAAAAATATGACTGTCAATGGTAGAAAATAGTTCAGTTCAATAAAGATGGTAAATGCGACACTCAATGTTCAATGTACCTTTGGATGTGTAACGCGATACAAACAAAAGAGTTGCAGGGAAGGTGATGCATCGGTTCCTTACACGCAAGAACGGTGATGCGTCGGTTCCTTGCTCCCGGGGAGGTGATGCGTCGGTTCCCTACTGATGCGTAGGGGACGGTGATGCGTCGGTTCCTTACCGGAGAGGAGGTGATGCGTCGGTTCTTCACAGCGTGGGGAGGTGATGCATCGGTTTCTTACTGCGCTTCTGTGGCGATGCGACCCGCAGCGCCGTGATGCGATGACGATCCGGTGCAATGAAACAAAATGGCGTCTTCCTCTCGATGCGACACTCAGGGGGCGATGCATGCACGCCCGACGGCCGTGCGGCGACTCGGTGAATCTTCTGAGCCGCGACAGGCCCTGCGACACGCTTCTCCGATGATGCGACGGCGTCTGATGCGACGGCGACACTCTTCTCCGGTGATGCGAGGCGCTTCGGTGATGCGATGGCGACAGCGGTGGCACGCTTTATCGGCGATGCGCCGACAGCGGCTGCGGCGGCAACAAGCTTCTCCTTCGTGAGTCGCGCTTCCAGCTCCCAGCGACACGCAGTCTCTCAGAAGGCCCAACACAACAGCAGGCACTTCAAATTCCCAGCAAGGGAATTCAGGGGAGCTGGTTGGTGAAGTCTTGTGTCCCTGAGACTTCAGCAGGAGGCAAGCTCAATCATCAAGCCCTTGGAGATGTTCTGCAAGATGATGAAAGTAGCACAAAGTTCCTTTCTCCTTTCTTTGGCAATCAGGCAACCACTGCAGGCCAATCCCTCAAACAGCACACAGCATAGGGATAGTCTCCTCCTTCAGCTTCTCTGGTTCCTCTCCTCAGCAAAGGTTTGTCTTGTTTGTTCCAGAAGTGATCTAAAGTCTTGGGGTCTGGGCCCCAATATTTATACTAGCAAATCCTTTGTCCTCTGAAGGCAGAGGGTCCTGTACCTAGTCCAAACCAGTTCTGGGTGCATTCTGCCAGTGCACAACTTCTTCCTTTGTCAGTGTGGGCCAGGGTCATCAGACACACCACAGGAGGTGGAGCCAGCATTGTGGAAGGCAGGCACAGCCCTATTCAGGCCCAGGTGCTACTCCTCCCACCACTCTACATGCAGGTAGGTCTATTCAGCCCTGTGCTGACTCACCCTGTCTTCTGGAGTCCCCCAGCCCCTGTCACTCACAAAACCAGACATACAATACACAAGCTAGCAGAGGCAGGCTGGATGGTTAGGCAAGAAAATACCTACTTTCTAAAAGTGGTATTTTCAAACACAGAATGTTAAAACCAACTTCACTAAAAGATGTATTTTATCATTCTGAGTTCAGGCATACTAAATTTGTTTTTCTACCATGTTCCCTGGGTCAGTTAGGATTATAAGATGTTATAATCAAACTGCCCATTCTGGCCTATGGGGACAGGTAGCCTTGCAATAGTGAAAAACGAAATTGGCTGTAATTCACTAGCAGGACATGCCACACACATCAGGGCATGTCCTACCTTTTACATTCAGTGCACCCTGCCCGCAGGCCTACCTTAGGGGTGACTAATATGTAGAAAAGGGAAGGTTTAGGGAGTGGTAAGTGGGTGCACTTACCAAGCCGACATGGCAGTACCAGACTGCACACAGGCTCTGCAATGGCAGGCCTGAGACATGCTTTCCAAGCTGCTCCGGTGGGTGGCACAACCAGTGCTGCAAGCCCACCAGCAGCATTTGATTTACAGGCCCTGGGCACACGCGGTGCACTGTACTAGGGTCTGACAAGTAAATCAAATAATCCAATCATGGAGTCACTAATCCATACATCAATTTATCATAGGGAGCACTTGCACTTCGGCACTGATTAGCAGTGGCAGAGTGCCCAAAGCATCTAAACCAGCAAAAACATGTCAACAACAGAGGAGGCATAGCGAAAAAAATGGAAGGGAGACCCACGCCAATGGTACCAGGTCTAACAATCTTCCTAACAGATTGCTTTAAAATGGAAAGCACTTACACCTATAGTTAAGGCACAAGAGATAATGGGGCATATTTACAAAGGAATGGCGGAGCGTGGCGTTAAGCACAAAATGCGAACTCCACGCTCCACCATTCCGAAAATGCAGGGATGCACTGTATTTACAAAGATACAGCACATCCCTGCATTTTCCCTAGCGCTTGGTGCTAAACTAAGCTGCCTAGTGCGAACGCAGGCACCCTTGCATCATAGTGCAAGGGAATGGCGGAGCGTGGCGTTAAGCACAAAATGCGAACTCCACGCTCCACCATTCCGAAAATGCAGGGATGCACCATATTTACAAAGATAAAGCACATCCCTGCGTTTTCCATAGCATTGCGCGAACGCAGGCACCCTTGCATCATAGTTCAAGGGTGCATGTGTTGAGGGAATGATTGTTTATGTGCAGGAAGGTGTCCCTTCCTGCACATAAACAATCACAAACGGTGAGTTGCAAATTGTCATTTTTAGGTCAAGCCTCTAACGACCTGTTGTATCCTCTTCTATGGGCTTTGGCAAACCCAGCAATTGCCATTGGCTGTTATCTGTGTCATTTACAAATGCTGGCTCGTTATTGGTGTATTTGTTTAAATGTCCCTCCTGTCAAAACCAAGAACTTGCTGGCGTAGGGAATCAGGCACTCGCCAGGTAGGGCTTTATCTCCTGTAGAAAAGGGACTACGTACCCCATAGTGCCTCAATGCAAATTAGCAACAAAAAGATAGCCATCTGCCTTTGTGCAGCAACACATGTCTCTGTGTTGATCATTGGGTGGGGCGATGTCTCCCAGTCCGCAGCTATACTTCTGGGGAGCCTCTGACCCTTGCCCAACCTCTAGTCAGCAGGGCTTCTCACAGGAGGATGCCTCAGTAGGTATGCCTTTGCACTCTCTTTGGTTTTAACTTGGATAGACTGCTTCACTTCGTGGAAAGCGACGCATTTTCTGTGTATAGAGGCAGCGTGATACAATTAAGTTGAAGAGTTCTCAATGTATTGCATTAAAGCAGTTTTCATATTTGTCCCCTAATCTTTGGCCGTCAGGCTAATTTACGTAAGACGCTGAAAAAGTAATGCCTAACATAAATATGCCACAATGAGAATGGACATTAGGAAAATGTTGAGTGGACAAAAAAATGCACAAAAAGTCCTACTATAATCGATAGTTCAAATTTGAAGTACATTTGTTTGCCGTGTAGAGCAAAATGTCTTCATTATTTTTAGATTTTAGAGCATTTGGAAATTCCTTGCATTTATACTGCATAAGTTTTAAGCTGTTTATTGCAACATACATACAAAATGTTATAACTGGACGCTTTATTACCACACATCAGGATAATATAATATATTGCATCGCTATACACTTGTGAGGTCCCAAAGATTACTGCACTTGAAACGAAAACACATACGTAAATTACATTGTCAATTACAAGTGCAATAGCTCTAACTCTCCCAAATGCGAGACCTATTGCATTGCAAATGCTTGTTTTAATGACTGTTTAGGTGCAGGAAGGGATGCCTTCCTGCACATAAACAATCATTCATGGCGTTTTGCTGTTTCTATATGTGTTGCACAATGCAGCACACATAGAAACAGCAAAAACGAGGAGAAACAAAGCATTTCTCCTCGTTTCACCATGTTAAGACCAGGTTTCCCCTGGTCTTAAATTTGGCACTGCATCCTATTTATGCCACCCTTGTAAATAGGAGGCAGCGTCAAAATCAATGGGTGTTGCGGCGGAACGCCCATTGCAACACCCATTGCCAACCCCTTCACGCTAAGTGTAGCGTGAAAGGGGGCCTTATTACAAGGGGCGTTAAGCCACACTGCTTTAGTAAATAAGGCAAAGACTATGGGGCATATTCACAAGGACTTATCGCCGAGTTATCGCCACCTTAATGCATCAAAAGTGGAGATAGATTTAACGTCCCATTCACAAGCGGGTGCAAACTGCAGACATCGCCAGTATTCCCGCGATAACTGCCGCAAAATTTATCGCCACGCGTGACACCACCAACTAACCCTAATTTAGATGCAGAGTAGGCTTTCCCGTGCAAAAACTCACGAAAACACCACAACACCACTTTCACAACGAACTGCCAGTTCTTCGATGCGAACCAAAAACAGGCGATAAGCAGCGGTACCAGCAGGGAATTAACACCTGCCTTTTGCTGGTGTTAAGCAGGACGACTACCTGCAGTATGAAAGGGAGCCCAGCCAAGAGCCACATCTGAAGACTCACAGATGGCATGGAGCCAATGATCATGTAGCTCGGAGACCCATGAGGGCCACAACACCCACCGCCACCACCCCCAGGCCCGCCACCACCCCCAGGACCCGCGCCGCCCCCCCCCCCGGACCACCACAGAGGCAGCATACACAAAGACAGCAGACCCACCTCAAATGCACCAGCCGCACAGACCTAACGCCAGAGGAGGTCATTGCCCACTACAGGCCCAAAAGGACAACCATCCCCCGCATCCTGACCCACATCGCCCACCGGCTGACGGTACCAACACAGCGGACAACCAACATCCCTCCGCAGACAAAGCTGCCAGCTGTGCTGCACATGTTGGCCTCTGGTACCTTCCAACCCACAACTGCCAGAGTCGGAGGAGTCTCGCAGCCAGCCCAATCCAAGTTCATCACACCTGTCCTGGATGCCATCATCAGCCTGGTACCCCAGCACCTCCACTTCACCCACACTGCGCAGGAGCAGCTGGAGACCAAGCGAGGCTTCTACGCCATAGCTGGATTCCCTCACGCGTTGGGGGCAATCGACTGCACACATGTACCCCTCGTGCCCCCTGCCGACACTGCACACAACTACTGCAACAGAAAGCACACGCATTCCATCAATGTGCAGGCAATAGTGGACCACCGGGGACTCCTCAACAATGTTGTGGCCAACTCCCCAGGCAGTGTGCATGATTCATACATCTCCCGACAGTCCATCATCAACCAGCGCTCCCAGGATGGCACCTATGGAAATGCATTGCTCGTTGGTAAGTACCAAATGAACATACCACACACCTCCACTCCACAGTCATGCAACTCACGACACTGGCAATGGGCACGCAGCAAAACTACATGCAACTAGCCACACAACATGCCAACCGACCAGACACGACAACACGACTCCATTGGGAACCTGGGCTTGCCATGCACACAACCCAGCCACGGCATGGCACCACAGCCACACAATAGCAGAATGTGAGGAGAGGCCTGGAGCAGGCATGTGAGAGAGCGGCAAGTGACTAATGAATGAGAACCTACCCAATGCCAGGTGTGGCGTGGATGTGCCGGCCATACTTCAGTGTGCAAACCACGGAAATGGCCATGTGGACATTAACTGCTGGTGCATGGAGTGTAGTGGCCAGTGGACGCTACCATGTCCCCACAGGCTGTGGGGCAGAACGCTGAAATGTCGCTCGTTACGTCCCCCCCTGTATGCGCGGGCAGAGTGGGTTGGCCCTGCGTACGCCAGGCCTGCGTAGGGGTGTGAATAAAAAGCCCGTCGCACTGGGCGTGGTTCTCATTCGGAATGGCCAACGTGTCTGCCAGGGCGGTGCCTCCCAGCCCGCCACGAGGGCGGCGCCATGCGCGGCGGAGCCTGCGTCCCTGTGCGCCTGCTGCACTCCGGGCCGCTGGTCCCCAGACCCGTCATGCCTGCCCCAGCGCACCAAGGAGGCTCCGCTCACCTGCCGACACCGGCGTGTGTCAAAGAGGGCCCACCACGTGCCGGTGCAAGCTCCAAGCCCCAGTCCCGTGACCTCTGCAGCCTCTGCAGCCCATCGCTGGCCTCCACGACGCTGGCCCACAGTACTCCTTTTTCGTTTACATACCCCACCGGCATACTCTTCGGCCCAGTTGTTGGCAAATGTTGTACTGAGTCGTGAGTTTTGAATGGCAGTGACCCCAAGTCTGTGGCAGCGTCCACATCACTAAACTTCCTCCGATCAGTGAAGCCAAAGTCTGCATCGCAAGCCTGCGACACGTGGTGCCATTAACCCTGTTCAACGCAAGCCTGCGACACGTGGTGCCACTAACCCTGTTCAACGCAAGCCGGCGACACTTGGATGAGGGCTCAGGCCTACACTGCGGTCCATTAGGTCCCACATGTGGAACTGTGTCCTGCGTTTAGAATGGCAGTGACCAAATGTCAATTGACGCGTTTATATCACTGAACTCCCTTCGATCAGTGTCCCAAACTCTGCATCGCAAGCACACGACACGTGCTGACCGCTGCCCCCGGCCTACACTGCGGTCCAGTAGGTCCCACATGTGGAACTCTGTCTTGGGTAACTTATGGAGGAGTTCACACCATTGCACACGCCTCATCGCAGGCGGCATCCCCTATCAGCACCGGTGCCACTAACTCTGTGCGCAATGAGTCATGGGCACTCTCTGGTTGAACTTTGGTGGCGTCTGAGTCCATGGCCTGGGGGTTGTCTGCATCATCATCTGGCTGGGACGGACTTGGTGTTCGACATGTGTCTGTTCCATTCATCTCCACCATAGTGACTGTTTCTGCGTGGTTCTGCCTTCTGCATCATGCCCTGGGGGTACACCTTCCACTGTCCACCGAGACACACCGCGACAACCCCCTTTGACATCTATGAAAACCTGCTCTGCTCTCGTGACCCTGCCCCAGTACACCGCAAGTCAGCGGCCCGTGGCGGTAGGCCCGTGCAGGACGCTGTACATCCGGGGCCACTAACTCTGTGCAGCTCAAGTCATGGAGCCTTTATAGTTGAATGGTTGTGTCCTTTATGATGTACACTGTTGTCGTTTTTTGACTGCACCAGGCACTCCATGACGGCTGGTGTACACACACCCCACACACATCCAACACAGGTGTCACTCGACATGTGAGCCTGCTAATAAAAGTGGCCGGGCGCACGTGCCCATAGCCATTCACACCATCTAAGCAAGTGTGTCCGTGTGGTCATTATGTCAGCATGATGGGCCCGAGCCCTGCAACATCACAGTGTGCTGTCTTCAGCGGACGATACCATGTCACCTCAGCAGTGGCTAAGACCTTGGACATGTAGCTTCGCTCGCCCGCCCCCCCTGCATGCACAAGCGCCGTGTGCTGGTCCGGCATACGTCAGGTCAGCGCTGGGGTGTGCTGATTCGGCAGGGGGATCAGGGCGTGGCTCTGGTCTGGCCTTGAGCAGGAAGTGCGGTAAGCGTGTCTCTGTGTTGGAGTGTTGTCGCCACCAGGGCCACAGTAGTCGATGTTGCAATGTAGCATGCACCCGGAGGGCGGGCCCGCACGTACGGGGAAATGTAGGAGCGCAAGACCGCTCAGGGTCTTGGCTCACACATGCCAAGTGTTATGTGTATCAGTCCTGCGGCTGCATAAGTCAGATGACTAGCCTCAATCGCAGCGCGATCACAGCCAGCCATGGACGGTACACCTGTGTCTGCCCTGTCCAGACCATTGGCCTGCACTCACGTGGCCACACACCCTCAACGGACAGCTTCACGGTGTTGTTGGCATGCCGCTGGACATGCGCAGACAGGCATGACAATGGTGTGCCGTAGGAGTGCACGTGATACAACCGCGCAGCGCACACAAGTGTGGGGGCTCGTGGGAGGGAGGAGCAGCTGTGAGGCAACGTAACACACAGTGAGGCCACTCATGTGCCACGTGCTCGGCATATCATCCATGATTCCCTGGGTCGCAGACATCCCACCCCACCCACGACAGGCCTCTGTACATCTCCTGTATGCAAGCAGATGGTAAAGTTACTGTAGGGATGAAAGGTCCTTTGTCTGAACTATCAGGCAGAAGCACATCTGCAGCTCCGAGCTGGGACTTGCATGTGCCCAGCACCCCCTGACAGATACGATAGCATTTGCTGGCGACTCCCACACTACGCACTGCCAGACGTGAGACCAACGTGTACACATCCCACACACAGAAGTCCTTGGTCGTAGTTAGCGTGCGTGAAATGGCCTTCACACGTACTCCCACCCCACCCCAGGCCTGCACCCATTGCACACAGACACTGCTCATTGATCCGAGCTGTGGCATTTCATCCACAGGACTGGCATGGGTCAGCACGGTGCCGCTTCAAGCAAAGCCACTGACGCAATGGCAGACCATCCCGGACACATGCACAACTCCAGTCACGTGGACCGGTACCGTGCACGTCTGCTGCATGTACTGGGGGCACTGCCATTGGCAGTGCTGCGGATCAGTTACTGGCTAAGCTTCCGCCTTGCCAATGTCACCTGCGTTCAGCCTGTGTTGCATTGTCGCTCGTGCATATTCGAGTGGACCATGGATGTCTGCCTCTCCAACGTAACGGTAGCTGACCTGGATTTCGACGTGTGTGTGCGCCCCCTGTTGGACCACGACCAGGAGTGTCACCGTGATGCCCGTTTATGGCATGCCTGGATGATTGGCATGCATGCTGGCAACTGGACCTGGGAGATTGCACGAGTCGTCGTGTGCAGTGACCACATTGAGCCGCTCCCCTATTGGACTTTAGTGCCAATTGGGGCCAGGGGTTGGAGTCAGCACATCTGTCCGGGACAGCTGATGGGTTACGTCGCCGACATGTTCGATGTAGTCGACAACGAGCTCATGTTGGAAATGTTGGCCTACGCTGCTGCACTCGCGTTCATGGACGAGTGACAACGTACCTGCAGCCACAACTGAATGTGACCCATTGCACGTGTCCCGGCGCCTGGTTGCATGTTGGGGATCTGGTCACATGTCCCAAGACGACAGTGGACATGGCTGCATTGGCCTGGACTCCGGATACATGCGCGGACAACCAACGCGCGTTGGCACTGACTTGTGTGGGTGATGGACTCCCCTGGGGTAGACATGGGCGCTTTCCAACGTTCCTCATGCAGACATGCTGCTGCATTGGTCTGCATGTTGTGGTACTTCTCTTGGCCGTACTGACACGCAATTGTTGACGAGGTTTCCGCACCTTCACTTGTCTCCAACTGTGATGAGTGTTGATATGTATGCAAATGTGTGTGTCACGGCCTATCTGGCTCACTGCCATACATGCATTGCTACCCCATCAGGGCTGTGGGTTGGTACTTGTGCATTATCATGTTCCTGTTTCGTGCTTTGCTAGATGCGTATGGCCATTTACCAGCCACAAGCGGGTGCTCTTGTGTCCTGTGTTCTGTTGTGCAATTGTTGGTGTTTGTACCACTTTGTGTTCGATGTTGGGGTGCTCTGCTTCCTATGTGTGTGTGCTGCATTGTGTGTGAGATGGCCCTTCAGCTCTGATTTGGCTCACCCTTCTCCCTTTCAGGCAGTGTGGTTTTCACTTCTGTGCTTGTTCACTGGTGTGATATTGCCGACTTGTGTGACTTGTGCTCTTGGTTGGTGTTGTTACTCTTGGGCATGGTTTGTCTGCAGTTGTGCTGTGCTTAATTGTGCATGTGTGCCATTGTGCCCATCTCCCTCCGTCCCCCAGTCCCTGGTCGTTCCTCTCCCTGTTGCTGTTGTGTCTGTTGATTTTGAGCAGTTTCCGGTCCCCGACTCCTGCCACCATCTCCAGACTGATGTGGTGGACACCATTTCCTCCATGTCATCCAGCTCCTGGTGTGGCGCTGGACTCCCACCTCCGGTGTGCATTGCTGCCTTCTGGTTGTTGGCGTGTTTCTGCTTGTTTTTGCGTTTTGCATCATTCCAGCTGTTCTGGTTTTCTTCCATTGTCCTCCTCCGCTCTCCGGCTGCATTCACCTTGTCCACGATGGACTGCCATGTACAATGTTTTGTTGCCAATGGGGCTTGTGGGGTTGTGTACTAGCTCCGACTGCCTCCATTGTGCTTCGCTGTTGTTTTCTGTCTGGTTTGTCTTCCTTTTTCCTGCGTTTGTTGTGCTTATTCCCGCCTGCCGTGTGTGTGTCGTGGGCCTGGCGCTGCTTATCGCTGCTTTATTCATCGCGAATGGGCTCATCGCACGTTTTTTTGCGTTGGGGTTTGTGTTTTTATCTCCGTCGCGGTGGTTGTATCGCGGACATTGGCCGCGTTTTCGGGAAACTATTGCATGGTACCGCCGTGTTGTGAATTCCACGTTAACACGGGGTTATTTTCCCGTGATAGACTGCGATGTGTAAAGTTGCGTTAACATTTTTTGGAGATGTTTAGCGCACGTTCTTGTGAATATACCCCTATATCGCCACAGGAACTTTGTTAAAAGTGGCGATAGGGCCGTGTAAATATGCCCCAATATGTGTTTCGAATGGGAGCAAGTTGAAATGTGCTGACTGTAACTGGTTGTTAAAGATGAGAAATCAAATACCTCTTCTGGGTTTCCTGAACCTAAGAATGATAATGTTGCTTTGGTTTTCATAGAACAGGAATCAAACATTTACTGGCAGCATCCTCGTTGCTGTGATTATCACAGACTCAGATAATTTTCCTTAGACACACCATCTTTAACAGGCCCATTATATATAGACAAGCAGTTTAAGGCTTTATCCCTACCAGATTTCATGCCCTTTTGTGTATGACAGGTATAAATGATATTTATTCATACCATAAATATGGAGAAAATATGGACAGGAAGTTACAAAATCCTTCAGCTTCAAGTTTAGCTCTTTCGTGATACGCTTTTTGAATATGAGGAGGGCTTTACCTGTTGCACACTCGCAGTCCAGTTCCATGTGAACAAATAGACTTCAAAAACATAAACCATACAAATATGAAACATGCAAAAATAAAGCCTTAAACATATGGAACTACAGAGATATAGACCTGTAATAAACCTTAAATCCTTCGCAGCCCACTTTCCTTGTAGTTATTTATTTATTAATAATTTCACGGTTTTAGGTAATCTAAGCACGTTGTCAGTACACTTTACGAGAAAAAGAACAATGTAGAATGGAACTTACAGGAAAGTTGAAGAAAACGACGAACAGTAGATGTTAATATTGGCGAGTCGCCCAGACAGGATGCATGTCCAAAATGACTTTTTAAATGGAAGATGAGAAAGAGAAGAAGGCGTGGGAGGAGAAGATGTCAAGAGATACAGAGGTAAATAAGGGGGTAGAGGAGTGTGGTAATGAACAAGATAAGGGTAGAGAATTGAAAGGAGTGGAAGACAGGGATGTGAGGAAGAGAACGAAGAAGCAACAAAGAGGTGTAGGACAAAGGTCAAAGCTGGGTAACAAAAGGGGATAATTGGCCAGGTTCGAGATGGAAATGATGGGGGGATAAAAAATTAGAAAAGTGAGAGAAAGAGCTAGGTGGCAATAGATAACTAGAAGAGACAACAGCATAGGAATGGAATAAAGGTGTTGAGAGAGAGGAGGCAGAGGAAGGAATAGGAAAAACATGTGCATATCACTGTAGAGCCTAAAAGTTGGGGGCAAGCGCCTGATGGTGGGATTAGGTAAGTCTTGCTGTTTTCATTTGCATTTACTTTTAATTGGTCGTATTGTTTTCAGTGTTCATTTTCGTTGTCCATGTTTTCGAACTCTACATTTGCACTTGCTACCTCTACTCGAACTTCACTCCCAAGCATCTTAGCCATGAGAGCATCTTCTCAGTAAAACATGTCGAGGTGGCTCTTCTTGGAGGACCTCAGAGAGGGTATCCTACTCCTCGTGACAGAATGCGGTTTGGTTGAGGAAAAGTCTTGAGAAGGCCATTGAGGATACACTTGCCATCTCTGCATCAGCTTTACACCTGGGGATCAGTTTGGATGTAGTTACTGAAATAGCGTTTGGCAGCCTGCAATGGACAATTTAGTGTGTCTTCCAAACTGATATAAAATGAACAAAGCAGTTTCAACGGGCCTCTTAGGCAGCAGTGACAGATGTGCAAATCTTCTCTGTAGCCAATTCCCAATTATTGAAGGAATGTTTGGCACTCAAACCATTTTAGTCGGTTACTCAGTTTGCTTTGTTTGTAGGTTGCTTGTGCGGAAACATTTAATAATATTAAAATAATATCCGGCACAGGTATATAATCCTCTTAAGTAATGTAGGGGATTGAATAATAGTTCAATTTCTAGTTAAGCTTTATTAGGATCAAATGTTAATTACTTTCAGACTTGTTGATATACGAGGTAACTCTGCTCTCTTTCAGAATAATTTCAATATAAATGTCACAGCTGTCTTTATGCTATTGGAAGTTCATAGGTTAGCTGGTGCTGAGAATTTAATTTGTCTCAGCAGGACTCATTTTCTTTGTAGTACAAAGATGAGGTGACCCTAATTATTTTAGATTTGCTTTCCCTTTGTGTGCGTTGTATCTCCAAAGGCCACCAGAAAGAGCTGATGTGAAAACACATCTTGTCATTTTTGCTTTACTAATCAGCTCACAAATACAGTAAAGCAATAAAGCTGTGCTAATAGGAAGGGTGACAGTTTATCACTGTGACGCGTTACATTAATAAGAGAAATGTTTTTAGCTGTGCCTGGGATGCAGTGATTGGTCCTTTAACACACAACAAGAAATGGTGCAGGAAGCTCGAAATGTGGCACATTGTCACCATCGTGATCCATTAAGGAGTCCACATCGTATTTGCAGTGAGAATATCAGAAATGGTAATTTTCTAAAGACATTATCAGGAATGCCAGGCAGTTCTGAAATGGCAATCTTAAAATATCCTAATGATTCTAGGTCTTCCCAGAAAGGCTGAGTCTTCCCGTGGGAGTCCCCGTGCCACCCACAAGCACCTCAATACCTCAGCCTAAATACGGAAATTGTTAAAATAAACAAACCATTTTACATAACACATTTTGAAGATATCTCTTTAAGGCTACAGATCATACAGGCAGCTATATTAACCTGGGTATGTATATGAAATTTGGTGAGACCTCTTGCTAACTTCAAAATATATAAAGTATTTTCTTTCATCTCAATTAATCGTCCTCCCTTCTCCCATCATCTTCCTTTTCTTTTTAATCAGGTAGCATTATAGCTGCAAAGAACAGGATAGGCAGATAAAGTTACATAGGTCCTACAGTTTCAGGTCTCAAATAGCAGTCATCCTTCAGTTGAGACAGGTCTAACAGGCCCCGACAGCAAACATTCCCATTACACCTATCTTATGTGTATTGTCTTCAGCCAGAAAAGATATATAATTGTTTAATATGCACATACCAATGTATCTGAGCAGCGTAATTCTGTCTCCACCCTTTCATGATTGATTAGACCACATATATGTTTACTTATGGCCTCATGTATATGTGTGACTTAAATGATTAATGAAGTAAAGTGCACTTGAAGCAATATAGAAAGTGCATTTACCATGTAATCTCGACATTTATATGTGTGTGTGCATATTAACGTTTTCCCTACAGCAACGATGAATTGCAGTTCTCATATATACCTACACGTGTGGTTTGAATAACACTGTTGATCTTCATGTATTCACGTACTCATTTAAATAATATTTTGAATCCATTATATAATGGAAAATCTATCTATTAGAATTGCACTTTGCATTTATTATGTGACTGCCTATGTATTAATCACGCAGTTACAACATGTATTGAGATGCTTGATATACTAAAATTGACCAAAGGCCTTAATTGTTTGGATTTCTCAATAATTAACCTTTAAAGTGAATGTTTGCTTCAGTTGCAATGGCTTTCTTTCCTCTGCAGGTGCACTGATATGATGGAGAAAGGCACATTGTGTGAACGAAACAGGGAAGCTCGAAGGGAGTACTCTTGGCGAGGATAATAAGACTAACGAGCAAAGGGAGGACTACTGTTTGTGGGGAATGGGGAGACGGGTGGAATCCAAGGTCGTTTTGAATAGATGGATCAAAGAAGAGAAGTGCAAGTGTGGCTGCCAAAGAGTATCATTTGAAGGTGGATGCCAATAAGACCTTTGAAATGAGCTTCTAGAGGGATCTTTCTGTGGGTATAACTAGGCAACACACTTCAGCTTTGTTCAGATCCTTTCAGGCTAGGAGAGGTACAGACCTTTATTCGCTACTCTTGTGTGGCTTTATGCTATGCAATATTTTTTCCTTGGAGAATTCCTACAGACGTTCAAGTATGCTGACACCTTTATAGTTTATTGGATTTAATTAGGGTTTCCATTTAGCATTAATTCGTGTAGTTTAGTTAAGGAGAATTAGTATTCCTTTATCCATTATAGGCAGGAGGACTGAAACTTTCAATCTAACCTTCAAACAGTGTTTCTTATACTTTTTACCGTGGCTACTTAAGTCTTCATTTGCTTCTGTTACTGAGGATAAACTTTGTTTCTCAGATTTGGTTTTCCATTGGTAATTCTATATTTCTATACTTTGTTTTTTAGACTGATTTATATTACGTTGGCTTTGAATTTGTAATAAATCTATACTTAATCCCACTTATTGACTGAACTTTTTTGTGACCAAATACGTTGCACTGTAATTGTAAATTGAAAGTGATCCTAACTCCTTTTGTTCCTGAGGTACCCACGAAAGTTCCATTGCAGGGGGGGTAGGAAACTGGGCCCGACTCTGATGCATTATCAGTACCATTACAGATTAAGAAATGCCACTCCTTGTGTCATGATATACCTATAAACGAAGCTAGAAAGTGTGCTCTAGCACAGTAGCGGCCCATGGTGGGAGTGCTGCCGGGCGCTGACGTGGGGCAGGGGAGAGGCAAGGTGGGGGGTAGTAAACTACGGATTACGGCCGATTAGAGGTAAGTAAACATATAAATAAATAAAACGAATTTCGTTGCGCGCGCTGCATCGCCAAATGGGGTGCAGCGCGCGCAACAAAATTCGTTTTATTTATTTATATGTTTACTTACCTCTAATCGGCCGTAATCCATAGTTTACTACCACCCGCCCCACGTCAGCGCCCGGCAGCACTCCCACCACGGGCCGCTACTGCTCTAGCACAAATATATGCTTCAATAAAATAAGCAATAGCCCCTATGTACTGCATAAATTATCACTGAAACATGACCTTGAAAAATGTTGCAAATGTGCTCTTTTCCCAACATATGGTCACTTTGCAATGTTCAGTAAATATTCTTATTGATCCTCAAAGGCCAGCTTTAGTAAACTAATTTTGACCCTCATTTACACCTAGACATATGCATCATCTCTATCCAGTAATCACAGCACAGTTTCCAACCCTAGCCACAGTTGCCCTTGATTACAGGGAAACCAGGGTATGGATGGAAGATGCCGGTGTGGTGGTAGAAGTTGGTTCGGTGCTGCAGGTACCCTCCTGCTAAAGTTGCTATTCCCCCTGGCAGTTCCGCAGGGCTACCTGACTGGAATGGAGCCTCAAAGAGACACTCAGACCCTAGGAGGAATCACCCAAGTTTGTCATGCCGAACCAAGCGTTAGCATTGCATCATGAAGGAAATAGCTGGGGTTTGCCAGGGCCCTGGGGTCCCATGTGCAACTGGTAATCTCAAATATTACCTTTAGAGCAGCTTAATTTAGGGTCCACCACTTTATATGCAACTTATACACTCAATAATACACTCAACATGTGTTTACTTGTATTTATATGTGTGCATTTTATTAATCAGTTGTAGTAAGTGGCTATAAATTCACTTTAAGGAGACCCGTCCGTATATTTTTTGAATTATAATAAATGCATTCACCATGAAAGAAAATGTATGCTCTCTTTAAAATGTATTTGATATAATCATTTATGTTACCTCTATTCATTTAGAATCTGTTTTGAACCTAATGTTGGCCTAACTTGTAACTAGGCCTTAGAGCATGTTGTTTAAAAAAAATGTTCTGCAAAGTGTTTTATTTTCTCTCCTCTGCACATGCCTTATCAATGAACTTGTTAGGTTAGAATGGAACTTATTGTTCAGTTTGTTAGACTGGGGGGACTGATATTTCTAATTACATTTTGGCTTCAGATATGCAGACTGAGACGGTTGGAGAAATCATCATGTACCAGGTAGAACGGACTAATGTTACATCCAAGGTCGCCCAGATGATTGCTTCTTTGATGGAAGCAGGTAAATTGGGGATTCTAACTGCTTCCTGAGAACACGGTCTTTTGAGTGGTTTGATGGGTGGAAAGAGATAAGGAGAAGCCTTCTAGAATCTTCTTTCATGCTTTAATTGTGTGCTTTTTAGAAAAGTAGACCAGACCCTATACTGAGTTTGCTCAGAGTAGACTTCTTCTCGACTCTGCTGATTTCCCCTGCTCAGAGTGTTAAGCTTCATGCTGGAATACTTAGACTCTTTCCTTTGAACCTTATATCTGGTTCCTCTGTCACCAATCCAAGTGCAACTCAGCAACATCTTCAATATTCCAGTTGTACTTAACTTTCCCATGATTGTGCTGGGCTCTCTTGCATCTCCTACCACCATTGAAGTGTCAGTAGCTGATTTGGCTCTCATTGATTTACTCCTCACAATCAAAATCAAAGCTATTCTTATATACTTGGAAGCACTAAATCCTGCATCATGCCATACCTGGTGAGCGTGGGCTACCTATCTTAAAAGCACACATTACTCACAGGCTACCCTCCCGAGCAATCCTACCATGTCACAGAAATTATGGAAATCCTTGAATAAATTCATGACTACCCCTTCATCACACTAAAATACTTAAATTGCACTGCATCATAAGAGTCTACTCCTCGCCCCCATTTCAATTTCCCGACTTTGTGATACTTTTCTTACTTCGACAATTGTATCCCCCTCCTTCACTGCTAATCTTTTAATCTCTGGACTTTCTCTATTCTATTCTTGCTCTCCTGGTTATTATTTTCTCTTCCTACATTTACTGATGTGTAACATCTTTCAACTAGTTGTTTCCCGACAAATTCTCCGATCACAAGATTGTAACTATCATCTTTGTTTTAGATATTCACCTTCTAACTCTTTGTTCAAAATGTATGACATATTCCCGTGTTCAGCCTCCTCTATTTACGATCCCTATGTCTTCCTCACTGCTAAATAGATGTACACTAAGGGCCTGATTACGATGGCGGTGAACCCGCCACCAACAGGCTGTCGGTGGCGGGTTCACTGCCATCGCAAGGCCATTCACCACCTGCCAGATTGTAATGGCGGGCAGTGTGCTGGCCGGCAGAAAGCCCGACCGCCACGGGTCTGACAGAGGCAATCATTACGATTGCCTGTCGGACCCGTCCCGCTTCCTCAGAATGGTGGCGATGCCTAGCAGGCACAGTCCACCAGATTTGGATGCTGGATCCCCGCCAGCCTTTCCATGGCGGTTCCCCCGCCATCAAAAGGCTGGCGGGGATTGACTTTGGGGCCCGTTGCGGGCCCCCCATGGGAAGGGGCAGTATGGGTTGGCACTTGGGGGGCACCTATGGTGCCCCCCTACATTTCCCTAAACCATGTGGCAGGCACCGCGTGGTGCCTGCCACGTAGTGCAGGGAAATGTAAACAGTGTATTTCTAACATTGCGGCGGGTGCTGCAGCTAGCAGCACCCACCGCAATGTTAAAGATAGCAGTTGCGACCACCACCGTGGCGGTCGCAATGTAATACCCCCTTTGGGACTGCGGCCTTGTAGGCGGGTGGTCCCACTCCCCGACACGATGGCGGATGGACTGAAGTCCGTCTGCCATCGTAATTACCCCCTAAGTCACTTACCCCACAATTCTATTGTCTTATTATCCTTTATTGTTTCTGCATTCTGCTTATTGTATAAAATAGTCAATAAATCCTATTAAAATCTAATTACTCCTAATTATTCAAGCTGGCATAATTTGGTTAATTTGGGTCACAAGAGTAATCTTCATTACTCCTGGTCCTGTTGTCCTCATCCTATTCATCACTAATGAGATGATCCCACCTCGCAAAACAGAAAACAAGAAGAATGCTAGAAGTATATGCCCCTCACATAAGGCTGGTTACTTATAAAGGCAAATACCCAGCAGTTCTACTGAAATCCGAAGTCTCCAAAAAACTGAAGGCCAGGTTGATGGGAGGGAGGGAGGGGCGTGCTGAATGAGACGAGGATAAGAGGACCAGGAGTAATGAAGATTACCGGTAAGTAATATGACATTACCCCCATGCCCCCCTTGTCCTCATCCCATTCCTCACTAATGAAGAATACCAAAGCAGCACCAAAACGGCTTTCAAATGCTGAAAACCATCATAGAAGATGACAGAGACCACTATTGATTGCAACAGTGATTTATTTAATAGTAGGGAAAATCAAGACAAGACAGACTGAAGCACCCCCATACCAAAATTGGTACTCTCAGCCGACACATTATGCAACCGGTAATGCATACAAAGCTGTTTAGTGTTGCCCAGGTGGCCACCCGACAAATTTCAGCAAAGAAAAGGTCATAAATCTCAGCCCATGAGGCTGACATCCACTGGTGGAACACCCCCGCAGCCCCTCAGGAGGAGATGCTGACAAAGAATAAGCCAAGGAAATCACCTGCTTACTCCAGCAACTAAGGGATGTCAAGGAAGCCTTTTCCTCTTTGTTGAAGGAGTCAAAGGACACAAACAAAGATTCAGAACAACAAAAGGTTTTAGATCTATTCACATAAACTCAAAGTGCCCTCTTAACATCCAATAAATGCCACTGAAACTCCCCCAATGAATCATTCTCCCCAGCCAAGGCAGGCAAAATTATTTTTTGGTCCCTGTGCCATTGAGAAGAGACTTCAGGCAAAAAAGAGGGGTCCAAACAGAGCACTACTCAATCTTCACAGGAAAGGAAGGGATTCCTCACCAACAGATTAGCCAACTCCTCAAGACGCCTAGCAAAAGTGACAGCTACAAGAAAAGCAACTTTCATGGTCAGGAATTTGACAATAACGGTCTTCAGAGGCTCAAAATGATGGGACACCAGAGTGTTCAAGACCAACAGCAAGTCCCATAATGGGTACAAAGGCTGAACAAAAGGTCTGCAGATGGAAAAACTCTTCAACAGACGAGCCACCAAATCCTCAGAATCAGAAAGATTACGACAAGGAGCTTGTAATGCCCTAATGGCAGCCCACTGAGCCCGCAAGGTAGAAACCAATAATCTTTTTCTCAAAATGATCCCAAATTAATGGAAGAATATGATTCAAAGGACAGTCTAAAGGAGAAAGGTTCAAGAGGGCACAACTCCTCTGAAAACTGCTCCAGTAACGACCACAAGATTTTTAGGTGGATGGCTTTCTAGACTGTTGACTGGCAATAGCGAAGTGCCTAGGTAATCCCTTGTTCTGTAACCCCCTCCTCTCAACCTCCACACCAAGAGATGAAGACTCTGGAGCGAGAGAACATGAGACACACTCAGAGGAGAAGGGAAGACAGGCAGAACCATGGACCCTGAACAGCTAGGGACTTCAGAAGAGGAAACCGCAATCATCGTGACCAGAGCGGGACAACTTAGTTCAGCTCCCTGTGCTCCCTCAACATCCTGTTTAGAGTTTGGGATTTAGAGATATTGAGGGAAAGGCTAGTAGAAGAGACACTGGACAAAGGATCAATAAGGCATCGACTGCCCAGGCCCCTCCTGAGGAACTCTGGCACAAAATTGGGGAACCTGAACATTGTGCCGGAAAACAAATAGATCCAGAACCGGTTTCCCAAACCTCACACAAATCTGTAGAAAAACTTTCCTGGCCAGGAACATCTCCTCAGAAGAGGGAAACACCCAGTCGAGGGAATCTACCACCACATTGTCCACTCCCCTCATGTGCACTGCAAGAAGGGACACTAGGAGACACTCCAGTCAAAGGAACAACTGAGCTGCAACTAGACTCGGGAACTTTCACCAGGAACCCCCTTGTGTGTTGAAGTATACCACCATAATTTCTGTCCGGACAACCAAATTGCAACCCTTCAACACTGGCTGGAAACCCAAGAGTGCCCAGAACACAGCCATGAGTTCTCTCCAGCTGGAGGAGCATCTGTCTGCTGTTGGGAAGAGACCATCTGGCCTTCAGTGACTGCCCCCAGTGTGCCCCCCAGCCAAAAGAGCTAGTGTCTGTTGTCAGTGCTTTTTTGGGGTAGGGTCTGGTTGAAGGTACATCCCTTTGGAATGACAGGAGACATTCATTCACCACAGTAGCTCTTGCTGAATGACTGGAGTCACTGGGACGTGTACATTGAAGTCCCCTGAAGCTGGATGCCACCAGGCATAGAGATGATTCCAAATGGACCGAAGATGAAACCTGGCCCAAGGATCTGTGAATACAGCCGCAGCCATGTGCCCCAGAAGCCTCAATCAGTGTCGCACAGAAAGGGACTGGCTGTTGAACACCTGGATTGCCAGGGACCATAATGCAAGCATCCTGGACTCCGGAAGAAAGACCTTGTTGAGATGGTTCTGGAACCAGGTCCCTATAAATGTCAAGTCTTGTGATGGCACCATTTTGCTTTTTTTCTACATTGAGAAGGAAGCCATGGTTCTGGACAAAATCACAAATTATTCTGAGCTCCTAACGGAGCTGGGACTGGGATGGGGGCATGGAAGAGCCAGTCGTCCAGATACAGGTAGATGCGAATCCACTGCAGATGGAACAATGCAATCAAGGGAGCCATCACTTTTGTGAATATTCAAGGGTCTGTTTTGAGGCTGAGCGGCAGTACTCAAAATTGAAAATCCTGGTCCTGAATACAAAATCACAGGAACCTCTGACTGAGGGGATAAATCAGCACATGATAATAGGCATCTTTGAGATCTAGAATGCATATAAAATGATCTTCGATTACCAGAGGAATCACTTGCTGCACGGTCTCCATACTGAAGGGTAGTGCTTGCACAGACTTGTTCAGAAACTTTAGATTCAGTATCATCCGAAAACCTTCTGTTGATGTCTCCACCAGAAAGAATATTGAGTAGTACCCCTGTCCCTTCTCGGAAGGAGGTACCTGCAGAAGAGATTCCACCACTTGGACCAGAGTCAGGAGTTTCTCCTCCTGCCGAGGGCACAGAGTTGGTCTCACCCCAGAATACCTTGGGGGAGTCACAAACTCAATCCTGTAGCCCACCTTGATGGTGTGCAGAACCCACTCATCGTAAATAGATGCCTCCCATGCTCCCATAAATTGGAGAAGTATGCCTCCAACCGCAAACTTTGACAGAGTGTCCCTATAGTCAGTCACAACTTTGCCTCCTTCTGCCCCCCTCTCTCAGGATAGAACTTTCTTTGAAGGGGTGTGTTTTTCTTTTCTTTGAATAACTTATGGAGCTTTTCCTCCAATTCTGAGCCAAATAGCTGAACACCTTGGTAAAGTAACCTCAGCGATGAGGACTTTTGTGCTGAATCAGTACACCAATCCTTCAAAACCAGATTACGCCTTGCAGCTATACAAGCCACACCAGAAGAGTCAAGAACAGAACCACATGAAAGACAATGTCGGACATGAATTCAACCTGCCATTCAATTTGGTCTAGCACAGAGGAACATTCAGAGGAATCCTCTACTGCACTGAATAATTTATTACTGTCCGAAAGTAAAGACTGGGAAACATGAGAACCATAGATCTCAGCTCTCAATGCCAAATGTGAACCAGAATAAACCTTTCTAAGGGCAGAGCCCACCTTTTTATCAGTCATAACCTTGATAATGGCATCCTCAGTTAAGGAGGTCCTGCCCACCAGGCTGTCAACAAAAGAGTCATTTAGATTGGAAACAGGCTGATTCACATGCATGCCCTTAAGAAGGTATAATTTAGCCATGAAATGAGGCAAAATTATTTTATTCAGGTCCTTCAATCAATCAATCAATCATGTCACTTATAAAGCGCACTACATACCCGCGAGGGTCTCAAGGCGCTGGGGGAAGAGGGGGGTGGTGCTGCTACTGATCGAAGAGCCAGGTCTTGAGGAGTCTTCTGAAGGCCAGTAGGTCTTGGGTCTGTCGGAGGTTGGTGGGGAGGGTGTTCCAGGTCTTGGCGGCGAGGTGGGAGAAGGATCTGCCGCCGCCGGTCGTTTTCCGGATGCGGGGGACTGTGGCGAGGGCGAGGCTGGTCGAGCGGAGCTGGCGGGTGGGGGTGTAGAAGCTGAGTCGTCTGTTGAGGTAGGCTGGTCCGGAGTTGTGGAGTGCTTTGTGTGCGTGGGTGAGGAGCTTGAAGGTTATCCTCTTGTTGACAGGGAGCCAGTGCAGGTCTCTCAGGTGGGGTGTGATGTGGCTGCGTCGGGGGATGTCGAGGATAAGACGTGCAGAGGCGTTCTGGATGCGTTGCAGCCGTCTCAGGAGCTTAGCCGTCGTTCCTGCGTAGAGGGCGTTTCCGTAGTCCAGCCTGCTGGTGACGAGGGCCTGGGTGACTGTTTTTCTTGTTTCGGTGGGGATCCACTTGAAGATCCTGCGGAGCATTCGGAGGATGTTGAAGCAGGATGAGGAAACGGCGTTGACCTGCTTAGTCATGGAGAGGGTGGGGTCGAGGATGACCCCTAGGTTGCGTACGTGGTCGGTGGGTGGCGGGGCTGTTCCCAGTGATGTTGGCCACCAGGAGTCGTCCCAGGCTGAAGGGTTGGAACCAAGGATGAGGACCTCCGTCTTGTCCGAGTTCAGCTTCAGGCGGCTGGTCCTCATCCATTCGGCGACGGCCTTCATTCCTTCGTGGAGGTGGGCTTTGGCGGTGTGAGGGTCTTTGGTGAGGGAGAGGATCAGCTGGGTGTCGTCGGCGTAGGAGATGATGTTGAGGTTGTGCTGTCGGGCGACGTGGGCGAGGGGTGCCATGTAGATGTTGAACAGCGTTGGGCTGAGGGAGGAGCCTTGGGGTACGCCGCAGATGATCTTGGTGGCCTTGGATCGGAAGGGGCGAGGCGGATGCTTTGTGTTCTGCCGGAAAGGAAGGATGTGGTCCAGTCCAGGGCCTTCTCTTGGATCCCGGCGTCGTGAAGGCGTGTTCGTAGTGTGTGGTGGCAGACCGTGTCGAAGGCGGCTGATAGGTCCAGGAGGATGAGGGCTGCTGTTTCTCCGTTGTCTAGCAGGGTCCTGATGTCATCGGTGGCGGCGATGAGGGCGGTTTCGGTGCTGTTGTTGCTGCGGAAGCCGGACTGGGAAGGGTCCAGGATGTTGTTCTCCTCGAGGTAGCGGGTCAGTTGTTTGTTGACGATTTTCTCGGTGACCTTCGCGGGGAACGGGAGCAGAGAGATGGGTCGGAAGTTCTTGAGGTCCTTGGGGTCTGCCTTGGGTTTCTTGAGTAAGGCGGTGATCTCGGCGTGCTTCCAGCTTTCCGGGAAGGTTGCTGTCTCGAAGGAGATGTTGATTATTTTCCGGAGATGGGGCGCGATGGCTGTACTGGCTTTGTTGAAGATGTGGTGAGGGCACGGGTCTAGCGGTGAACCGGAGTGGATGGTGTTCATGATCTCGCTGGTGTCCTCGTCGTTGATGTTGGTCCAGGAGAGCAGGCGGTTGGTGGTTGTGGGGGCAGTGGTCTCGGTGGTTGCCGGGGCGGTCGTGGTGTTGAAGCTGTCGTGGATGTCGGCGATTTTGCGGTGGAAGAAGGTGGCCAGTGAGTCGCACAGGTCTCGCGACGGCTGGATGTCGTTGGTGTTGGAGCTGGGGTTGGAGAGTTCCTTCACGATGTTGAAGAGCTCTTTGCTGTTGTGTGCGTTGTTGTCTAGGCGGTCTTTGAGTGAGGCCCTTTTGGCGGATCTGATGAGGTGATGGTGACTGCGGGTGGCGCTCTTGTGGGCGGCGTAGCTGTCCGCTGTCCGTTCGTGGAGCCAGATCTTCTCCAGTTTTCGGCATGTTCGTTTGGAGGCCTGGAGGTCTTCGGTGAACCAGGTGGCTTTCTTGCTGGTGTGGCTGTTGGGCGGATTCTTGAGCGGGGCGAGGGTGTTGGCGCAGTCGTCGATCCACTGTCTGAGGATGCGGGCGGCGGTGTCGGGGTCGGAGGGTTCGGCGGGTGGGCTCAGGGCGAGGGTTGTGGTTAGCTGGTCTTCCGTGACTCTGCTCCAGCAGCGGCGAGGCATTTGTTCGGTGCGGTGGTGCGTGGTGGGCTTCCTGTAGGTGAAGTGGATGCAGTGGTGGTCAGTCCAGTGGGGTTCGGAGGTGTGGTTGAAGGAGACGTGTGGGCTTGCGGAAAAGATGGAGTCGAGCGTGTGGCCGGCGGCGTGGGTGGGTGTAGTCACGAGCTGTCTGAGTCCGAGGGTGGCGAGGTTGTCGTTCAGGGTGGTGGAGTTGGTGTCCTTGTTGTTCTCGAGGTGGAAGTTCAGGTCCCCGAGGAGGATGTAGTCCGTGGAGGCGATGGTGTGTGTGCTGACGAAGTCAGCGATGGAATCGCTGAACTGTGGTCGGGGTCCGGGGGTCTGTAGATGAGGGTTCCTCTGAGGGTGGTGTTGGGATCGGTGTGGATCTGGAAGTGCATGTGTTCGGCGGTGCTGAGGGTGTCGTCGGTGTTGGTTGAGACTCTGAGGGTGTTCCTGTGGACGATGGCGATGCCTCCTCCGACTCCGTTGGTGCGGTCCCTGCGGGTGATCTTGTATCCGTCCGGGATGGCAATGGCGATGTCGGGGGCTGAAGCGGGATTCAGCCAGGTCTCCGTCAGGAATGCGACGTCTGGGGAGGTTGAGTCGAGAAGGTCCCAGAGTTCTATGGCGTGTTTGCGGGCGGAGCGGGTGTTGAGGAGGATGCATCTGAGGTAGTTGGGTTCTTTCCTGGGCGGTGGTTTGGCGGGGCGGGTGCTGGCGAAGCTGCAGTTCTGGCAGGTGAAGGGCCCTTGGGTGCCCTTCGGGGTGGCCTGGTAGCAGGCGTGATCTTTTCCGGGGTTGAGTGCGTGGAGGGTGCTGGCGTCGTATCGGCGTCTGTTGATGTGGCGGGCGCGGGGGATGCCCGGACCAGGGGGTCTGGCGGTGGGCGCGGTCACGGCGCGGACGGGCGCAGACGGGCTTGCCTTAGCGGCGCGCCCGCTGCGCACGTCCGCTGCACGGCCGCGCAGCGGCCGCCATAAATAAGGAGGTGGGAGGGAGGAGCAGGGAATGGGGCAGCGAATGGGCAGTGAGGGGGCGGGTCCGCAGGGGCGCAGCGGCGGGAAACAGGCACAGAAGGGAAAACGAGCACAATCAGGGCATCAAGGGGGCACAGAAAGGAAAAAAAACGAGCACAATCAGGGGCAGCAAGGGGGCACAGAAAGGAAAAAACTAGCACAATGAGGGGCAGCAAGGGGGCACAGAAAGGAAAAAACTAGCACAATGAGGGGCAGCAAGGGGGCACAGAAAGAAAAAACGAGCACAATCAGGGGCAGCAAGGGGGCACAGAAAGGAAAAAACGAGCACAATCAGGGGCAGCAAGGGGGCACAGAAAGAAAAAACGAGCACAATCAGGGGCAGCAAGGGGGCACAGAAAGGGGAAAAAAACGAGCACAATCAGGGGCAGCAAGGGGGCACAGAAAGGAAAAACTAGCACAATGAGGGGCAGCAAGGGGGCACAGAAAGGAAAAACGAGCACAATGAGGGGCAGCAAGGGGGCACAGAAAGGAAAAAACGAGCACAATCAGGGGCAGCAAGGGGGCACAGAAAGGAAAAACGATCACAATCAGGGGCAGCAAGGGGGCACAGAAAGGAAAAAACGAGCACAATCAGGGGCAGCAAGGGGGCACAGAAAGGAAAAAACGATCACAATCAGGGGCAGCAAGGGGGCACAGAAAGGAAAAAACGAGCACAATCAGGGGCAGCAAGGGGGCACAGAAAGGAAAAAACGATCACAATCAGGGGCAGCAAGGGGCACAGAAAGGAAAAAACGAGCACAATCAGGGGCAGCAAGGGGGCACAGAAAGGAAAAACGATCACAATCAGGGGCAGCAAGGGGGCACAGAAAGGAAAAAACGAGCACAATCAGGGGCAGCAAGGGGGCACAGAAAGGAAAAAACGATCACAATCAGGGGCAGCAAGGGGGCACAGAAAGGAAAAAACGATCACAATCAGGGGCAGCAAGGGGGCACAAAAAGGAAAAAACGAGCACAATCAGGGGCAGCAAGGGGGCACAGAAAGGAGAAAACGAGCACAATCAGGGGCAGCAAGGGGGCACAGAAAGGAAAAAACGAGCACAATCAGGGGCAGCAAGGGGGCACAGAAAGGAAAAACCGAGCACAATCAGGGGCAGCAGCAGGGCACACAGACGGAGCTGTGTGGTGGGGGAGCGACCTACCAGTCAAGGTCAGGGGTCCTTCCATTCCCTCTTAAGTATCTCAAATATGAAGGGATGCAATAGGAAAATCCATCTCTGATGCACTCGGAAATTGGCACAATAACCCAGGTAAGGTGTCCGGCACCCTGGAAACCTGCATTATCATTCACATGCCCCCAATGTACTTGTCCCTTTGCTCCTCAGACACCTGAATCTTCTCCTCAGACCCAGCGAAAACAGGGGAATAAGATCTGTGAGAATCCTGTTGTGCTTTTTTAGAAGGGGTCAATTCCAGCAGGGCTCTTTAACTGATTCTTTGAACACCCAGCACAGAGTTTCTCTGAAGGGGAGGAAGAAGAGGAGTCAAAGGAAGAGGAAGCCACATGCTTCCTCTTACGGAAATGCTTGCCCATGCTGCCATCCAAATATCACTGGGGAAACACCTAAGCAAAGGAGGACACCACTATGCGGACCTACCTGCATCCACCATCCTTTAAACTTCCTTCCGGCACTGAGAGAAAGACAGTCATCCTTCCGCGAATGCACAAACCTTCAGGGATCACGTATTCACCACTTAACAAAACTGGAAGGATCTCCGAGTCTGATCACCTGCATCCGTAAAAGAAGACACATAGGGCATGTCAGGCTCCCCCGTAGCAGCAGTCTTCTGCATCTGGTGCTTCTCCCAATAAGCTCTGCAGACCAGGAGAGGCGCCCAAATCCCTTCCCATTCCCCCAGCTGGAAAGGAAGAGAGAATACCAAATGCTTGTCAGGGGACCGAGCCCTGCAGGGTTCAACTTCTCCTCATCCTGTCCATCCGTGAGACAAAAAAAGCACAGGAGGAATGCTGGGTAGGTATTGCCTTTATGGGAGCCAGCCTTATGGGAGGGGAATATACTTATAACATTCTTCTTGTTCTTCTTTGCTGTCTTTTTTTTTTTTTAAGTTTAAGTTTATTCATCAAAGATCAATAAAATATAAGAAAGTACAACATGTACCTTAAAGTACAATACATATGAAGAAAAAATTATTAAAAATCATTCTATGAGGAAGTGGGAAGGGAAGAAGAGAGGGAAGGGAGAAGAAAAGACGGGGGAGGGAAGGGAAAGGGAAAATACATCTACTATTATAAACATTATACTATTATAATCTGGAAGGAAAAATAGCACATGTAATAAAATATCTGTATGCATAAACACAATTAAAGAGATATAAAACAATTATTGTATTAAGGAAAAAAAGCATCTAAGGGATTATTAATATGAACCTATTACAATAAAGAAAGAGAAGACAACCAGCATATCAAGGAGGTTTTCGAACCTCATCTGAAGTAAGTACTGATGGATTACTGTGAGAGGCACTATATGTTAGGTATGTGGATATAGGGAGCCACAAAATATCCCTTTTAATGGACAGGGAAATGGGGGAAACATAACTGGTATCAAGTCTATGATGAAAACAAACTGCATTCCACCAGGCTCTAAACGTGACTTTATCTGCTTGTTTCCAATTAGAAGTTATTAAGTGAAAAGCAATTGCCAATAGCAAATCTACTATTTTAAAATTAGCAGGAGATTGGGGCCAGTTAGGTGATAAAGAGCCTAGAAAAACATTGGTAGGGGAGAAAGGAATTTTTGTACTAAAAATTCTGTTAATCTGGGACCAGACTAATTGCCAAAAAGTGTGTATTGGGGGACAATTAAAAAGCATGTGTTTAAGATCAGCATTATTGCAAGAACAAGACCAACAGGTAGAGGTAGAGTTAGCTGAAAAGGAAGCTAATTTTGCAGGAGTAAATAAAAGACGTTGGTATACAAAATAAAGGGTTTGAGAAGTATTAGCAGCTCTGGAAGTCTTGTGTATCTTGAGCCACAACTTATCCCAGAAAGGGGTTGTCCAAAATTCCGCAAGGTCCTTCTCCCAAGCCAACTCGCCCTTTGTTTTGTTTCTATCAGAAGAAATAGATAAACATTTATAAAGTGATGAAGCTGAGGAGGAAGTAAATATTAAGGGAAATAACAAAGAACATCTGGAGGAAGGAGACGACGTCGATGATAAAGTATCAAGGTAAAGGGAGAGGGAAGGACATAAAAGATCATATTGAGTCCTACAAGTGGAAGGAAGAGAAAATTGTGTTTGAAGATCCAAAAAGGATAAAGGAACATTATTAAGTAATAATTGTGAAATCCAAAATATTCCCTTACCTCTCCAGGATTTCCAATAAATAGTGCGGTTCTTGATGCGTAAAAGATTATTGTGCCAAATGGGTTGTTGATCTAGTGAAGAATATGAAGGAAAGGAGGAGGGTAATAATGGTGCAAGGATTTTACGAGTGTGTGAGATGATTGGAGTTCGAAAGGAGGAGATATTGTTAGTAAAAGCTAAAGATTCCTTAAAACTGAAGGGAGATATAAAATAGTTTTCTATAGTTAACCAGATTGGAGGGTATATAAACCGATCAAAAGAAAGCCAACGGGAAGATTGTTTTAAAGAGAAAGTATAATGATATTTTTTGAAATCAGGGAATTTAAGTCCACCAGAAGTCTTGTCCGCCTTCAGAGCGGATAGAGCTATTCGGGGAGGTTTGTTTTTCCAAAGAAACTTTGTTAAAAGAGAATCTATTTTCTTAAAGTAAAAGTCAGGAATATGGACAGGAATCATGGAAATAATATATAGAACTAGAGGAGAAAGCATCATCTTAATAGAATCTAGCCGTCCCCACCAAGATAGAAAAAGCGGGTGCCAGCGATCAATAGAGTCGGATAACATTTTGGATATATGGGCAAAGTTTAATTTTAGTGTTTCGGGAATATTAGAAGAAAACCACAGGCCTAGATATTTTATCTTGGAAGTATTCCAAGAAAAGCCAGAAGAAATGAAGTCTTGCTTAAGGCAAAGTACGTTGAGGGGGAGAACTTCACATTTGTCTAAGTTGAGACGATAACCGGATAATAGAGAAAATATATCAACCTGTTTCATAAAGGCAGGAATGGACGTAGAGGGATTGGAACAATAAAAAAGAATATCGTCTGCATAAACAGACATCTTAACCTGAGAGGTGTCAAGACAGAAGCCAGAAATTTGAGCATCTTGTCTAATATGAGTTAAAAAAGGTTCCAATGCTATTATAAATAAAAGAGGAGAGAGGGGGCATCCTTGACGAACTCCCCTAAGAAGCGGAAAATAATCTGAGGTCTTCCCATTAACAAAAATAGAAGCTTTAGGACCGGAATACAATAATGATATAAGAGATATTAATTTAGGAGGAAACCCTATCCATTTTAGCGCCTGAAACATGAAATCCCATCCAATTCTATCAAATGCTTTCTCAGCGTCCAACGTTATAGCTGCAATAGGATAATTGAGAGAAGGGGCTTTACTAAGGATATTAAAAAAGACTCTGGAATTATCAGATGATAGACGACCTTTTATAAAACCCGATTGTTCGGAACCGATAAGGTTAGGTAAAATGGGATCAATACGAAGAGCAAGAATTTTTGCAAATAACTTATAGTCAAGGTTAACTAAGGATATTGGGCGGTAGTTTTTGCAAAGTGAAGGATCTTTGTTATCTTTAGGTATTAAGCAGATCATTGCTTCCTGAAAGGTACCTGAAGAGGCGCCTGCTGTGGTAAACGAGTTAAAAAGTAAAAGAAGACGTGGGAGAAGAAGGCTAGCAAAATGCGCATAAAATTCAATAGTAAATCCATCTGGACCAGGAGCCTTTCCCCTTTTTAAAAGAGATACTGCATGAGTAATTTCAGAAAGCGTGATATCCTTTTCTAAAGATGCAAAATCAGTATCATGACTTGGGGTTGATCAATAGATTGAAAATAAGTAGAGAGATTGGTTGGAGTCGGTTGAAGTTCGGGAGTGTATAGAGATTTATAAAAAGAAGCAAACTCGTTTAGAATGTCATTATCTTTGAATAAGGATAAACCAGCGGAATTCCGTATAGACTCAATCTTAGTCCTATCTCGTCGTATTTTCAAGTAATTTGCTAATAATTTCCCCATTTTATTTTGACCTCCATAATAACGAGCACTACTTTTTAAAAGATATGAAGAAGCGGCTTCAGTGGAAGATTTATTAAACTTGAATTTTGCATCAATTAGCTTTTTTAATGAAGATTCAGAATTGTAATGATAATAAGTATACTCCAGTTGTTTGATCTCAGCAAGTAATTGGGTATTCTTAACATCAAAGAGTTTCTTCTTCTGGGAAACATAATTTATGATAAAGCCTCTGGCTGTAGCTTTAAAGGAGTCCCAGATCATAACAGGAGTAGAATCCGGAGTAGAGTTGATGGAAAAAAATTCAGAAGTAAAGGAGGCGAATTGGCTTGAGAAATTAGGATCCAATAGTAAGGAATTATTGAAGCGCCATCTACGTGAGTGCGGAGTAAAAGGTAACAAATCAAAATCAACAGAAACTGGAGCATGGTCAGAAATTAGGATAGATCCAATTTCGGAATGGGACACCTGTTGGGACAGGGATTTACTGAAAAAGAGATAGTCTATTCGAGATTGTGAGTGATGCGAAGGGGAGTAAAAACTATATTCTCGGGTATCAGGATTACAAAGTCTCCAAATGTCAACTAAGGATTTTCGTCTAATGGCAGATGTAAATTGGGAGTGCATCTTGGTATTAGAGAATCTAACTGAAGAATGCCTATCTAATATGGGGTCAAAAACCTGATTACAATCGCCCCCAAAAATAATATAATCATCGTCAAATAAAAGGAGCTTCTCAGATATTTGAGTCCAGAAAACATTATCAACAGCAACTGGGGCATAAATGTTAAAAAGGACCAAAGGAATTTGATTTAAGAGAAGTTTAACTATGATCCAACGACCTTCCAAATCACATTCTTGATGGGTAATTGATACCTGGTACTTTTTGTGACATAAAATAGCGACTCCATTTTTCTTACCTAAGGCTTGAGAAAAGAAAACATTTCCAACCCAACATCGTTTCAATTTAGAGGATTCAGTATCAGATAGATGAGTCTCTTGAATTAATGCTATGTCGGTATGTATTTTAGCTAAGTGGGATAGTACCCGTTGTCTTTTTATGGGGTTATTCAATCCCTTAACATTCCATGTAACTACTCTAATAGTAACCAATCAACGTTAATATGAACAATTATCATGCATACAATAAATACATTAAATTTATATCTAAACAAATGATAAAAAAGGGAACAAAATTGTAACCAGATGAATTGAACTCGAACAATTATTATGTAGAAACTAAAAAATCTAAATTCATTACTGGAAGGAAGATAGAGAGTGAGACCATAAGGAATGAGATAGAAAAGATTCCAGATTGAAAAGAGAAAAAGGGAGAGGTAGAAGAAATATCTCCAAAAATAAAATGAAAAAGGGGAAAGGTAATGAAGGAAAGAAAGGAAGAGAAAGAAAGGAAAAGAGAAGAAAAGAAAAAAGGATATGAAGGAAGAAAACATTGAACAGGGGTACAAGACAAATCAAACAACAATTGATGATGCATAAAAATTTCAAAAAGACATACCACACAGAGACAATGAAAATGGGGATGGAGGAGCCACATTAGGGAGGTAGCACACCGGACGGAGGACTCCAAGGGGATGCAGCAAGGGGGAGCAACCTCCAGGCCTACGACGAAGAAGTTATAACACAAAGGATCACAAGACCGCACCTGATAAAAAGAAAAGGAAGACATTAGGAAGGTGCCTCAGAACAAGACCAGATACAATTGGAAAGGTGGATAAATACAATTAACAACACATATTAATGGGATATTCAAGACAGTTATAAACGGGGAATGTCCATGGGGTCAACTCCGCAGGTGTTCAGAAATTGTTGAAGGAGCGCAGGATCTTCATAATTCGTCGTTTTGTTATTATAAGTTACTTTAAAGAGACAAGGATGAAACAATCCATATCGAGCGTTCAGGGAACGAAGAGCAGGTCTCATGTTCAAAAACTGTTTACGGCGGTCTGCAGTGGCTTTGGCGTAGTCTTGCGCTAGAAAGAGGTTGGAACCATTCCAGGTAAGCTTCCCCTTCTGTTTGGCAACTTGGATAACTTTGACCAGATCTGTGTACTCTAGGAAATAAAGGATAACACCTCGAGGTTTCGTTGGCGTTGATGAGAAGGTGGAAGAGCGAGAGAGTTGACCTAAACGATGAGCTCGCTGAATGTTTAATGAAGGAGAATTTGGGAGACCAAGAAGCGTTGGCAGAAAGGTTTGAAAGAAGGATATAGGATCAGGGCCTTCGAGACCTTCCGCAAGGCCGTAAATACGTAGGTTGTTGCGCCTGTTGCGGTTTTCCAAATTTTCAACCTGCTGTTTAAGGTGCTGTATTTCTGTATGCATACCTGGAACCTGAGCTGAGATTCCCTGCACTGCGGTTACTCTTCTGTCAAGGTCTGCTACTTGTTGCTCGGTATGAGACCAATTATCTTCAAGGTTTTGAAGACGTGCATTTGTTTCGGCCATATATGGTTTGAGCGAGCGTATCTCCTCAAGTAAGAGTTCCATAGAAATGGAGGAGGAAGAGTTGGAGGGAGAAGGAGGATTTGTCTTCACTCGCTTTCCTGATGTGGAAGGTATTTTAGAGTTCATTTTAGAACCTGGGCGAGTACTACTAGAAGAGGAGCTTTTTATCCCAACAGAGTCACTAGGATTTTCATCCATATCTTCCTGCAACACACTGAAAGGGTTACTGTCCTCTAACGACGTGCTACTGGCATTAATTTGTTGTGTAGTACTGCGGTTGGAGCGAGCCATTGTCTTCAGACAAGTTAATAAAATAACTGGCAGTTGTAGGCAGGACAGTGAAATGGCGCCCAAGAGAGCACTGAGTAAAGCCGAGGAGATTTAATAAATTCAATCAACACAAGCGAAGGACAGACTTAACCTCCATGTAGAAACAGTGACCCTGAAGACCAAAAAACAGCACTGCTTAAAGTGGGCGAAGGAAAAACCAACTGGTAGATGGATTCAAGAAGAAAATCAAAATGGCGTCCAGGAAGACATTTATCCTCTCTGAGGAAACATGAAAGTTCGTCTATACCTGCAGAAACACACTCATTTCCCATAAAAGTTAGGAGGAGGTGAAAAAAGGCATTCAAAATCGTCCATTGCCTGTTTTAAAAAAAAAAACATTTTCCCAAGCTGAGCAGAAAGCGCGGGAGCGGCAGAAACGCAAAATGGCCGCCGCGACTCAGCGACGAGCCGCGGACTTCCTCAGAGCCGTCAAAAACATACTGCACGCTCACCCTGCGTCTCCGCGATATCGGCAATCCACGCCGAAGAGGTTCCGCTGCATGGAAAAGCGGTCCCGGAATCACCTCGTCCGCATTGGAGGCCCGGAGGAGTCCCGACACCCTACGTCCTCCCGGAGCCTCTCGAAGCAGCGTCCATTCCCTCCGGCACCTAAGCCACGCCCCCCTTCTTTGCTGTCTTGCAAGGTGGAAACACCTCCTTAGGGAGGAATGGAACAAAGACAAGTGGGACCTGGGGGTAATGAAACCTTTACATGTGCAGAGCAATGGCGTTCATGTGCAACTACCCATTAATTTGATGTCATCTCCATTTTACTAAGGTATTTAAATAATTGAGACCCAGATTTACAAAGGGCTTGCGTTGTCGTTGGGTCATGCAAGGTGATGCAAGGCAATGTAAGCCCTTTTGTGGGATTTCCTAAGTGTGGCTTACTAAATTCAGAGTAACGCAAAGTAGTACTGTTAGAAAAGTGGCCCTCTCTGAAGGCTCACCCCAAACATTTTGCCTTCCTCCTCTTTTCGCTGAATTTGTTTTGTTGTCTTCAGGACTCTGAGCACTTTACCACTACCTACCTCTTTACTGGTGAAGTTGGATTTAACATTACTATTTGACAAATGACACTTTTAGAAAGTGTGGACACAAATTGTTTAAAATGCAGTAGGTCTGCCATGTGAATGACCTTAGAAAACAAGAAGAAAAAAAAAGGAAAACAAGGAAGAACAATTTGAAATGAAAAATCCACATAATCCCTAAAACATTACATCAATTACTTCAACTAATTTAGATTTTGTTAAAAAACAAATTTTTATCCAAAAACATCTTTTTGAGAGCAACACAAACAAAGCTGATATAAACTTTGCAACGCAATAGGCTGCCATCTGTTCATCAAAAATGTCACTCATTGCATATTGACAATAAATTAAAATCCTTTTATAATAGATACTGAAATCAAACAGAACATCAGGCAGTCAATATTACATAGATGAGAGTCGCCGTTTCAGCCCGGTGGTGGAACTGACCAGGGCCATCATCAGGATGGTGTGTCGCAAAGTATAACCAGACACTTTTTACCTATTAAAAAAAAAATCAAGGGAAATGGGACAAAAATATTACAAATTTATACTCTTCCTTAGTATCATATAAAAATCAGTATAGATAATGAATAAAAGCTGTTGAGAAAACAGCATTACACCCCCGAGGAAAGTAATTGCCATCACCATAGTGACTAAACATGCTCATAAGAAACTAGGGTGCTTGAGTTCAATGTTCAAGACGGAAGATCCAGGTATACTTCCAGCATTTTTTACATTTAGTTTGAATGAGCCAGATACTGAAGAAGACACAAAGTAAAAGAAAAAAGACCAAGTAAGTTGAGTGAATACTTAGATAGTGTAATGATATTGGCAGTTTTGTCCACTCAAGATTAGTTGAAGTAGTTGATTATTGGAACTACCAGTTCCAGAATTCCTAGTACTTTAAATCACAGTCTCTCGTTGGTTAACCTTCTCTAAAAACGCCCACAAGCATTTAAAGTGCCTGGCTGGCAATCCATTTGCCGACAGCTTTGACTCGCCTAGACCTCTCCTCGTTTCCTTGATATTACAAGGTGATAGATTGCAAGTAAGTCTTGGTTTCAACTATATTATTATTAAAAAAGACCTTCATTGCGCACAAACCTTTATTTAATAATGCTTAGTAAATACCACGCTTTTTGCTTTGTAGAATTCTTGAGGGGCATCAATCCCCTTGCCGGGAGGCTGTTAGCCTAATTAGTTATCCCTTATGACTTTCCGAACCCGGCCTCTTAATGTGTTAGATGGCGTCTGATACCACGTGTGCAGCTCCTGTAGATTACTTCGCGTATAGGTAAGGCCTTAGGACTCCTTTGCGCCCTTAGCTTTAATTAGTCTAATCTTAAATTATGGGTCGTAGACCTAATACTGCATTTTTGCTGTTTTAGAATACTCAAGTGGTTTTGTTGGGACGTTGTTCATTCATTTCTTCAGTGCAATTAGTGGGTCTGTAGGCAATACGGTTCCGCCGTGTGGGAATTATATGTAGTCTCTGAAGCTGAAGTTGTCTTCCTTGTAAATAAGGCTTCATTTTTATAAATATTGACATTAGTGTGTTTTTAGCATAGCTAACACATGATGCTTGCATTTAGGAGATCTCACACAAGAATTTGATTGTCCAGTTGCCAACCTGATTTGGGTCACTCTTCACATCTCGCTTGCAATTATTAACTCTGGTCTTTGTTTTGCCAACATGTGTTTTTAGCATGTATAGTTACATCTTCTTTAGGTGTGGCTTTCGCTCTCCCTTATATGATGGTTGCTTCTATGCAATTGATTACACTCTCTAAGTATTCACACAACTTACCTTGTCTTTTTTCTTTCACTTTGGGTCCTGTTTATTGTCTGGCTCGTTCAATCAAATGGAAAGAATGCTGGAAGTATACCTTAATCTTACTTCTTGAACAATGGACTCAAGTACCCTAGCTTCTTATGAGAATGTTTAGTCACTGTTTTGATGGCAAAAATAAATTTCTTTGGGTGTCTAGTGCTATTTTCTCAACAGCTTTTATTCACTATCTGTACTGAATTTTATGATACTAAGGAAGACTATTAATTTTGAATATTTTTGCCCCATTTTCCTTGTTTTTTTTTTAATATAGGTAAAAAGTAAATGCTATTCTTAGATTTTCTGCAACACACCATCCTGATGATGGCCCTGGTCAATTCCACTACTGGGCCGAAATGTCGACTCTCATCTATGTAATATTGACTGCCTGATGTTCTGTCTGATTTCAGGTTCTATTATAATAAGATTTTGATTATTGTCAATATGCAATGAGTGACATTTTTGATGAACAGATAGCAGCCTATTGCACTGTATAGTTTATATTGGCTTGGTTTGTGTTGCTCTCAAAAAGATGTTTTTGGATTAAAATTAGTTTTTTGACAAAATCTTGGAATTTTGGTAATTTAACTGAAGTAATTGATGTAATGTTTTAGGGATTATATGTGTTTTTCATTTCAAATTATTCTTCCTTGTGTAGCTCTTTTTTCTTCCCGTTTTCTAAAGTCATTCACGTGTCAGACCTACTGCATTTTAAACAATTTGTGTTTACATTTATGTTTATAGTTTCAGCCTGTTTTAGTTGAAAACTATCCCAAGTGAACCATAGTTATTTATTGACATATAATTACCCTGGTTCTTAGGGTTACAGAGTCGACCTTGTAAGTTGACATTATTACTTTTAGAAAGTGGACACTTATCTACTCTTACAGCTCTGTGTGCTTGTAGCCTGTCTCCAATAGACGTCTGGGGTGGGTGACAGCTACACTTTGTGCATTCCCTCTAGACAGCCACAAATACAGGAAGGTTAGGTGTGTCTGAGTATTCACTTACATACATCTGCATTCTGATAGCTCGTCCTGGGCAAGAAGGGAGGGAGGGGTTGACACACCTGAATAGGCAGTGCCCTGTCCTCACACAAAGGGCTGATTACCCCCTACTGATAGTCTGGAGCCAGGGCTGGGAGGTAAGGGTTTCTGTGCACTTCAGATTTCCTTCTTTGAGGTCCCCCCCACTTCAAAAGCTCAACTGGGTATAAGTACTGGAGCTCTGACCCCACCAAATCAGACACTTTTGGACCTACAACTGGACTCTGTCAGAAGAACTGCTGTGCTGCATCAAGGACTGGCACTCTTCTCGACTAATGACCTGGAAGGCCTGCTTTTCTCTTGTGCTGCCCTGCTGACTGCTGATCTCTGACATTGCTAAGGAGAGTTGAACTTACACCAAATTGATCTCCAATGGCTTGTTGGCTTGCCTCCTGTTGTTGAGACTCAGGGAACTCAAAGTCTCTAACCCTGCTGTTGTGCCTGGCTCACTGGAAGTGGGCCCAGATAGTTGCTTCAGAGACACCGACACATCCGCTGACTGCATGAGATGGGATTGACGCATCGCACCTGGGGCAGGAGCAGAAACCAGCACATCGAATCGGAACGGTCGCAGCACCTGCCGAATCCGATGCACGGAACCACGCATCGCCGCAATAGCGGTCTACAGAGATCCACGCATCCTTTGATTGCGTGGAGAAACCCGGCGCATCGCACTTCGAAACCAATGCATCGCAGCGATTCATCTTCAGAACCAACACCTCACCATCACTGCGTGTAGAAGAACGACGCATCACCCCGACTGCAGGCTCGAGATCGACGCATTACTTATCTGCGCCCCTCATCTAGCTGTTGCTACCAGGCTCAGGGTACTCTGTTCACCGAGCCTGCATAGCTCCTGTCCCCAGCCTGTGCTCCATTGCGGTCGGTTTGAAATATTGACTTTGACCCTGTTCAACACAACCAGAAAACCCCCATAGGCGCTAATAGCTTTTAAGCGCTACAAACTCTTTTATTCTTTAAAAATGTATAACTCTGGTTCTACTTTTTGGAGTTTTGTGATTTTGGTCTTGATATACTCATAAAATCATTGCCTATTTTTCTAATCCTGTGTGTAGTCTTTTTGTAGTGTAAACATTGTGTTACTGTGTGTGTGTGTGTGTGTTGCACAAATACATTACACATTGTCTTTTTAGATAAGCTTGACTGCTCTGTGCCAAGCTACTAGAGGGTGAGCGCAGGTTATCTCTAAGTGTGTATCTAGCTTACCCTGACTAGAGTGGTGGTAATTACTTGGACAGGGTGTATACCTCTGCCAACTACAGATCCCATTTCTAAGAAGCACAAATCACTGCCTTTTGTTACTCCGCGTTGGGCAGGTGTACATTGGGTGGAGCATGGTCGTTACCCATGCATCCACCCAAAGAATTTGTCAGACTCCTAATTTTGTAAACCTGGGGATGTGTCAAAATGGTACACCTTCCCAGCAGAGGCATAACAAGGAGAAAAATCTTTATTTCTCCTTGGTATTTCCTCTTTCTATGAATGCTGCATTCTGCAGCGCATGCTGTAAGAGGAAAATGCCTCAAGGGATTCTTTATGTGGAGGTGTCCCTTCGTGCTCAAAAACAATCCTGCCTGCGATGCAAGCACCCTTGCACCATGGCACCTGAATTGGCACTAGGCAGCACTCAGTGTGCCAGCGCAGGGAGAAAGCAGGAATATGTCATATAGGGGAGGAGATGTGGCTTAACAGGTAGAATGGTTGACCTCAAAGCTGGGGAACCGGGTTCGAGTCTCAGCAGGGATCCTCAAAATCCTGTGATTCTGGGCAAATCACTTAATCTCCCCGTGCCTAACAAAATGAGTGTGCCCGTCTTTAACGCAACTGGTGCTCATGTAAGGCACTCTGATACCTTCGGGTCGAGTTTGCGCTATATAAAACTTCCCCTCAAAAATAAATCTCAGTAGATATGGTGCGTTCCTGCTCTCTTCCTTTCACACAGCGCAGCAAGTTACCTTGCTGCCCTTGGTAAAAGATGATATCATCTGGGCCCTGGGTTTTAAGTTGTAGAGTTGCATATAATTGCGTTGTTATTTTAAATGTAATCAACGCAACACATGTCTGCGTGGCGCTGCATTGCTTAAAACGATGTGGCGTCATTGAAACCTGGCTTACGTGACCTTGCGTAGGAAAAAGTGACATAAATCCATGCAAATTGGCGGTAAAAATCAAGAAAGTTATGCAATGAGCATGGCTGAATAGCACAAAATGTATGAAATGACTGTCACTTTCTTATTGTGCTGGGTTGATGGTGGTTGCTGTTGTGTCTGAGAGAGGAGCTGCTGTTTGAGAATGTTTGTTTTGTGAGGCTTATTTGTTTTGTTTAAAGTATTGTCTGTATTTTGTCTGTCTTCTTTGTCTAAAATAGTCTTGTTTATTTTCCTAGGTTTGTTGCTGTCTTTTGTTTTTTTTTAGAGAGTTACTAATTTTGGTGTGTTAAGGGGGTTTTATAGTTATAGTATTAATAGTATATATTTGTTGCTTTATGTTTGGTAAGGGGAGAGTATGCAACTTGTAGGAAGGTGGAATCTGACTGCATGGTTACCCCCACTTTTTTTCCTGGTGTTTTGCTGGTTTTTGACTAGTCTGACTGGGATCCTGCTATCCAGGACCCCAGTCTATCTGCTTTCTCCCTAAATTGGTTGTGCATGTACTTTAAGTACACTCCAGATTGGATTCTGGGGTACCCTTATCAGTCCCTAGTATATGGTACACCATGTACCCAGGGCATAGGTACCCCAGAGGCCTCCCAGGGGCTGAAGCATGTTTTGTGCCACCCCTGAGAGGCCATTCAAAATGACACCACAGGTCTGCTACTGCAGCCTGTGTAAGGAGGTGCATGCACTCCTTACTTAGATATAGGTTACCTATATCTATTCTAAATCACTACACATATAAACCTATCAGTCACCCCTATGGCAGGCCTTATCAATCCTGAAGGCAGGGTGCTGGGTTTTGTGTGAGAGGGTGCCCCTGAATGAGCAGAGCCCCTCTACAGCCTTCGGAATCTATTCTCCGGGGTTGTCTGTGATGCAGCCAACCATATATACTTAAGTGCATTATAACCTCGCGGTAAATGCTAACTTTGAAACGGCTGCTTAGAAACATTTCGTGTTTGGTGTCAAACACCTTGGAATCATACCCCCACACCAGTAACTGGTGTGGGGGGTATGATGTCTCCCTTGTAGAACCACTACTATGGGTCACCGGTCTACCCGGTACCAGCTATCTCGACCTGGGCAGCACAAAATGGATGCTGCCAGCCACAGACACGAGTCTGCCCTCCTGCTGCTGAGCCAAGCTCGAGCAGAGGAAGGCCTGACAATAGGTTTCCTGTCACAGGGAGGTGTGACCACCTCCCAGACAGGCTTTAGTGTATTGGGGCTGGGTGGGTGCACTCTTAGAGTGCCAGAATGTCTGCACTGGGGGCACATTTGGTGTCCCCATGCATAGTCCGGCTCAAACCAGTTGCAGGAGCCATTTGCTCCTGCTCTGGTGTGAAACTGGACAAAGGGCATGGGTGTAACCACCCCTCTGTCCTGACCCTCCCCTAGGAAGGACCCCAGAGTTAGTCCAACCCCTTCCCTGGGTATAAAGTGGGAAACCTGACTACAGGACTTTGGATTTTACCTGGACTAAACTCTGCTACAGAAATCAAGTACTTCGACGGTCTACACTTCGCTGGATGACAGAAGAATCTCCCTTGGAGTAAAGGAGTTACTCCCCTACAGCAGCAGGCACCTAAACGCATCTGACTGGTTTGCATCTCCTGAGCTCCTGAGGACTCCGAAGACTTCTGCAACACAGGAGGTGGGTTCCCGAGTGTCCCTGAGGTTGATCTACTCTCTCAGCAATCCTGAGACCAGTATCCCTCGTGGGGACCGTGCAACCTGAACCCCTGTGCATCGTGTACTTTTGCAGCAGCATATGCTTTTTGGCAATCCCTGAGGCTGTGCTTTGGACTACGTATAGTCCCAAACCCAAGCAGCATTTCCACAAAATATCTCCGGCCTCCACTCCATGAGTGCTCTGTGGGCTGGTGCTTTGTGATTCAGCTTGAGGTCCCTTCGCGATCCCTGGTCCGTTGGCCTGTGGGTCCGGGCGAGGGTCACTTTGATTTTCCTTGGGCTTGCCTGGTTACTCCAGACGTGCCCTGACTCCCCATTGCTTGGAGAGTCTCCTGGACCTTGCTGGTCTACACTGTAACATTGTTTCCTCTGCTCTCGTGGGTTGCCTTTGCCAAGGCTTGTTGGTGTTCAATCCGGACACTGACCCCTCACACTCGACATCCTTCATGGGACAGCTCACTTCCGGACTTTGGTTGTCGTCAACATCTCCTGGTCTCCGTGGCTGCAGAGTCAAGCATCCTATCTTCACACCTGAAGCACCCGACATCGGTGGGCATTCGCCTATCGAGCCCCTGGTCACCCTGAAGTGACCCAGACTCTGTCCCCTCTACTTTCAGGTTCTTCTCACCTTGGATCCAGGCTTGGATTCCACCGTACACTTTCCATCTTCCCGGCAGCAGCACTTCTTCGCATCATGCCATTGAAAATGACGAGGGTTTCCGACACCACTTGACCCCTATGTACCCGGCTCCTCTGGGATAGGTAACACGGGTATCTCGGTACTCATAAGGGTGCTGGCCATAGAACCTTCTATGTTCCAAAGGGTTTGCTTGAAGTCCTCTCTGAAGTGTCCTTAAACTGTAATTTTCCAACCGCGACTTTCCCATAGAGTTGTACGGAGCACGCGTCTGTGTTCCCACACTGCACCCGTCCTCCGTGGGCTCCCTGTGTCACTCCTGTGGGTGGTTCCTTGGGGTCCCAGCGATTCTACGTGCTCTAGGCACTGTGTCTATTGAAGTTGTGGTTGTTATACCACTTTCTTAGTATATGGTTCAGTCTCCCCCTGGAGCCCGCTGTGTATTGTGCTATTTCCTGCCGTTCTGTTGAGTAAGTATTGTGTGCTTTATGTTCTAATCTCACATAGAGATTAGCAGAGAGTGTTTAGTAATAAATACATATTTTTTTTATAACACTTGTGTGGTTCTCCTTTCATTTGGTCACTCAGAAGGTTCTGTTCTGGTAAAACAAGCTGCTTTACATTCCTTCAAGATTAAGCCTGAAGGCTGCTCTCCATAGCTACCACTAGGATAGCTTTCATAAAGGTTATCTTTGACCTAATCATCAATAAGGGTCGTTTGGACTGGTGCAAGGTGCCCACTTTAATTAGTGGACAGCATATACCAGGCCAACTTCTCACACAACTTTGATGAGAGGGAGGTAGGGGGGTTAACATGGCTCAGTGTCCACTACCTCCCTCACAGGCTTGCAGCTGGAGGGAGAGTCAGCCATGGTTATGGCCTTACTGTGAGCAATTGTCTATTGGGAGCGGGTAAGAAAAGGCTTACTCCCAGTCACTGTGGTAGAGCACGCCATCCATCAGCTACAACATAAATGGGCAGATGTTGTATAAGGTGAGGCAGGCCTACTGGACCTACTAGGGCTGAAGATTGATGGACCTGTTGGTATATCTGCCCTTTCTGACATGTGTTGTTGGACTTCATCCTCTCTGCAGAGTCACCCCCAAACCTTTGGCTTAATCTTCCTGTTGGGCCTAGCCCTCTCTGTAGGGTCACCCCCAAACCTTTTGCCTTCCTCCTTTTATGTTTGCTGAATTCGTTTTTGTAGGCCTTAGGACTCTGCACTTTACCATTGCTAACCAGTGCTAAAGTGCTTGTGCTCTCTTCTTAAAACATGGTAGATTTGGCTTGGACCCAATTGGCATATTTAATTTACTTATAGGTCCCGGCTGGGTCCCATGTGAGTAACCCCCTTTCCAATTACTCTGTCTTGAGTCACTTCCATTATTGGTGTGTACATCACCACTCTGACAGCCTATTGTTATTCCTTCAGGTGTCCCTCATTGTTAGGTCCTGATGAGACCCCCTACTGAATGTGGGGTCGAAACACCATCGACACGCACGGAAAACGAACCATCTTTCAGCCCATACTAATGTGTCAGAAGGCTGCTAATAATTACTGTATACTTATTTTAGGGTCGTTTTTGTACATTATGAAACCTTACTGCATGTCACAAATTGGCACTTTAGATATGTAGGTTCTAAGCTCACGTGGGACACCGAGCACTTTTCTTCATCAACTTTATAACATAGTTAAAATATTTGCATAAACAGCAAATGTACTCGATTACCTTGTTGTGTGTCATTTTTATTCTCTCTTCGAAATACCTTTACCCATGAGAATTGCCATTGAGCTTAACTATTATCAAATATCCCATACATTGTCTGCAGGAACCACTGTTCCTTGTTATATAATAAATACCCTGGTTCCTTGTGAGTAGGGTGGCCCTTGTTCCCCTGAACACGACATTGATCTTTTAGGCACTAGTTTTTACCTTAAACTTTAAAAATTCATAACTTTGGTACTACTACTTGGATTGTTGTCATTTTGGTGTCAAACAACCTATTAAAATGAACTCTATTTTTCACAATTGGTGTGGGATTTTTCTTGCAGTGTGGTTTCACTTTACTACTGTTTGTATGCTGCATAAATATTTTACACATTGCCTCTAAGTTAAACCTGACTGCTTTTGTGCCAAGCTACTAGAGGGTTAAGCATAGGTTATTTAAGTGACTTTTTGCGGTTCACCCTGACAAGGATTGTGGCTGTTGCTTGCGTAGGGTTTCACCCCCTCAACCAACAACCCACTTACTCACATATGTAGTTTATGTAGGCCATGCAAATAGGTAATTTTGGATGATTTTGATGTGCATAATCACTGAACTTGAAAGTATGATTATTGCCCTACAGTAATTTACATAGACATTCTACTATGCTGACTATACAATGCCATATAAAAATGTGCTTGCCAAGGGACATGTGTAAAGTGAACTATATTGATTAATATGAGTATTACACTTGTTATGTACCATGGAGTGAGAAAGGTATTGTAACAAAAATGTTAGAACATTTACAAATTGTCACATGAGGTAATATGTTGAACTATACTAACATCTCACTTTGTAAAGTATGTTCATATGTATGTATGCCATCAGAAATAATTACCCTGGTTCTCTGATGTGAAAAGTGAAAGATATGTATAGGCAGTACATACCTTGATAGCCAATAATTATACATGTACTGTACAGTACTCTGTTGTCCTTGACCTACATTGGTTCCTGGAACTACGTATGTAATAATGCATCACTTACCCTCTGCAAGCGAAAGAGATAAAGCAATTATATGTTGCAGAAAGAAAAAAATATATATCAATATGCAAAGTATGTAATATAGTGAGACATTATTAGTCTGAAATTTTTATCTTCACTTTTATCATATCACTGCTGCAAAATGTGTTATGTGGCTAAATGTAACAAATCTCTCCTATCATATATTTCAGGTGTTCACAAACCTTACGATGTACCTGAAATTGTAAGTTTCACCAACCCTAATGCAGATGGTAAGTCTCAGACCTCTAGTACCTTTAGAACTTTACTACATGAGTGTGTGCCAGGGACCTTAACAACCATAGTAACTAACTAATGATGTGTTTAGGGTACAAGGGTTAAATCCCTACATGTTGTATGGAGCCTGATTATTACTTACTTTTGTTGATGCTGTCACTCAACATCCTCACAAGTCTATGTAAACATGCAAAAAGTAGAAAGTATTTTTTCTCTGGGAAGGGTGGCCATGACTGTGGGCATCAACAACACAGTCAGCACATCACCATCACTCCCAAGGTGATGTGTAAGCGCCTTAATCACATCTTTCATCACAGTGCCCTTCTCTCCTCAAGCATTGTGCATAATCTTCGTGTTACAACCAAGTATGTCATCTATATTTGCCTGTACAGTCTCACATGCATCATTTGATAAGATCACTCACATTCCATCTGTAGTTGGACAGTAACCTATGGATGTTGTACGTCTCCTCTCTTCTCACACAGCACATCACTTATTAGGCACACAAGGATCTCCCTAATGGATGGCTGCATGTTAAGCTCCACGCTTACCCAAAAAGAAATTTATTAGCCTTAATGATATGCAAAAATTTCAGACTACTCATGAAACAAGTTGCGAGCTCAAGAACCCACTGAAAATGCTTTTACATGACTGTGCATTAAATGCAACATATGATTTTTCTCTTCCTGATGTTCGCCTACTACAAGGGATGTTTCCTATTGTGTAACTTTATCAGACAGTCACCCCTGGCAGTCCTGGCCTCATTATACAAAAAGTTACAGACACAAATATGTCAACATTAAGCAAACTCATGACTTTTCCTAACATATCTACACACAGCCTGTAGCATAACTTCTTAGTGACGTAGGTACACATCATGAAATAAAGCTGTAAATCTTTTAGGTATGCGCCTAAAAACACCATCCAGCACTATCCTATGCTCAAATACTCACATGACTATTTCAAAGGATGTAATATTGACATTTTGGCATATTGTGTGGGTTCTATGCTGTCTCCTAGAGATGCTCCATTGTATGCTAGACAGCCTCGACACATCCAGTTTAGGTCCATGGTGTAAGCGTATCAGCATTATAAGCTGCATTGTGTATGTGAATGGAGGGACGCATCATTGATCTTTGAACAAAAGATGCCCAATTCACCTTGGTGTTTTTTAATAGATGATGGTAGAACACTTTGATAAACTCTGTAATAATCCACCATATATGCGTTCATTCTCTTGGCAACTGTGTATGGGGGACCCAACAATGACATTTATGATTTTGTAACAACACCCTATTCCATTGTGTTAATCATATTTTAGTTCGTGTGTTTGCATGGGTACACAAAAACTCCAGCCATTAATTGCTCAGTGTCTGGTGTCTGAGGCAAATCTGTGATATGTGCCTAACTTTACTTAGAGTGTACTCAACAATGCAGAAGGATAAGTAGTGAGTTTGTTTGAGGTGGTCATCATCAATAGCATAATGATATTGGCTTAAATGCAGTTGCATGATGCAATTTCTATTTCATTCAGTAGTATATTAAGTTTGCTATTGCATAAGTGTTATCGATTAGCTTGTATCATGCAAGGTCCCACAAAATGAATCCAAAGGCAACATTGATGCTTACAATGATACACATGGCCTGATTTGTTTGTCCTTGTTAGAAATGGGATTTTTGGTAGGCTAGGGCATGTGCCAAAGCCAGGCAAAAACCACCACTCTAGTCAGGATAAGGGAGTTACACTTCTAAAATAACCCCTGCTCACCCCCTTGGTAGCTTGGCACGAGCAGTCAGGCTTATTCTAGAGGCAGTGTGTAAAGCATTTGCACATAACCAACAGTAACACAATGTAGGCACTACAAACGGACACCACACCAGTTTAGAAAAATATCCAATATTTTTATATACTTAAAACAAGACCAAATACGATAAAAATCCACAATACAAATACTTTAAAAATGAATACTTTGTAAGATAACTTCTTCTTTGTAGAAATCGTGAAAAAGAAAGTTCGTACGAGTCGGTAGCTCCGTCCGAGTCTACCGCGATGCTGAAAACAACAGAGTCTAACAGTTCCAGCCGACCGCTTCGATACGGGCCGGCAGAGTCGTGAACAGACTCGGACACAGTACCTTTCTCGTTGTGGCTGGCACGGAGTGTGCGAGCTGGTCGGCGTACGTCGCGGTGCAAGATGGAAGCGGTGCAGGGTGCGGTGTCCTCTCGATGCGGTGCAGGCAGCGGCTCGGTGACAATCGTGCAGACGGAGTCGGTGAGTCCAAGGCGTGCGGGGCAGGGTGAGACGGTGCTCGATGCGGTGCTGGAAGGTTGCGATGCAGGCGACCAAGCCGGAGTGCGGGAGCTGGCGTCGGACAGCGGTGTGAGTCGGAGCGGTGCGTCGCGAAGAGTGCGAGCGGTGCCCCAACTGCGATGCGGTCACGATTGTTGAGCCAGTTGCAGCGACAGCGTCGGTCTGGTCCGGCTGGCACAGTGAAGTGATGCGATGCGAACTGCGGTGCCCACAGGTCACGGTGCAAGCAGCGGCTCGGTGGCGATGGTGTCGGACGTCGTCGTCGGTGAGACCAGGGTTGCGGTGCGAGATGCGGACGGTGCGGTCTGCGGTGCAAACAGGACACCGGGCCAGCGATGGAGTAGGTTGACGGAGTCGGTTGCGGTTCCCTTCCTCTGTGGCAACTGAAACAGCGGTTCCAGAAGCGGTACCCAGAGGGTTGTGAAGTCTTTGCAGTCCCTGAGACTTCTTAACAGGAGGCCAGCTCGGTTTCAGGCCCTTGGAGATTCTCAGCACAAGTAGTAGAAAGTTCAGTCCAGTCCTTTCACTGCCCAAGGCAGAAGCAGCAGCTGCAGGCCAACCCAACAAAGCAACAACACAGCAAAGGGGCAGTACTCCTCCTGGCAGCTCTTCCAGCTCTTCGTCTTGGCAGGTTCCTTGATTCCAGCGAGATCTAAAGTTCTGGGGTTTGGGTCCCCCTTTTTATCCTCAATTTCTCTTTGTTCTCTGAAGGCAGAGAGGCCTTTGCCTAGTCCAAACCAGTTCTGGTCAGACCTGGAGCACTTTGTTGACAAGTCTCCTTCTTTCCTTTCAGAGAGTAGGCCAGGGACATCAGACGCACCACAGGAGGTGGAGCCAGCATTGTGGAGGGAAGGCACTGTCCTATTCAGGTCCCAGGTGCAACTCCTCCCACCAATCTGCATGTAGATGTTGCTATTCAGCCCTGTGCTGACCCACCCTGTCTCCTGGAATCCCCCAGCCCCTGTCACTCACACTCCAGACAAGGAATACACAACCTAGCAGAGGCAGGCTTGGATGGTTAGACAAGAAAATACCTACTTTCTAAAAGTGGTATTTTCAAACACAGAATGTTAAAACCAACTTCACTAAAAGATGCATTTTATCATTCTGAGTTCAGGCATACTAAACTCAAATTTCTACCATGTTCCCTGGGTCAGTTAGGATCATAGGATGTAATAATCAAAACTGCCCATTCTGGCCTATGGGGAACAGGTAGCCTTGCAATAGTGAAAAATGACGTAGGCTGTAATTCACTATCAGTACATGCCACACACACCAGGGCATGTCCTACCTTTCACATACAATGCACCCTGCCCACAGGGGTACCTTGTGCCTACCTTAGGGGTGACTAACATGTAGAAAAGGGAAGGTTTAGGGACTTGCAAGTGTGTGCACTTGCCAAGTCGACATGGCAGCCCCAGGCTGCGCACAGGCTCTGCAATGGCAGGCCAGAGTTACACTTTACGGGCTGTTTGCGTGGGTGGCACAATCCAGTGCTGCAGCCCACCAACAGCATTTGATCTATAGGCCCTGGCACTCGCAGTGCACTTTACTAGGGACTGACACATAGATCAAATTGGCCAATCATGGAAATACCAATCCATACACATTTTATACAGGAGCACTTGCACTTTCCCACTGGACAGCAGTGAGGAAAGTGCGCAGAATCATTACACCAGCAAAAACAGAGTCAAAAACGGGAGGTTAGAAAGCAAAAAGTCAGGGGAAACACGCCAAGAGATGCCAAGTCTAACACATGTCCCCTCCAGCTGAAAGTAGGGAGAACTACCCAACCCCATTGGAGTTCTCTTCACTAAGGCGGAAGAACCTGGACAGACCATCTGCGTTGGCGTGTTCTGCACCAGGGCGGTGTTCCACCGTAAAGTCCATTCCCTGTAGGGAGATGGACCACCTCAGCAGTTTTGGATTCTCACCCCTCATTTGCATCAACCATCTGAGGGGCCTGTGGTCTGTCTGAACCCGGAAGTGAGTCCCAAACAGGTATGGTCTCAGCTTCTTCAGTGCCCAGTCCACAGCAAACGCTTCCCTTTCTATGGCACTCCACCTCTGTTCCCTGGGGAGTAGTCTCCTGCTAAGGAAGACTACAGGTTGATCCAGGCCCTCTTCGTTCAGTTGTGAGAGCACCGCTCCCACACCATGCTCTGAAGCGTCAGTCTGCACGACAAATTCCATGGAGAAGTCAGGTGCCTTGAGCACGGGCGCCGTGCACATGGCTGCCTTCAGGGCATCAAAAGCTTTCTGGCAAGACTCAGTCCAGATCACCTTCCTGGGCTGCTTCTTGGAAGTCAGCTCTGTTAAGGGGGCGACAATGGTGCCATAGCCCTTAACAAATCTCCTATAGTAGCCGGTGAGTCCTAAAAGGCCCTCACCTCTGTCTGGGTCTTGGGGGGTTCCCATGCCAGAATGGTGTCAATCTTGGGTTGTAGGGGCGCCACCTGGCCGCTTCCTACCTGGTGTCCCAAGTACACCACAGAACCCTGCCCGATCTGGCACTTACTGGCCTTGATCGTGAGGCCTGCACCTTGCAGAGCCCTCAACACTTTCTCAAGGTGCTGTCAATGTTCTTCCCAGCTGGAACTGAACACAGCAATGTCATCCAGGTAGGCGGCACTGAAATCCTCCAGTCCAGCCAACACCTGATTGACCAACCTCTGAAAGGTGGCAGGGGCATTCTTCAACCCAAAGGGCATCACCCGAAACTGGTAATGACCTTCTGGGGTTGAGAATGCTGATCTCTCCTTGGCCCCATCGGTTAAGGCAATCTGCCAGTACCCAGACGTTAAATCAAACGTGCTGAGGAACCGGGCAGCTCCCAACCGATCAATGAGCTCATCAGCTCTGGGGATGGGGTGCGCGTCAGTCCTGGTGACGGCATTGAGCCCACGGTAGTCCACACAAAACCGGAGTTCTGGAGTGGCACCGGGCGCAGCAGCCTTTGGGACCAAGACCACTGGGCTGGCCCAAGGACTGTTGGAGGGCTCAATCACCCCTAACGTCAACATCTTAGAGACCTCCTCCTTGATGCTGGCCCTGACCCGGTCAGTCAACCTGTAAATCTTGTGCTTCACAGGAGGGCTGTCACCAGTGTCCACGTCATGGGTACACCAGTGAGTAACACCTGGGGTCAGAGAGAACAGTGGGGCGAACTGTCCCAACAACTGGTGACAGTCCCCCTGCTGCTCCTGAGTCAGAGTAGGGGAGAGGATCACACCCTCCACTGACCCATCATGCTCCTTGGTAGACAGGAGGTCAGGGAGAGGCTCACTCTCCTCTTCCACCCCATCATCTGTCACCAAGAGCATACTCACTTCGGACCTCTCGAAGTGGGGCTTGAAGCGGTTCACGTGAAGGACCCTCAAAGGGTTCCTTGGAGCCTGCAAATCCACCAGGTAGGTGACGTCACTTTTGCGCTCCACCACCTCATATGGCCCAGTCCACTTGTCCTGCAAGGCACAAGGTTCCACTGGGGCCATGACCCACACTTTTGCCCAGGTTGAAATTCGACCAGAGTGGCATTCTGGTCATACCACCTCTTCATTTCTTCCTGGCTTGCTTCTAGGTTCGCCTGAGCGAGTTTCCTGAAGCAGGCAGTTTGGTTTCTAAAGGCCAGCATGTAACTAAACACATCCTGGGAGTTTTCCTGGGAGCTGCCTCCCAGCCTTCCTTTACCAAACTCAGAGGTCCTCTGACAGGGTGGCCATACAGGAGCTCAAGGGGCTGTACCCAAGAGACTTCTGAGGCACCTCCCTGTATGCAAAGAGCAGGCATGGCAAGAGGATGTCCCACTTACGCCTCATGGGTTCTGTTAGACCCTTGATCATTCCCTTCAAGGTCTGGTTGAATCTCTCCACCAGACCGTTTCCTTGGGGGTGGTAAGGAGTGGTGAACTTGTAGGTTACACAGCACTCCTTCCACAGGGATGTCATATACTTGGATATGAAATTGGTCCCCCTATCAGAAACCACCTCTCTGGGGAATCCCACACGGGAAAAGATCCCCATTAACGCCCGGCCCACCACTAGCGCCGTCGTTGTCCGGAGAGGGATTGCCTCAGGGTACCGGGTGGCATGGTCCACCAAGACCAGGATGTACCTGTTGCCCATGGCTGTCTTGGGATCCAGTGGCCCCACAATATCCATCCCTACCCTTTCAAAGGGTGTTCCAACAACAGGAAAAGGTTGGAGAGGAGCTTTGACCTTCCTCCCACTCTTACCACTTGCCTGGCAAGTTTGGCAAGCCCTACAGTGTGCATCTGACTGCCTTCGCATTTGGGGCCAAAAGAAGTGGGTGACAAGCCTGTCAAAGGTTTTGTCCTGCCCCAAATGTCCTGCCAAAGGCACGTCATGAGCCAGACCCAGTAGGAAGGTCCTGAAGCGCTGGGGTACCACCAGCACACGGGCTGACCCAGGCTCAGCAACCTTAGGCTCTCTGTATAGGAGACCATTCTCCCAGTAGATCAGATGTGACCCGGACTGATTACCAGCTGCCTGGTCTGCAGCCTGCCGCCGCAGACCCTCCAGAGTAGGGCACTCATTCTGCTCCCTGCAGAACTCCTCCTGGTGGGACCCCCTTCTTGCTGCCAATGGGTCAGCTCAGAGATGTCTCCCAGTTCGGCTACCTGCTCCCCTGTAGGCACCGGGGCGTCCCGCTCGAGGTCCACCTCCTCCCGGTCCGTGGGAACTTTGGGGGCCGGTTTCCCACGCCCCCTGCCCTTCCTCTTGGCAGGGACTTGGGCCATTGTTCCAGGCTCCAAGTCCTCTTGATCACCCTTTCTGGCTGCCATTGACCGAGTAGACACGCATGCCCACTCTGGCAACCCAAGCATCTCCAAGTGAGACCTGAGCTCAACATCCTTCCATAAGGACTGCTCCAGGTCGTTACCTAGCAGACAATCTACAGGCATGGTAGGGCTCACAACCACCCTCAAGGGACCTGAGACCCCCCCATTCAATGGGGAACCTGCGCCACCATACACTGGCGCTCAGAGTTGTCTACAGCAACTACTTGGTGGAATGCCCCTGGGACTACCTGCTTCTCAGAGACCAGGTGACACCGGACTGAGGTCACACTGGCTCCAGTATCTCTGAGAGCCTCTACCCTGTTCCCATTGATGGTCACCCAGGTGCTATATTTCTTTGTGTTAGGGGGCACCTGGTTTCCTGGGACCATCTCACTGTCCCCTAGTGAGACGAGGGTCATTTCTGCGGGATCCCCACCCTCCTGTGGGCACCCCTCCTCCCCAAGCGCTACACTAGCCAACACTTTGGACTGTCCACCGGTGGGTGGCTGTGTCCCCTTTGGGCACTTGGGGTCCCCCTTGAAGTGACCTACCTGGTCACATGCGTAACACTTGCGGGGCCGGTCTCAACAGGCTTCCTGTAGAGACCCCTTTCTTCTTATCACCGGGGGCTGGGAACCTTTACCCTGGGTACTAGTTTGGGGCCCTTTAGAGAATTCCTGTGCTTTACCCTTGTCCCCCCACTTTTCTGCTGGGGACCCTGCCCACCTTTGGCTGAGTCTCCCCCAAACGCTTCTTGTGGACCCTGGTACTCACCCAGCGGTCCGCCTCCATAGCAAGCTTCCTGGGATCAGTTAGCTTACTATCAACTAGGTGCTGGCGCAGATCTGCAAAACATAGACTAGACAAGTGCTCCCATGCAATCAAATTGTAGAGCCCCTGAAAATCTGTTACATTACTGCCCTTCACCCAACCATCCAGCGACCTACAGAACATATCCACACATTCCAACCAAGTGTTGGCTTCAGACTTTTACTGGACCTAAACTGATCCCTGTACTTCTCAGAAGTGAGCCCATATCTAGTGAGGAGAGCGTCTTTCATGTCAGCATAAGTGAGGTCCTGCCCCTTACCCAAAGCTATCAGAGTATCCCTAGCTTCCTCTGGAAAGAGAGGCCACAACCCCGCTCCCCAGTTCCTCTCAGGGACCCCATTCTTATGAATGGACGACTCTTACCCTTGAAACCACCTTTGTATGTCATCACCCTTTTTGTACTCTTTACCTACATTCTTGGGGATGTGTACAATCCTGTCTGTGTGTGCTGAAGAATTGCTGCCACCATCTGAGCCGGTTCTACTTTTTAGCTCCAGCTCCTTAATCATTCTCTCATGATCTAGTACCATCTTCCTTTCCTCCATGGCTATTCTTTTTTCTTCCCTCTCACTTTCTATTCTGAGTTTCTCCAACTCAAACCTCCTTACTTCCCGCCTGTCCTCCAGCTCCTCTGGGGACAAGCTACTGCTGCCTGGCCTGGAGGGCTGCCCCCCTCCCAAAAGCACATCCACCCTAGGAACAGGCTCCTCCACCTCTCCAGTGAGATCACCAGATTGCCCACTGGCACCTCTGGCTGCTACCCAGGCCCTCAGCGCCTTTTGTAGCTCATCCTTCCTGGTGAGGTCTCTGACCTGGACTTTTAGGTTCTTGCAAATCGATTTTAACTCCTTGACATTGTAGGATTCCAATCGATCCTCCTCAAAGGCAATTTCTACTGATGCAATTGATGATACTATAGATTTAGGCATGTTGAAGTAGCAAGTTCAAACTGGCAAGATCAAAAATAGGCCAAAAAGAAAAAGACCCTGTATGTGGTACGTAATGGTCTGCGATATGGTAGTAGTGCACACCAATCACTGTAAGTCAAGTGCAAACACAAGTCCTATCCTCACCGCTGACAACCAATGATAGAAATGGGATTTTTGGGAGGCTAGGGCATGTGCCAAAGCCAGGCAAAAACCACCACTCTAGTCAGGATAAGGGAGTTACACTCCTAAAATAACCCCTGCTCAACCCCTTGGTAGCTTGGCACGAGCAGTCAGGCTTATTCTAGAGGCAGTGTGTAAAGCATTTGCACATAACCAACAGTAACACAATGTAGGCACTACAAACGGACACCACACCAGTTTAGAAAAATATCCAATATTTTTATATACTTAAAACAAGACCAAATACGATACAAATCCACAATACAAATACTTTAAAAATGAATACTTTGTAAGATAACTTCTTATTTGTAGAAATCGTGAAAAACAAAGTTCGTACGAGTCGGTAGCTCCGTCCGAGTCTACCGCGAGGCTGAAAACAACAGAGTCTAACAGTTCCAGCCGACCGCGTCGATACGGGCCGGCAGAGTCGTGAACAGACTCGGTCACAGTACCTTTCTCGTTGTGGCTGGCACAGAGTGTGCGAGCCGGTCGGGCATATCGCCGCGGTTGCGGTGCAAGATGGAAGCGGTGCAGGGCGCGGTGTCCTCTTGATGCGGTGCAGGCAGCGGCTCGGTGACAATCGTGCAGACGGAGTCGGTGAGTCCAAGGCATACGGGGCAGGGTGAGACGGTGCTCGATGCGGTGCTGGCAGGTTGCGATGCAGGCGACCAAGCCGGAGTGCGGGAGCTGGCGTCGGACTGCGGTGCGAGTCGGAGCGGTGCGTTGCGAAGCGTGCGAGCGGTGCCCCAACTGCGATGCGGTCACGATTGTTGAGCCAGTTGCAGCGACAGCATCGGTCTGGTCCGGCTGGCACAGTGAAGCGATGCGATGCGAACTGCGGTGCCCACAGGTCACGGTGCAAGCAGCGGCTCGGTGGCGATGGTGTCGGACGTCATCGTCGGTGAGACCAGGGTTGCGGTGCGAGATGCGGACGGTGCAGTCTGCGGTGCAAACAGGACACCGGGCCAGCGATGGAGTCGGTTGACGGAGTCGGTTGCGGTTCCCTTCCTCTGTGGCAACTGAAACAGCGGTTCCAGAAGCGGTACCCAGAGGGTTGTGAAGTCTTTGCAGTCCCTGAGACTTCTTAACAAGAGGCCAGCTCGGTTTCAGGCCCTTGGAGATTCTCAGCACAAGTAGTAGAAAGTTCAGTCCAGTCCTTTCACTGCCCAAGGCAGAAGCAGCAGCTGCAGGCCAACACAACAAAGCAACAACACAGCAAAGGGGCAGTACTCCTCCTGGCAGCTCTTCCAGCTCTTCGTCTTGGCAGGTTCCTTGATTCCAGCGAGATCTAAAGTTCTGGGGTTTGGGTCCCCCTTTTTATCCTCAATTTCTCTTTGTTCTCTGAAGGCAGAGAGGCCTTTGCCTAGTCCAAACCAGTTCTGGTCAGTCCTGGAGCACTTTGTTGACAAGTCTCCTTCTTTCCTTTCAGAGAGTAGGCCAGGGACATCAGACGCACCACAGGAGGTGGAGCCAGCATTGTGGAGGGAAGGCACTGTCCTATTCAGGTCCCAGGTTCAACTCCTCCCACCCATCTGCATGTAGATGTTGCTATTCAGCCCTGTGCTGACCCATCCTGTCTCCTGGAATCCCCCAGCCCCTGTCACTCACACTCCAGACAAGGAATACACAACCTAGCAGAGGCAAGCTTGGATGGTTAGACAAGAAAATACCTACTTTCTAAAAGTGGTATTTTCAAACACAGAATGTTAAAACCAACTTCACTAAAAGATGCATTTTATCATTCTGAGTTCAGGCATACTAAACTCGAATTTCTACCGTGTTCTCTGGGTCAGTTAGGATCATAGGATGTAATAATCAAAACTGCCCATTCTGGCCTATGGGGAACAGGTAGCCTTGCAATAGTGAAAAACGACGTAGGCTGTAATTCACTATCAGGACATGCCACACACACCAGGGCATGTCCTACCTTTCACATACAATGCACCCTGCCCACAGGGGTACCTTGGGCCTACCTTAGGGGTGACTAACATGTAGAAAAGGGAAGGTTTAGGGACTTGCAAGTGTGTGAACTTGCCAAGTCGACATGGCAGCCCCAGGCTGCGCACAGGCTCTGCAATGGCAGGCCAGAGTTACACTTTACGGGCTGTTTGCGTGGGTGGCACAATCCAGTGCTGTAGCCCACCAACAGCATTTGATCTATAGGCCCTGGCACTCGCAGTGCACTTTACTAGGGACTGACACATAGATCAAATTGGCCAATCATGGAAATACCAATCCATACACATTTTATACAGGAGCACTTGCACTTTCCCACTGGACAGCAGTGAGGAAAGTGCGCAGAATCATTACACCAGCAAAAACAGAGTCAAAAACGGGAGGTTAGAAAGCAAAAAGTCAGGGGAAACACGCCAAAAGATGCCAAGTCTAACAGTCCTTGGTTGGGGTTATGACACAATTTTACACAAAACACGTGCTTGAACTCTGTTACTTCAGACATAATGCTCAGACACATTGCACGGGTGGTTAATAGGCATTTTCAAGCAAATATTAATACACGCAAAAGATCTAAGGGAGAAGCCCCAAAGAGAGAGCGTACTGCACCCTATCTGAATTGTAACTCACAAAAAGTACGTTCTCAAAAAAGTTGTGACATAATTAATGTCATAGGGAAGAATTATAAAGGAAAACTCCTAAGATTATAATAAAAATTCATAGATTAGAAGGTTATGTGTCTTGTTGAGGATGACATTTTTATGTGAAGATGTTAAAACTGTCTCCAGGGAACCCTATAACTTTATTGTGCGGTGTCCTGGGAAAAACGAAGAGGACTAGGGGTTATCAACAAATAAACCCCTGCAAGAGGTCAACATGTTTCTGCCCTTCACTGACCCCGGCCGGGGTTCATGGGCATTCTTCAGGAACAAAAAGAAAAACTAGTCACTCTGCATATAAATCATACAAATAAGTGTTACAAAAATGTGTTTAAATAAGAACAGATGTTTATACTGGCCGTCAAGAGTTTATAGCCCGTATATACGACTGGCGTACAGTACACCGTCTCATCTGATCATAGGCATTCAATTACCTCTCTTCAGCCAAAGGGTGCCCCACTTGAAACTCAGCCGTGGTGCAGTCTGAGTTCTTCCTTTCCAGACGGGGTCCCGGCAAAAAACATTTCTTTGTCTGCACTCTGCCCTTCAGCCACCGAGTCCTTTGGTCCCCTCTATACAAAACACCTCAGCTCCTCTTCCATTTTTGAAGAGTTGTAGCCCACACCTGGGACCTTGCAGCCCTGGTGTGAGGAGGGAGCCCCATGATGAAGCATGTCACCTTCGGGTGAGTGAAGGATCCTTAAAAAAGGTCTCTCCCTATCCTCAACAAGACACATAACCTTCTGATCTATGAATTTTTTTTTGTAGTCTTAAGAGTTTTCCTTTATAACTCTTACCTATGGCATTAATTATGTCACTCAAAACAAAAAGGAGAGAAAGGGATTTTCACAGGATTGAAGGAAATACTCCTGGTCCCCTTAGGGTCAGATAGTCAAAACAAAGAAAGGAGTATCACCACAAGACAGGTCACTGTCTTTATGGTATTGGGACAAGAACACAAAGAAAGGAGATTATCCTTTTCTAAGAAGACCCCTCACTCACCAACCTAGTTGGTGACATGCTTCATCATTGGGGTCCCACCCGAATAGCCGAATGCTTTTTTTCGAATGGAACTTAAGGAAACTTAACCGTGAGTACATGGTTAGGTCACAGTGACCAAGGGTAGGGTACACCTTAGCGAGTGTATACCTCCCGGGTTACGTTCACTGGTCCTGAAGAAAACCTTGTAATACCAACTATAGGTTGAAACATGTAGACCTTTTTATCTGCACTTTTTACGCACTTCGTTTCACTGTAAGATACCTGAAGGTTAATCTCACCTTACATGGCATCCTAATCATTTTTAATATTGCCCAGTTGCCCCAGAATAAAAGTTTTTTCAGTGGGTTATATCTGGTCAATTTTTAATTATCACTTTCACATCACTGAACAACCAGCTCCACTGTAATCAGGTGTCGCAGCACACCCGGATAGCATTCGGCTATTCGGGTGGGACCCCAATGATGAAGCATGTCACCAACTAGGTTGGTGAGTGAGGGGTCTAATTAATTATGTCACAACTTTTTTGAGAACGTACTTTTTGTGAGTTACATTTTCAAGCAAATACTCATGACATGTGAGTACTGTTCCAGTATCTTTCAGATAGTCCGCTTGGAGATGTGGAACATTGTACTTCTAAGACACACAGGCATCACTATGAAAATCATCTTTTACTCCTCAGCATGTTAACATTCCACTTATCATGCACTTGGGAGTTCAAGTTGCTATTTGAAATGCCTGTACTGTTACAATGTGTGCATGAAGATATACCTTCAAGCACTTATGCACACCAGACCCATAACAGACCTGAACAATAACAATTTAGGGTGCCTGTGCTGGTGACACAGTGAAAGAGAGAGTTTGAATGCTAAAACTAACTGAAAAATGCCATGTTTCTTGTTCTCTCAGCTTTACCCAATGGTGACAAGCAATTTGATTTGCTGTCCTGCATATATCAAATTCCTAATTGAGGTGTCCATTTGTGCAATTGTAATCTAGAGACAACCCCACATGATGCGTTAACAAGCATTTACACTTCAATAGGTACATATATGTGAGGTGGAGCATTGACATGGGTTTGCCAGTGGTCACAGTTAATGTTGGTTTTCCATCTGTGAATGGTATATGACCTGGATGGACATAAAACACACATGCATACACCATGCAATGTGCTATATATCCATATGTCATGGAATATGTTTAGATGATTCTCATTACTTGTATGGCCATGTAGCTTGCATGAATATAGGCAAATGGCATGTAACGTGTTCTAGCACTTGCAAGTAGATGAGCCTTAAACTTAGCATACAGTTTAATTTAAGTGTTTGTGACATAAATAATGTACAGTTTTTATGTAATTGCCATGTTGAAATAAAAATATTTTCTTTGAAATTGTAGATTACTATGGCATATTTATATATTTTTTTACTTTCCTATGTGTAGCAAATATTACTACTGATGAATGCAAGAAATTTGCGATATGGAAAGCTTGCTACGAACATCTACAGACAGCCTCCCAGGGATTTCCTAAGATGGGCAAGCTGTATGAGGAAAAAAGCATAAGAAACATGGGCTTTATTTGGCGGAACATGCTAGCCATCCACTTCTGCCAGAGGAGCTACCATTCATGGTAGCCGAAAGGCCAGCTCACATCCACCGCCAAAATCCTGCAACAAGAGGGGACAGCCATCCAAGACACAGAAGGTGGTCAAGAAGGTTCTTCACTCTTCAAAATTATGATAAATCAGCAAAAGAGTCTGGACACCTTGAAAAGGTAAATTGGCAAAATCAGGATGCTGTTTGATATCAATGACCTACTGTATGGGTGCCAGCAGGGGCTATACACCATTGCACAACAAATATAGTGCACATAATGACTATCCCTCATTTATTCTGCCCTTACCTTTGTAAATATTTGTTTATAGAGTAGCATTAGTTAGGTAGGGGATTTTTTATCATTAGTAATAGGTTAAGTTTAGGTTAAGCTAATGCGTATTAGTGATAGGCTTTAGATTTAGATTTACACTTAGTAGGATAAGTAAGTTGGTGGGGGGGATGATGTTAGCTTTTTAGATTATATTTTTAGTAATATCTGTGTAGTATAATTAATGTTTAGGCATTAGCATATGTATGTGTTGTACTTGTTTGTTTATGTAAAGGGGAGTGTGGGTTGATGTTTAAAATGCCCTGTGTTAGATTTACATAAGTAGTATTATGTTTTAGTACATATGGTGTAGTTTAAATTATAGTTTAAATAGATAGGTTTCAGATAGTAGTATTTAGGGGCGTTTTAGTGTGCAGTTGTTATACTACTTTTTTGGGTACTTTACTTGTGTTCTTCATATATTTATTTTACAAAGTACACTTTTACAATATGTTTAGATGAAAATGTATTTTTAAAACCCTAAAACAAGTAGTTGTTATGGATTTTAAATAGCAACTCAACAATATTTCTGCATATGTGTATTTGAATGTACATATTTTGAGATTAGACACATTCCCATATTATGTGGACTGCTAGACAACACAGCCACAGTAATGAGGATGATCAGCAGCATTGTGTTAACAGTACTGAGGCTACATTTTCCTTACAATGTTAGAGATGTTACAATTTTACATTCTAATGGCAATGTTACACTGTGAACTGTCTAGTGGTCAGTCGAACATTCATTGGTGGTATTTGAAGGAGGTGTGTATTTCATGAGGTTATATATGGTAGTCTTGAAGGGATAGATTAAAGGTCTGGCATTTTCTGATTTCATATTAGAGTGCTATCATGTGTGTCAAGCAATACTGCATGCATGTCAACAGAGATTAGAGTAAATCCGTATAATGTGCATCCTGAGTGGGACACATTGTTAATGACATGACACATTGTGATATTTATTGTACTACACTATCATAATATTAAAATGGGTGCACATTAACTTTGGCCATATATAGTGAAGGCACATGCAGACCCATGGACTGGCTCCAAAGTAGCAATGTTACTTCATGCTACACAAGTTGGCCAATGGCTGTATCCGTTAGAAATGCTATAAGTAAAGGACAACCAACACAGACTGTGAGCCTCATGTAAAATGGCCCAAATGGACATATATGTTTTTCTTCCTTTGGCTAAGTTGAAAAAAAGGTCACACTGGCACTTCATATAACTTAAACCCTATTTGGTTTATGTTGCCCTTACTTTATATCTTTAGCTTAGCAATGGGAAAATATAGAGCTCTTTGTATGTAGCTAGGAAACAGGCTATTGAATGATGACTTAGAATTCTACCCATACCATTTAAGTTGCTATTTATTTCCATTTCATAACTTGTAGAAGTTATCATATGTATCCTTATTCATGTTGTTGCACCAGAGGTAGAAGTGACACTTAGACCTGACCTATAATCTTGTTTCATGTGGCTGACTCATGGGTACCATGGTAGTGTGCAGAGTCTCCATTTTCTTATTGCTTGTTAATGCTTCACATCGCTGTATCATTGAATCTGAAATAACACATTACAAAAATTCAAGTAGGCACAAAATCTGTTGGCATGTTAAGATTGTATATTTTTTTTACCAATGTTGCTGCCGCCCACATTTGTTCAAGTGGGATGTATGTGTATGAAAGGTTTTTTTAGAAGAGGAAATCCTAACAACATTAACGTAATTACATTGTGCAAAGGAAATAAGGTCACAATTTGAGTAACATGACTTTAGAGTTCAATAATGAACATTACCATTAGTGAAAAAGGATGCTTCATTATTAGAACAGATGAACAATATCGACATGTCACTAATAGAAGACTGCAGTTGTTTGAAAAGAAGGCGGCCTGATGACAAACACATGACAAAGTGATGAACTGGTCAGAAACACTCACTAATGTTCATAGAGCAATTCTAGGTCTACAACTTGGGAACTCTACATCTTCATCCTCTGATGGTCAGCCTCCCGAGCTAGTTGTTGGGTTGCAATAGGAGGCTTGGATTGATGGTAGATGGATCCGATTCACAAACATCAGAGGTTAAAGAAGTATGCCCCAATTTGCCAAGCACATTAGTAAATGCCATGAAGGCTGCATGATATTCCCTGGGAAGGGCTTGCTAGTTCTTCTGCAACACAGCAGCGACGTTGCTGTTGAAGGCACTAGTTGTTGCCTTGAAGGAGTCCTTCTTGGAATTCATTCGATTGGCTAAGGGTTCTGGTCCTTGATGCAAGGACTGGATGGACGATTGATGGCTCCTAGCTGGGTGACAGCTTCACTGATGCTTGATATAGAAGGCTGTTTTAGATCATTCTCCTGCATAATAACACCAGCAATGTCAGCTAAGGTGACATCAGTTCCATGGAGCCAAAAATTGGTGTCTCTTACTGCCTCTGACAAACCCTTCTTTGGGCTGAGAGACCTACAGACTCCTTCCAGAGAGCCTGCTAAAGTCTTCATTTCCAACTTGACCTATTCTGCCTTGTGATGCTGGACCCTTACCACTGTCCACTGAAAGGTGACTTGGGGTTCATCAGAGTCCTTGCTGGTGATATGGTGAAGAACAGTATGAGAAACAGTCTGGGTTGGTTCACATGTAGACTCAACAACGTCGTCTTCCCTTGCCAAGATCGGAGAAGAACATTCAATAGTGTCCATGAGTTGTTTGAAAGTGCCTTCCTCCAAGGGGTGCAAGGAGGAATCAAGGACAGGTTCCTCATCATGGGCAGGTGTTGTACATGAGAGGTAGATATTTAGTCTATGAAAAGATGGGATACGTTAGCATTTTTCAGTGGTTGTACTTGAAGGAGCGATTCCTCTGTGAAAAAAATGGGATATTCCTCAGGGGTTGTATTTCACTGAGAGATTCTTACATTGATTCTGACAGACATTTATTTCAGTTCCTCATACACAGGAATTTTTAAAACATTTTTAGCAACATGTTGAATTGTTGGCCAAAGTCATCAGTATGCACATGTGCTATTATTTCACAAATTTTTTCTGTAATATAGCACTGTTTATATGTACGTGCAACAAAGGACCATGTGCACAAACACACATTTTAGTTATGTTTATACATCACTACATCGTTCGAAGTTTGCACATGTTAAATATTTCTATACAATTCTTGAAGAAATCAATTTTGCACAAATTAGGATTTCACATCACAGTTGTCCTCATAGACTTTTGAGATTGCTACTCGCACCTGTTTATTCCCTTCTGCTTTAAGCCTAAGAAATAGTCAATTGATAGTATCTCCATACTCTAATCATGTTCACCAGATGTGAAGCAAACATAAAATTATTAGAGTATTGTTGTTATATTGTGCCTCCACTTTTGTATTACATTGTGTAGCACTCACATTTTACTAACAAAACGTTTAACCCTCCTTATTCCTGAACAATGTCATTGGAACCTTAACATCCACACACATTTCAGACCGTTAAACACACCGGCTCACAGATTTCCCAAAATGTCCTCTTTTTACCATTTTTCACACCACAGTGATGCGTCATGATAGGTGGTAGCTGTGAGAAATTGGGTTATTAGTTGACTATGATGTTAGCCCTTGTCAAGCAACAGTCACAATCCCTTGGAGTGTGAACCACAAAAAGTCACTAAATTAACCTGTGCTTAACCCTGGGTAGCTTAACACAAAAAGCAGTCAGGCTTAACTTAGAGGTAATTTGTAAAGTATGTATGCAGCACACAAGCAGTAATAAAGCTAAAACACAACACAAGAAAAATCCCACACCAATTTAGAAAAATAGAGTAAATGTAAACAAATTATTTGATACCAAAACAAGAAAAATCCAATCAGTTGGACCGGAGTTTTGAATTTTTAAAGTTTTTACTAAAGACCAGCTCCTGAAAGATCAAAGCTCCTGTCTAGTCGTGCAAGACTGGGTCAAAGTTGATAAATATGGTTGACCGTGATGGACACAGGTCAGATACAAGCGCTTACCTTCGAACTTAAAATAAATATTCAAGAAAACGTTCTGAGAAGGTAAAGTTCAGCACGGCAAGACTGCAGGCGGTGTCTGAGGAGGGAGTGCCCTCGTCCGGGAACCACTGGATGAAGTTACAATTAAGAGTTCTATGTTCAGACATAGTTACTTTTTTTAAAGTCAAAAATCTCCAGCAGGATGAGGCAGGGGCTGTATCATTCAATAGTTCCAGGAGGCAGGATACCCCTCTGGCAAAGGACCGCAGAGCAGGATTTGGTGCTGCAGAGAATGCAGTGGTAGCTACTGCAAAGTTAGGCTGACCGGCTATGCACCTTGGGCGGATAGACAAGCAGGTTAGTCCCAGTATTTCCTCAATTCTCACAGCAGTTTTTAGACAAAAAATTCCAAGTCCCAAGTTTTCGAATTTGGCTATCTGGGCACCTTTTGCAACACCATCAAGGGTCCAGGCCTGGAGGGGCATCCCCTGGGGGAGTAGGATGTTCTGGCACCACTCCGATGTTGCCCAATACTGCAGGAGCGAAGAGAATCCCAATCCTCTACCTTAGCCCTGGCCGTCACCTCCCAGATATATATAAAGGTGGTGGCTGACAAGGGCGCCGAGAGAAGGTGGGGGAAAACAGGGAAACCGACAATGGACTTCACGGAGACGGGACCTCCCTCATCTGTACCACCCAGGAAAGGTTCAGGCCAACTCTAAACATAGAATAGCAGAAGAAAAGATTAGATAAAGAAGTGTCATAAAAAGTAAACACACACGTGATTAGGTACTGCAAACACAGAGACACTCTTACCCTTTTGTTAAAGGAGTGGTGTATTTGAAGAGGGTACGTGCTTTGTAGGGGCTTATGAACTCCTTGTAGGTTGATTCAAGTGCACATAAAAAAGTCCCAAAATCCAGGTTTGATAAACAATAACACCTTCTCGTAATCCAATATTGAAAGGGGAAAAAGTCAGCCCGACAAAAAACCCCAAAAACAAACAAAACGGAGGGAGTCCAATAAGCAGAAGGGGTACCTTCAGCACCGGAAAAAAGCAAAATGGCAAAAACTGGAAGACGGGAACGCAGCCGCGTTACTTACACCGTAATCCCTGCTAGATAAACTGAGTACCCAAAGGAAAGGGGATCCCGAAGGCAGGAAAAGGAAGGAATGTTCAAAACCCAAAGTCTCGATCCAAGAAAAGTTCCGATAGTCACGGCTTAAGCTCCCACGTAGACGAGGATCCGGAAGACAGGAAGTCCCAGGAAGCCGCCGGCGAAGACCTTCCGGATGACAGAACCGGAAATGAAACCAAGCAACGCAGACAAGCAGGCAGTCACTTTAAATACCCGCCACCGGCGCGCCCAGCTCTCCGTGTGCATACCCAATCACGAGTGCGGAACAAAAATGGAAAGGGAAAGGGGAGAAAGAAAACCTTCAATTCCCAACAGTACCTCCCCCCAAATGCCTCCCTACCGGACGTGGCTTACTAGGATGACGTAAATGAAACAAACGAACCAACCGGGGAGCATGCACATTACCAGCCGGTTCCCAGGTACGATCATCAGGTGTGTAGCCCTTCCAATCAACAAAATAATGTAGTCTCCCTCTCCTTCGTCTAGAATCCAAGATAGCGTTCACTGCAAATTCCTCATGGTCGTCTACCACCACTGGGGGGGGAGGAGGCAATGCCTGAGTGGTCCTAGTGTAAGGTTTCAATAAGGACATATGGAACACAGGATGTATGCGGTACTCATCAGGTAAGGTCAACTTCATAACCACAGGGTTAACTACTTTAAGGATACTAAAGGGTCCCACGTATCTAGGCTGCAATTTCCTTGTTCCACCCAACCTCAAATTCTTGGTAGCCAACCACACCATGTCACCCACTGCATAAGAAGGAGCAGGACACCTATGTTTGTCAGCTTGATTCTTCATGCTAAGCTTGGTGGCCAATAACTGTTCCTGGGCCTTTTCCCAAATCTCCACCAAAGAGTGACTCAAGGTATCCACCGCAGGAACCCGCCCAGAGGGTTGGATAGGTATGGCCTTAGGATGTAAACCCGTTGAACAAAAAAAAGGGGTCATACCCAAAGCTGAGTGCAGGCTGTTATTATAGGCAAATTCAGCTAAGGGAAGTGCCAACACCCAATTACATGATAAGGAAGTCAAGAGGCAACGGATGTACTGCTCCATAGTTTGATTTGTTCGTTCCGTTTGTCCATCCGACTGAGGATGGTAAGCGGAGGACAAACGCAATTCCATCTTCAAGGAGGAGCACAACTCTGTCCAAAAATGAGACACAAACTGCGCCTCCCTATCAGCCACAATGGCAGAGGGCAGGCCATGTAACCTCACTACATGGTTTATAAACACATCAGCCAATTCACGGGCACTTGGTACCTTCGGTAATGGAATAAAATACGCCATCTTGGTAAACAGATCCACCACCACCAAAATGGCAGTGTACCCTTTCGCTGAGGGGAGATCAGTAACAAAATCCATACTGATAGTATTCCAAGGAGTAGGGGGAACAGGTAATGGGTGCAACAAACCAGCAGGGCGGGTATGTGTGGATTTACTGTCTGCACAAATAGGACAGGATGCCACAAACACCTGAACGTCATGGCCTACCGTCTCCCACCAAAACCAACGTAAGCAAAGCTCCTTGGTCTTATGCATCCCTGGATGGCCTACCAAGGAAGAGGAATGACACCAGGTAAGAACTTGCTTCCTCAATTCAGGTGATATAAACAACCGTCCTTCATGGTATAACAACCCATACCGCAGATCGTACAATGGATTCGTCAACCATGGGGTCAAGTCTAGCTTTCCCACCTCTTTCTTCACGGACTTCAAAAACTCATCCTCTGTAGTACAACCCACAATCTTCTCTGCTGGAATCATAGGCCTCACATCTGAACCAGACAGTTCTTCACAAGGACCCACATGAATACGAGACAGCGCATCTGACTTAACTTGTTGAGCAGCAGGTCTATAAGTGATGATAAAATCATACTCATTGAAAAATAATACCCACCGCATTTATCTCGGGGTTAACGCCCGCGCTGAGCGAAAAAACTCCAGATTTTTATGATCCGTGTAGATCGTGATAGGATGTATAGCTCCCCACAAATGATGCCGCCATTCCTCAAAAGACAACTTAATCGCTAGAAGCTCCCTTTCCGCTCTTGTATAATTGCGTTCAGCTGACAACAAAGTCTTGGAAAAAAACGCAATAGGGTGCATAAGACCAGTATCCACATCTCTCTGTGATAACACACCACCTACCGCATACTGGGAGGCATCAGCCTCCACAAAGTAAGGCAAGGCTGGATCCGGATGCACAAGAACAGGAGCAGAAGTGAACCTATCTATCAACAGATTTAAGGCAGTTTGGGCAGCAGGAGACCAAATGAAAGGGACACCTTTCCTCAACAAGGCAGTCATAGGTGATACAATATCTGAGAAATGAGAGATAAACCGCCTATAGAAATTGGCGAACCCTAAAAGAACCTGAATATCCTTTACACAGGTAGGAGAAGGCCAAGTAACAATCGCCTCAATCTTACGAGGGTCCATCTTAACACCATCAGCGGAGACAAGAAAACCCAAAAACTCCACACAGGATGCGTTGAACTTACATTTTTCCAACTTAACAAACAGCTGATACTCACGCAGTCTCTTTAAGACTTGTGACACATGGAGTATGTGCTCCACAGTGGATTTAGAAAAAATCAAAATATCATCAATATAGACAATCACACTCACATCCAGATACTCCCGTAAAACTTCATTTATAAAAAACTGAAAAGCTGCGGGGGCGTTACACAACCCAAAGGGCATGACGCAATACTCAAACAAACCAAATTTCGTGCGAAACGCAGTTTTCCATTCGTCCCCTTCATGGACACGAATGAGATGGTGAGCACCCCTTAAGTCAAGCTTCGTAAAAACTGTTGCATGCTTCAGTTGATCTAACAAAACCGGGATCAAAGGGAGTGGATATTTGTTTTTGATCGTCACTTTTTTTTTTTTTTTTTTAAGTTTTCAAAACCTTTATTAGGAGCACTAAGTATGGATCACAGCATGGTGCCTACAACCCTGTTTGGGCCGGCAGCGTAAAGCAATGCAGTGTAAAGCAGCATAGATGGGGAAGGGTTACACAGCAAGCCGCCTACAACCACTTCGGGCCGGCCGCGTCAGGTAGGACGGTTTTGAATTAGGTGCATCATATCGTCGTGCTCATTACGTTCAACAACAAACAATCAAGAGGTTAACAGTACCACTTGTATACATTGTCAGGGGGATAGATTCCCGTGTGTGTTACTAAATTCTGAACGGTGATGTATGGAGTAAGCGCTCCTGGTGCCCTGTCTCCCCGTCTGAGCTGCGACTCCCGTCCTGGATGGGGATCTCAATGTTTCAATTTGATTCCCTGGGGTGTGATGTTTCTGCAGTGGGACATGGGTTAACATCTGAGTCTGTGGTATGTTCCAATAAGTATGTTTGGAGAGGGGCCCATATGTCGCGTGGGCGAGAGGAAGGGGGTAGTAGTTCCGTGTAGATGTGTAATTGTTCTTGGCAGTAGATGAGATCTTGTAGCCAATCTTTGAATTTAGGTGCCCTCCCCCGTCCCCATCTGCAAGCAATCCGTCTTTTGGCGAGGAGGAGTGCCAAGGAGGTGTACCTCCGTATCTTGACGTCCATTGTCTCAGTGTATCCTAAGAGTGTGGTTAGGGGGTTGTCCGGGACATGTGTCCCTGTCATATTGTCCAACGCTACCAGCACCTCCGTCCAAAACTCGCGAATGGGCGGGCAGTCCCAGGCCACGTGTCTAAAATCTGCTCCTGTGCCCCCGCAGCGATCACAGCGATCACTGTCTCGGAGACGCAGGCGGTGTAAGCGCGCAGGTGTGTAGTAAAGGCAATGGACGTATTTATAATGGATGATGCGCAATCTACTGCTGGCAGAGATGCCTCCAGTTTGTTTGCAACAGTAGGACCACTGGTCATCAGTGAGGGGGAAGTCTAGTTCTTTGTCCCATCTGCACCTGGCTACGGGGGGTACGTATGTCCTGTCTCTCTGTACCGTGCGATATAGTAATGACACCACGTGTGTGGGAGCAGTTTGTTGTAGCATGACATGTAGGGGAGACATGGTGGGGGGCTCCTGTGGGAAGCAGGGAGTGAGGGCCCTCACAGCCTGACGCAGTCTAATATAATAGAAGCGCTCCAGTGGGGTAGGAGATGTGGAGCCAAAGAATTCTTCACTGGTGCGGAACTTTCCCCCAATATAAAGTTGTCCCCAGTTCTGAACGGCAAGCCTGCGGAGGAGGCGGCGGCAGCCCATCTCTTGTGTGACCGGGAGGTCCTGCCTGCCCGGAATAGGAAGGAGGGGGGAATACATCAGGGTGCAGTGTAGCAGTGTAGCTAGATCGTGCCAGGCACTGGTCGTGCATTGTACCGTGGTGGAGGCTAAGCGTCGAGGGACCACAGGGGTGCTTAAATAGGCGGTGCATGGGGTCGGAGTCATATATCCGTTCTCTATCGCAAGATGTGGCATGTAAGGAGGAGAATTTATCCAATAAGCCGCAAAGTGAGCCTGAGCGCATACAAAGTATAGTTCCAGATCCGGTATTTCAAAGCCCCCGGCCTCAAAGGGGCGCGTGAGTGTGTCCCAGCTTAGTCTTGCCTGTTTTCCGCCCCAAATGAGGCGTGTGATTTGGGTTTTGACTGATTTGAAAAAGTGACGACTGGGGGCATAGGGGATATTAGCGAACAGATAAAGCAGCTTAGGGAGGACTACCATTTTGATAAGGGCTGTTCTCCCAGCCAGGGAGAGGGGTAACGCAATCCATCTGGTAATTTTCTCCGTTATTAAATCCAGTGCACGTCCATAATTGGACCTCATCAGTTCCTCTCGATCGCGGGAGATGACAATGCCAAGGTAGGTGAGTGTGTTGACACACCACGTTAGGGGGTAGTCGGGTATAAAGCGTGGGGTGGCGTCCGTGAGGGGGTATATCTGAGATTTCCCCCAGTTTATATTAACGCCAGAGAGGCGGCCAAATAGTATGAGTAGCCTTAGGATGGGGTTGAGACTTTCGCTCGGATTCCGTAGGTATAGAGTAAGGTCATCCGCATAGAGAGAAATTAGTATTTGTCTCGTTGGATAGATGAGGGCATGTTCCCGGAAGTGATGCCGGATTTTTGCAGCGAGGGGTTCAACAGCCAGGGCGAAGAGAAGGGGCGAGAGGGGGCATCCCTGCCGGGTGCCTCTGGCTATCGTGAAGGGGGAGGATCGGGCACCATTGATCATCACCGTGGCTAGCAGACCCGTGTATAGCAGATTTATCCAAGCCAGGAAAGGAGTGGGGAATCCCATGCGGTGCAGTACAAAGGCAAGATAGTCCCATTCTAGGGAGTCAAACGCCTTAGTGGCGTCCAGGAAAATGGCCGCTGCGTTTGCTTCAGGGTCAATATCGTGGAGGATTGCAAACAGGGTGCGTAGATTGTGAGACGTGCCTCGGCTGGGTACGAAGCCAGATTGGTCGGGGAGTACCAGTACGGACATAAGGGGACTGATTCGGTTCGCGATGAGTTTGGCTAGGATCTTGGCGTCGACATTAATAAGGGACAGGGGCCGGTACGAGTCACATTGCGATGGTGGTTTACCCGGTTTGGGTAGAGAGATAATGAGCGCTTCGCGCATTGTTGGGGGCAGTATGCCCGTCTCTCGGGCTTCCTCGAAGACATGCCGCAACACGGGGATAAGAAGGTGTCGGAACGTTTTATAAAATTCAGCCGGGAGGCCGTGTGGTCCTGGGGCCTTGCCGGATTGTAATTGCATTATGGCGGATATAATCTCATCGTCTTCGTGGTGCGCAAGTAAAAATTCTCTTTGAGTGTCTCCCAGCCACGCAATGGCAGTGTCCTTGAAGAAAGGGGTAAAGTCTACTGGTTGTGCTCTGTGCGTCTTTTATAGATTTGTATAAAAGCGCTTGAAAGCGTTTACTATATCTGGGGTATCCCTATGGAGTCGGCCATCGTCCTCCTCAATTTCCAGAACGGTATTGGAGAATCTAGGGGGGCGGATGATAGAGGCTAGTGCTTTTCCCGGCCGTTCCCCCTCTCCGTAGCGGCGCGCTTGGTGGTATTTCCCCCTGAATTTACCTTCCCGTTCGGCCGTCTCCTGATAATCGGTAAGGAGATCTCGCAAGTGTGCCTTTAGTGCCGAAGTGGGGGTGTTCTGTATTTGTAATTCGATTTGTTTAATCTCAGTCTCTAGTTTACGTAGCGTGGCGCGGATATCTCTCAGGACTCCTCCGCTTTTAGCTATGCAGATGCCGTGTATGGTGACCTTAAAGGCCTCCCACACCGTGCAGTTGTGCTGGACTGACTTCTCATTACGGGGGAAGAAATCAGTTATCTCTTGTTCCAGTTCCGCTTTAAAGACGGGATCTAAGAGGGTCTGTGGGGCGAGGCGCCAGGATAGATAGGGTGATTCCTCATGACGCGGTGTGAGGGCAAGGAAGACAGGTGAATGATCAGAGTATGTGCGCGAGAGGTGAGAGGCCTGTGTTAGCCAGGGCACCAGTCCCTTGGTGAGTATCCAACCATCTATTCGCGACCAGGAGGAGTGAGCTGTGGAGTATCAGGACGCCTCCCGAACTTGTGGGTGGCAGGTACGCCAGGCGTCTATCAAATCATGATCCCCCATAATAGGATTGAGGGTGTGGTGTGCGTTTGAGTAATGATGAGGTTGTGGGTGTGACCTATCCATTGCCGGGTCCAAGGTGACATTAAAATCTCCCCCCATACCAAGTGTGTGGAACCAATGTCGAGTATTTTGCCCCATAGTATCCGATAGAATTCCGGATCATCAGTGTTAGGCCCATAGCAAGAGACTAGGGTGATGGATTGGGCGGCTAGTCTTCCCCAAAGAATACTATATCGGCCTTGTGGGTCTCCGTAAGATCCAATGGGAGTGTAGGGAAGTGTGCGTTTTACTAGGATAACCGTGCCCCTGGCGTAGGAGGAGTAGGATGAAAAACATCTGCAGGTCGCCCATCGGGATGCAAAGGTGATGGTTGTGGTGGGGGCGAGGTGTGTTTCTTGCAGCATAGCGCAGTGGATATTATGGCGGTCCAGGTAAGACAGAATGTGCCTGCGTTTGCGGGGATCGCTTAGGCCGCGGACGTTCCATGTTAAAAAGTTATACTTGGGGGGCCTAGGTCAGGTCTCCATGGTTGTCTAGTGTATCGGTAGTGGCATATAGTGCGTGTAATAGAATCTGAGCAGGTGTTACGGGTGTGTTCGGGTGAATGGGTGCAGTATCAAGTGGTAAAAACATTCCCAATAACCCCCCCACATCAGCAGCCCAAATCTGCTGTGGTGTGTCCCTCCCCCCTCCCCAAATTCCCTTTGTGCCCCGCTCCCAACAGGGGAGCTTGAGTCCAACAACTTAACCATGTCAAACTTAGTTTGTTTAGGGTTCACCTGAGTGGGTGGCAGAGAGAGGGCGGCCGGTACCTCCTTGCCGTAGCAAGGGTGCTCGGGGGATATTATTGGTGATCTTTTCCAGTCCATTTCGGATGGTTCAGCTAGCGGGGGGATTTGGTACCGCAGTTCAGCGTGGGACGTGCAGGCCTATGGTAAATGCGGAGAAGTCAAGGGGAGAGTTTCACCATCTCCAGCGTTACCACGTTTGGGGTAGATGTAGGCATCGTGAATTCGAACCGAGTTGTCACTCCACATCTGATGTGCCTCCGTTTTCATGATTGCGTCCGGATGGGGAGGATCGGCCCTTCGACGGTCCCGGTAGAGTTTTTAAGAAGTCGTGTACGTGTTGCGGGTTCATGAAGAAGTGCTGTTTTCCCTGATAGTTGATCTTGAGGCGCGCAGGGAAGAGCATGGCATATTCGATATTTAGCTGCTGAAGTTTTTTCTTTACTGGGAGGAATTTGCGCCGGCTTTCTTGTACAGTTAGTGTGAAGTCCGGGTATAGGGAGACTTCTGTGCCATCAAATAGTACCTCCTGACGTTCTCTGGCGAGACGCAGAGCGACATCCCGGTCCCGATAGTTAAGAATCCTCGCGACTATGGGACGAGGAGGGGCGCCCGGCACCGGACGGGGAGCCAGCGAGCGGTGCGCCCTCTCCACTATAAACACTGAGGAGAATGCCTCCTAAAGGCTGCCACCAGCATGCGTTCCACATAGTCTTCCATTTTGCCAGTGGCGGTAGATTCTGGTACACCTAAAATTCGTAGGTTGTTGCGCCTCGAGCGCGATTCCAAGTCCTCATTTTTTGCCGCTATGAGTTTCAGTACTTTCTCCATGTCCAGTGTTTTGGTGATGGTGGTGGCTGAGGCGTCGTCTAGATCGGAGATGCGCTGTTCGGCTTCTTTGATCCTCTCTTCGTGTTGGTCACTTTTATGTGCTAGGGAATCAATGCGCGCATTCGTGGCGTCCAGTTTTGTTTTGATGGAAGTAAGGCTTGATTGTATGGCAATGAGGAGGGTCTTTAGATCTTCTGTAGACGTTGGCTGTTCAGGAGCTGTGGACTGCTCGCCCTCCATCTCAGTTTGGGAGCGAGAAGACTTCCGGGTGTCGAAGGTCAGTTTGGGCTGTTTGGCGTCCGTGCGGCCCATGTCGAGGTGTTAATTCCAAGAGGGGACAGAAGCGTCAGGCCGGGGCGAAGGGGTATCCGTGGGTAGCACTAGAGAGGGGGCGTCGGCTGTTGCATCTAGCGCCCCCCTCCCGTCCCAATGGAGTCTAGCGCTGTATAGCGAGGTCTGCGGGCAGCGAGGCCAGCAGGGTCAGCCCTCCCCCTTCTTTGACCTAGTGTCCAGGCAGGTGCAGCCGGGCAGGGAGAAGCGCGCGTCAGCAAAACTGCAGGCGAGCCGGGGAGCAGTCCAGCAAGGTAGGCAGCGCGCAATTCAGAATTTGCCCCCCCCCGTGGCTCACGGGGTCCAGGACAGCAACAGGTAGGGGTCAGTAAATCCTGGATGCTGTTTGGAGACAGTGGCGCTTATCTGGATCCACGAAGGTGGGATGGAGGGTCGCCCGTGGCAACTCCGGCAGGCCGAGGGTGTAGCCCGTGTGAGGCCCAGCGCTATCAGTTGCTGTGTGGAGGGGGTTGGCTAGGCCCCGCTTCTCTCGCGGGGGGTGCTGGGGAGTGCATTCTTGCGGCGCAACTCCCCAGAGCCCCGGCAGGGCCGCGCCAGCTCCGGATGTCAGAGACGCTCACTCCCGGCCCAGGAGCAGCGCCGGAGCGTTCCCCGTCTCCGCACTCGCCTCACGGAGCCTCCAGGATGGGGGAGGCGTCTCAGCAGCGATGTGGGCCGCAGGTGCCCCGCCAGGCAGCAACGGCCAGTCTCCTTAGGCCGCGGCGAGATCCGGGTTGAGCATCAGCGGCGGGAGTCCGGATACGCCGCAGCCGGTCCCGCAGGCCCGCGCTCCAGTCTCCGAGTCACCAGAAGTCGCGCACCCGAAACCGGGCCGGGCCGCAGGAGGTGGCAGGCTGCAGTGTGTTGGATAGGCGATCAGGCATCCGCGATCGCCTCGGCCGCCATGTTGTGATGTCCAGACGCGGCCAGGCAGAAGGCCGCCACCGGGGCTCCCGGCCAGTTCTCGGCGACAGAAACGTTGTAGTTTGGAAGCTGAAGGTAAGGGCGACTACGGTGGCGTTTTTCCGGGCTTTTGGAACTGGATCAGAGGCGGATTAACATCGGATCGTGACCCGAGCAGCAGGAGCCTCACAGAGGTGCGGCCATCTTGCTTGGCGCCCTCTAGCGCCCCCCTTTGATCGTCACCTTATTGAGCGCTCTATAGTCCACACAAGCGCGGAGATCGCCCTCCTTCTTAGGGATAAAAAAAATAGATGATGACACAGGCGAAGAAGAAGGTCGTATACAACCAGAACCCAACATCACATCCAAATACTCGCGCAAATGCTTTTCCTCTGGTTCAGATAATGCATATACACGGCTGCAAGGCAGGGTAGCACCCGGCAGCAGATCAATACGACAGTCAAAGGACCTATGTGGAGGTAACACACCGGCTTGCGCCTTGTCAAACACATCATGAAATTCCACATAAGGAGATGGAATACCACAAGACTCTACACTGTTTCCCACTGCACAGGTTAAAGGCACAACCCAATCCGTTGCTACCTGATAACAATGATGCAAACAGTGTACGGAGTCCAAAGTCAACGTTCGCCTTACCCAATCAATCTTCGGATTATGTATCTGCAGCCAGGGCACTCCAAGTATAACCCCAAAAGAAGGAGCATCTATCAGATCCAAACTAAGAGTTTCCGAATGCCTGTTATCACAGAGTAACTGAAGAGGTTCAGTCTGGCGTGTTATTAACCCAGATGAAAGCTCAGTTCCGTCTATTGCTCTCACAGGTTCTGGCTGTTCCTTATACACACATGGAACATTCAGTCTTTCAGCCAACTGAATGTCCATGAAGTTTCCGGTGGCTCCAGAATCAAGCAATACAGTCATAGTTGATCTACTACTGGCAGACAATACTAAACATACAGTAACGGTGAAATGCCGTGGAACTCTCTGAACCGCTCTTGGAATCACATAGGGGCTGCTACAAACAAACTCCTCTTGAAATGTCTCACCAGAATCCCTTTCAACAAATGCCACTGCCTTTCGCGGAGGAAAAGAAGAAGGTTTCAAGGGACATTCGCGAGCGAAATGGCTACCCTTCCCACAATACAAACACAAATTGTGAACTCGCCGCCTACTCTTTTCCTCATTTGTCAAAGGCACCCTTACTCCACCTATTTGCATAGGTTCAGACTGTTGTTTAGACTCGACATTTTCCCTTGTGTCTCCCCTCACCATCACCACACGAGACCCCTGGAATCTATTCCTCTCTCCACGTCTTTCGGAGAGCCGGTGGTTCAACTTGACCACCAAATCAATGAAGTCAGTACAGACCTCGGGAGGATCCACTACCTGTGAAACTATGTCCTTAAGTTCCTCACACAACCCTTGATAAAATAAAGATGTTCTCTTTGCCAACGGCCAGTGAGTCTCGGAAACAAGACAGTGAAAGACGTAATATACGTCAACAGATCCTGTTTCCCCTGTCGTAATTTGAGCAACTCGGCGTCGCTTGCCTGCATAAAAGCATGCTTCGCAAATAGGCAACGCATCTGCTAATTAAAAGCTGGATAGTTATACAAAACAGGATCATCCCCCTCCACCAATGGAACAGCCCATGTAGCAGCAGAACCTGCTAGATAAGAAATAACAAAGGCCACCTTTGCTTCATCGTCAGGAAAGGAAGAGGGACGACACATGAAATGTAGGTGACACTGATTCATGAACACCCCATATTTATTACAATCTCCTGAAAACCTCTCTGGAACAGCCAAAGGAACAGGAACCGGTGTGTTAACAGTAATAGCTAGGGGTGTTCCACCACTAGCCCCTTGACTTGTAGTACTATCAAAATGAAAAGTGGCGGGTTGTAATAGGGGCCCCTGAGCCTTAGATGATGGACCCACTCCTGTGCCCCATGAGCGTTCCCTGGCCCTAAAGGAGTTCAACTCCTGATGCAACCCAAGGTTCTCCTGCCTCAAATCCTGAACCTCTGACTGAAGGGAAGTAACGGCAGCCATTAATTCCTGCATCGAAGGAATCCCTTCCTCCCCTAACCTAGGCTTCCCTTCTTCAAGATCCATCTTCGCTCAGGCAGTATATAAATTCGTGGGCTTGGTTTTCTGTTCTGGCACCACTCCGATGTTGCCCAATACTGCAGGAGCGAAGAGAATCCCAATCCTCTACCTTAGCCCTGGCCGTCACCTCCCAGATATATATAAAGGTGGTGGCTGACAAGGGCGCCGAGAGAAGGTGGGGGAAAACAGGGAAACCGACAATGGACTTCACGGAGACGGGACTTCCCTCGTCTGTACCACCCAGGAAAGGTTCAGGCCAACTCTAAACAAAGAATAGCAGAAGAAAAGATTAGATAAAGAGGTGTCATAAAAAGTAAACACACACGTGATTAGGTACTGCAAACACAGAGACACTCTTACCCTTTTGTTAAAGGAGTGGCGTATTTGAAGAGGGTACGCGCTTTGTAGGGGCTTAAACTCAGCCCGATACGCAATTCCAGTGCGCAGGATGAACTCCGTGTAGCTTGATTCAAGTGCACATAAAAAAGTCCCAAAATCCAGGTTTGATAAACAATAACACCTTCTCGTAATCCAATATTGAAAGGGGAAAAAGTCAGCCACGACAAAAAACCCCAAAAACAAACAAAACGGAGGGAGTCCAATAAGCAGAAGGGGTACCTTCAGCACCGGAAAAAAGCAAAATGGCAAAAACGGGAAGACGGGAACGCAGCCGCGTTACTTACACCGTAATCCCTGCTAGATAAACTGAGTACCCAAAGGAAAGGGGATCCCGAAGGCAGGAAAAGGAAGGAATGTTCAAAACCCAAAGTCTCGATCCAAGACAAGTTCCGATAGTCACGGCTTAAGCTCCCACGTAGACGAGGATCCGGAAGACAGGAAGTCCCAGGAAGCCGCCGCCGAAGACCTTCCGGATGACAGAACCGGAAGTGAAACCAAGCAACGCACACAAGCAGGCAGTCACTTTAAATACCCGCCGCCGGCGCGCCCAGCTCTCCGTGTGCATACCCAATCACGAGTGTGGAACAAAAATGGAGAGGGAAAGGGGAGAAAGAAAACTTTCAATTCCCAACATAGGACTCCCTCAGACTGGGTCCAGGTGTGGCTCAAGATGGTGGGAGCCTATTATGTTCCTGTGGCTCTGAACAGGAGGTCAGCAAACTAGCCCTTGGATTCACTGTGATAGTCCTGGTTTCAGGTGAAAAAGCAGGCATGAAGATGCAGGGCAAGCCTTTTTGGGTTCAAGGCAGGCTCTAGGCAGGAAAGCAGTCCTTCCAGGTGCAGCATAGCAGTCTTGTGGAGTACACAGCAGGCCACAGCAACAGGCAGTCCTCTGAGAGTCCTTCCACAGGTCCAGACAATGAACTGAAAAGTGGGTCTGAGGGCCTACTTTTATAGCTGGTGCTTTTTGTGAAGTAGGAGAAGTTTTTAGTGGTGTCTCCTTGAAGTGCTTGGAATTTCCTGACACCCCTGCCCTGGTTTCAACCTGGCTGCAGGAACAATGCAGGTGTTGACAAGCCCTTTGTGTGAAGTCAGACCACAGCCTATTCAGTTGCAAGTGGAGCTGTGCCCAGCTCTACCCCTTCCCCATCCTACCAGCAGATGCTCCATTTAGTCACACCTAATCCCTCTATTGAGTGACTGTCTGAGAGGAATTCACAAAATGTAACTGCCAACTACACCCAATCATGTGACTGTGTGGATTTAAACTTTCACGCCACGCACTGGGCTCCTGTGTGACGCAAAGCTAACTTAAGGCACAGCATGCAAGTCAGCGTTGTGTCACTCAGGCAGCTGTAGCATTATGGCAGGTTGCGCTGAAACTACAGCCTTGCATCACGCTCCTGAAACATCTCTTAGCACTGCGTCATAGTTCGACATGCTATAGTAAATACGGCGCAGCCATGAGGCACGAAAGTGGTGTAATGCACTGCAGTGCATTCTCATGCAATGCAATGCAGCACTAGGTGAGTCTCAGCAAATCTGGGCTCAAGACCACAACTTTGATTGCATAATAGTCTTAATAAACTAGAATACATTATTAAAAGACTGAGCAGAGCACAAGCCATCCTTTTGAGAAAGAAAGCTAAGAAGAGATAGTAATGTGCAGCAAAGACTGCTGCAGGAAACTGCGTCCACTCTACATTGACAATAATCAATTGCTTCCATGCACCTCAGTAACTTAAGATGAAAACTCATAGAATCATATGTTAGAATAATTGACTCGATCCCATCTCACCTTCCAGCAAATTTTGGTTTCACGCTGTCGATAACTACCCATTCACTAGTGTGATAGAATAACGCTGAGGGCAGAGAGGTTATAGAGAGAAACCATGGATACGAAAGAAAACTGCTGTACCTTGATTTTTGAGCAACAGACGTAGATCATTGCATGTTGCTATGGCAACACACCTAGAAAATTTTCTCATGTAAATCCACATTGTCTGGTGAAAAGTTATAGGAGCATAACAGACAAAAGCGTTCAGCTTCAAACATGACCTTTTCAAGATGTGCCAGTCATCAACCATTAATTATAAGCTTGAACTAGGTTGGTGGTATTTCTATTATGTGGAAGCACTTGTTGTCTGCAGGTGGCCTTGCATGCATTTGTCAAAGAAAAGGATCCCTTTCATGTAAGTACAGTCACTTTTATTTTAGACGTCTAATTAAATGGCAAGCAGAACCTTGTAAGAGATGTTTCAAAGATTTCAAAACACCACTTAAATCATACAAAGGTTTTACTTTGAAATGCCACTGTGGTTATAAGTAATTTGTATTACTTCATGACATATAGTATGTGTTAAACGTATTTGCAATAAACATTTCCTGCAAATGGACAAAGAGTATCGCTTCCATTCTCCATATGACCTTTAATAAGTCCAAATACACCAACCTTTGCCTCCATATACCATCTAGTCTAGTTAGGAACTACTACGGTTATAAACATAGTTAGGTGGAGAATCATCCTTTTTGTAGTATTATCATAGATTCCCAATAGGAGAATGTATTTTGTGCCCCAACTGCTGGTCACTCAGACGGACGGAGGCTACAGCCACCCAAACGGTGCCCCATCACAAAATGGGGTGATTTTAAGAGAATGGGGCTCCATTAGTACTTTGTCAGTGATTCCTTTATGTCAGTACATGCAGAACGTCTGCCATCACTATGCCTCCACTACTGTAGTCAACTTGACTGCATGACATCAGTGCGGGCACACACATACGTTGCAGGAGGACCCGTATTTGGGTCTGCCATATTGAAACAGGGTCAAAATAGTAAGCGGCTAGTGTTTCTCGTGGTACAGGATGGAGCAGTAACAAGCTTTTTTTGGACTGTTATGTGAAAGTGAATAGAAGAGGGTGAGAGTGACTCTCAATGTGTCAATATTTGTGCTCCTACATGGTTATGAAGAATGGAGTTGGACACCTTAGGCAAAGACCAACTGTTGCTTCAATCTCTATTATACCCTGCTTGTTACAGTGTAATAATGTCTAGGTTCAGCCATTACATTCAGGTTCATTTGGTGGATCAGTGTATAAGTCTCTGTTAAAACTGCCCGATTCTCCATTGTCAATCCCTCGCCCTATGTTCATACTTATAAAGGGTCCGGCCATCTGTATGGGAAATCTTTTGTAACACTGTCCATTCAAGTCAGCTCTGGTGTGTCTCATGTCTTTCTAATGTGTAACAAATTTGGTAGTTTGTTTTTCCAGTCTAATACTGCTACAGGGTTCTATAATGCAAATCTTTATGAGTGTTCATGCCATGTATTGTAGTTTATATGGACACATGATCATGTATGCCACTGACTACCTATAACAGTTGGTACATGTACATTGTTTCCATGGGTTCTCAGGCCTAGCTTTACCTCAGTGCTTGATGTGGTAAATCTACATAGAGTCGATTTCCCACATGGATTGTATCTCTGAACTCGTGGGAAAGACATAGGTGTTCTTTGTGATGTTATTTGGCCAGTTGGTAAAGGTCTCCTGTGGATCAGGAGATTCTAGAGAATCATTCCTTTCCTAAATGAGTGAAGGGATCTTGGTAATTTCTTTCCGCTTACCTGCAAGATCTCACAATGTTTATCTTCTTAAGATTTTTTTGAGATAGGAGAGGATGCTATCCTGTCTTTTTCTTTGACATTGTATTTGAGTAATGCTCCCTGTTATTGCGTGCTCTCTTTCTGGATTTTTGAGTGATTTTCCTTGTGTGATGTCTGACTAGTAATTTTTTAGACAGCTACTCTAACTTTTTGTCATAGGTAGAGAGACTGGTGCAAAGCCTGCGACATCTAAGAAGCTGGCATAAAGGAAGATTGTCTTTGAAGCCCTAGGCATGTTGTAAACTTCACTGATAAGATGTCCTTTTCAGTTTTAAAGAGTAAGACAAGGAAAGATATTCTCACATTAGCCATGTGTTGGGTGAGTTGCAAATGTGAATCCATTTGGTATAGCCAGATAACAAATCTCACAGCTTCCTCTTTGCTACCATGCCAGATGACAAACATATCGTCAATGTACCATTTCCACAGGCCAAGATTTTCCAGAAATGGGTTAGTATTTATGTAAGGAGTTAGTTACAGTATCCCCTCTCCTTGCAATGGTTAAGCCCCGCACTTGTTACCAGTATGTCTTATGTCTATTTTATGTTGTGGACCCCTTAGTAATCATGTTCTCTCACCCTCATGTGGAGACCTTGAGATTCATAACTCAGCTCTGAGACGCCAGGCCTCCGAAATCCATTTGGGGTTTTCTTAACACCAGCCTGCAGGAGTGGTCTCTCTTTCTCACAGAACACCTTTTCCCATTAGCCTGGGTCTTCATTTATATCCTTGTCCTGGTACAAGAGCTTAAGTCAACCTCTGTTGGAAGACAGAGGGATTGGTCTTGACATCCACACTCTCGAAACACTGTGCTCATGAAAATTATTTGGGGGTTGTTAATTCTGGTTGTGGCTCCTCCAGAAATTCCTCATTTCCCGTAGTACTTCACCTGGAAACTCCATGTGCTTTGGAACTGCATTTGCAGACTTTCAGTGTCCAAACATACTTGAGTAACATAATACCACAGTATCTAATAAAATATCGCTAGATATGCCTTTCCATGAAAAAAGGCTGTAAATTGGCAACAGACACAGTGCCCAGTTAAGGGTGTGTAGGTATGTAGCGCAGCAATGGTAAAATGCTTAACACAGAAACAGATGCACTAAATAGAAGCCAGGTGCAATGACTAACATTTATTTTTTTATTTATTTGTGTTTTATAGAGTGCGAACATGACCCATTAGGGTATCAGAGCCCTTTACAGGGATAACAATTTGTATACAAATAAGACGTAGGTAGGGGGGTGGAACATTTGGGATCAAAACAAGTGCAAACAATTTTCAAGTCAAAATGTAGAGAAGGTCCAAGATAACAAGTGTGGAGTACCGGGAGGTGCAGCCGGTCAGACCAAGGTGTAGTTATAACAGAATAAAACAAGGTTGCTGAACGGTGTGTGCAATGCAAGAATTATGAGAGGAACTTGTCCATTAGGAAGGTTTTGGCTTTCTTTTTAAAACGTGCCATTATTAGTGACTGACTAACAAGCATGTTTGTGTGGACATTGAGGGCTCACAACTGAAGTAACCAGTAGCACACTGGAAGAGAGGTGGGACACTGCAAGATTTGTGGTTTGCAGCGTCATACTCTAATTGTAGCACAATGCCCCCCTTAGCAGTCGGGACCAAAACAAGAGCCATTCCTTTCTGCAAATTCACAATTGGGTGTTAATTAACTCTACAGTACTTGCAAATTAATTTGCTCATTGCCTAATTTGAGCCTGTGATTGCCAGTGGCGGAGCAACAACCATCATTTTTGGGGCCTGCCACTTATTTTTCCTCATCAGGTGTTACTTGAGAGCAAGAGAAAAAATACATAAAGTGGAAAGAAAGAGGAAGAGAAAGATGAAAAAACATCACAAAAAAAGGAAGCAGGAGCCTGCAAGAGTGAAGTTAAGAACTAGAGAGTGTCTGGTACTGGCTAAAGAGGCCTCACATGGATTCAAGACTATTCAGCAGGCTTTTGAGCAGAGATTTGTGTACCAACAACCATTACTTTTCAAATTAAGCCCTGAATTTGCTTCTTTCCTCCAACATCTTATCAACTCAGTTTTTTTTGTACATCGAAGCTTCTATTCTATAGATTGTAATCAAGATGACAACGAATTGGGCAGGATCTGAAATGTGTCCGGGCTATCTCATACTCTGGCATGAGGTTCTGCTGGGAAATGTCTGATGGTGAGTGTTAGAACTGTCAGCCTAACGGTGGTTTTCCCCCAAAAGTTTTGCCTGTTTCCCCTTCATTTTTGCTGAAATTCGTTTTTTTGGCCATAGGACTCTGTGCAATTTACCACTGTTACCCAGTGCCAAAGTGCTTGTGCTCACTCACCTCAACATGGTCAAACTGGTTTACACCTCATTGGCGTGTTTAATTTACTTATAAATCCCTTGTAGAGTGGTATACCATATACCCAGGGCCTGTAAATTAAATGCTACTAGTGGGCCTGGGACACATATTGTGCCGTCGACTTAAGTAACCCCCTTAAAACATGTCCCAGGTCTGCCATTGCACCCTGAATGCAGTTTTAAACTGCCAATTCACTTGGCGGTATAATCCATGTGCAAAGACTTAAACTCACTTTTTATTGCATATATCACCCCTAAAGTAAGCCCATAAATCAGGGTGCATTGCAATTAAAAGGTTGGATATTTAAGTTTTACATGTCCTGGTAATGAAAACCACGTAAATTCGTTTTTCACTACTGTGAGGCCTACTTGTACCATAGGATAACATTGGGTTACCTTATTACATTTAATAAGTCCTAACCTTTTATTGGAAACAGATAAGCGTTTCATGTTTGGTATCTCAATCAACTCAGATTTGTAGAGCACAGCTAATCACCCACAAGGGTATCCAGGCGATAGGTTCTTGCTGGGATCAATGGAAAAGCCAGGTCTTGAGTCCCTTTCTGAATTCTGGGCGGTGAAGGAAAGGTCGTTCCAGGACTTGCCGGCAAGGTAAGAGAAGGATCGCCCTCCACTGTAACTTTGGCGGATGCGGGGAATGTGTGTGAGGGCGAGAGAGGCAGAGTGCAGATGTCTGGAGGGTTGGTAGCAGGTCAGGAGGTGGTTGATGTATGCTGGCCCTTGGTCATGGAGGGCCTTTTAGGCGTGTGTCAGCATCTTGAATTGGCATCTTTTCTGGATGGGAAGCCAGTAGAGGTACCTGAGGTGGGGGGTGATGTGGGTCACTTGGGGAGGTTGAGGATGAGTCTGGCAGCTGAGGTCTGTTTTGTCTGGAGTCACTTCAGGAGTTGGGTGGTGATTCCTGGGTAGAGCGTATTGCCATAGTCCACCCGGCTGGTGACTAGGGCTTGAGTGACAGTTTTCGTGATGCTGACGGGAGCAATCTGAAGATCCTGCGGAGCCTGCGGAGGGTGAGACAGCAGGTGGAGGAGACTGGGCTGATCTGGTATTTCATGGCAAGTTTACTGTCCAGGATGATGTCAGTCAGTCAAACAACATTTATTTTGGTTAAAATAACCATAAAAAGCACAATATTAAAATACAACAAATATAAAAACTCATAGCAATGTATATATAATTCAGCAGCATAATAAATACATAGCTAAAACTTATATTAGAAATAAAAGCCTTAATTCAATCAAAAGCACTAACATTTCGATCCTTTCTTTCTTTGTACAAGGCTCACAGCAAACAGATATCTGCTAAAACCAAACACTATCAACTGTGATGTGTCTGTTTTTAAAATTCTTAAAGCCTCTGAAAATTTCCTAATCCTCAAGCTTAGACACAGAGGTAAATGCAGGACAAAAGAATAAAATGTGTGCAATATTTTCTTCAACATTCAGCGTACATAAAGTGAATAAAGAGCAGTTGGTTTCCTCTTCTATTGATCGACCAGAGAACCATTTAGCTGTAATCGAGTTAATCTGAAGGGTATTGAGGGAAAACTTCATAAAAAGTGTCTCTGCTAATTGGGGTTGTTCATCATCAAGATAAATAACCCTGTATTTGTAAAGCGCAAACTAATTACCCGTAAGGGTCTCAAGGTGCTGGGGAGATTAAGTGAGCTATTGCCCAGAGTCACATGATGCTGAGCTGATCTCCCTCAGGTGCTGGGGATCGAACCATGAGCCCCACGCTTCGGAGTCAGCCACCCTGGCCTCTGGGCCACACCTCTCCCCTGAAGGTAGGGTTCAAAACTTGGCAGTGGCTTGAAACTTAGGAACTGTGAGGAGAGCCTTCCCGTCCTGGGGTCGAGATGCGCCTTACTTAGTATAAATTCCCAGTAAACGCACTTCAACTCATTCTTAGAACGAGCAGTCAGAGAACTAGGATCGTTCCAGAAACTGCTCAGACACAACTCACTAAACCAGGTCCGCACATGGCAGATCCTTGAGAAAGTGAGTTGGTCATCCAGTTCTATAAGCTCCCTCAATCCCTATCTGTAGGGGCAAAGTTATTCAGTGATTCTTATCAATATAATAACGGTCTTAGAACAGCTAGGTATTCTAGTCTCTTGATACCAGTGTCATAAAACAGTGGGATCAAAGGTGTATTTTTAGGAAGACACAATAAGGACCGAATTACTTTTTTTTCTCCTACAGTAAAGAAACTCAAATTCTCCCCTCCCCATAGTTCCGCCCCGTAAAGGGCGGCCATTTGGGCCCTAAATCTGTGGACTTCCAATGCTGGAGACACTGCCTTGGACTTAGTTGCTTGGTGCTTTTTTACAATTGGCATGGAATTTTGAAGCATAACTACCTTTGCTTTATTAATATGTGGTTTCCATAAGAGTTTCACATCAATTGTAATTCCGAGGTAACTGAAGTTCGACACATGCTCCTGTAATGATTGGCCAATAACAATATCTTTCTTGAAACCCTTACGTGGCCTAATGGCCATATATTTGGTCTTACTGGAGTATTTCAAGGCCCTTCAGTCTTCAGTAATTACTAAAGCTATCAAGCAACCTTTGTAACCCCCTCGATATCTGCGACAGTAAAATCATGTCGTCAGCATTCATTAGTGCAGATATGGGGACCCCTCCTAGTTTCGGTGAATCATGTTTACATTTCTGCAGATGTTAACAATATCATTAATGTATGATGAGAAAGGGTAGGTGCCAATACGCACCCCTGTCTCACACCCCTCATAATAGGGACATCATCGGTAAGTTCACCCCTCGGGCCCCAACGCACTTTAGCATAGTTGTCTTGAAGGAGCCTGATTATTATCTGTATCAGAATTTCATTGGGTACTCCTTGTCATCGCAAGGCTTCCAAATAAGTCCCCTTTGCACCACATCAGAAGCAGCTTTCAAGTTAACGAAAGCTACATACAGATGCCCCGCCTTCACCTTCACATATTTCCATGCAATACGTAAAAGTCTAAAAAACTGGTCGATCATGCTCATCTTTGATCTGAAACCCGCCTGGCAGGGGGAAAGAATATTGTTCTCATCTATCCAATCACTAAGTTTGTTTAATATCTGCTTTGCATAGACTTTTGGCAAGGCGTAAATTAGGCTGATGGGCCTGTAATTGGCCGGGTCTTGCTTATGGCCTTTTTGCGAATAGGGATGATTTCAGCCGCCTTCCATGTATTCGGCAATGGTGCTCCGGAGTCTACGGCGTTACATAACAAATTTACATAAGGTACCCACACCAATGAGTCGTGCTTCAAAAGGCCCCCTGGTATTTTGTTGGGGCCAGGAGCCTTCCCTATTTTAATCGTATCAATGGCTGCCCTGGTCAGGATGATGCCAAGGTTGCATGCATGGTCTGTAGGTGTAGGGTTGGTTGTGGGTGTGGGTCTGAGCTCATAGGGCAACCAGGTGTTGTGCCATGGAGAGGTATTGTTCCCAAAAATCAGCACTTCCGTCTTGTCTGTGTTGAGCTTCAGACAGATGGTCTTAATCCAGTCAGCAACACTTGTCATACAGTGGTGCAAGTTGGTCCTAGTGGTGGAGGGATCTTCTGAGAGCAAGAGGATGAGCTGGGTGTCGTATGCGTGGGATATGATGATTAGGCCTGGGCGGTGAACTTCGCTCCGTTCGCGGAGTTTGCGGAGTTTTCTGCACTCCGCGGAGCTCGCGGAGGCAGAAAACTCCGCTTCGCGATGTGCAGAGGAGTTTTTTCCCCGCTCGCGATCGCGAACGGTAAGTTCGCGAGCGCGAGCTGCCACTTGGGTAGAATTTCTACCCGAGCGGCAGGAATACCAGCACATACTGCAGTTCGCACTGCACTCCTCCACTCGCGGAACTTCGCTGAGTTTTTTGTAACTTCGCAGAGTTCCGCGTAGCAAAACTCTGCGAACTACGCCCAGGCCTAATGATGATGAGGCTGTGGGTTCAGACCATGTCGCCAGGGGCGTATTGTGTGTGGGGCTGAAGGAAGAGCCTTGAGGGACGCTGCAGATGGTGATCTTGGGTCCCGAAGTGAAGTGTGGTAGGCGGATTCTCTGAGTTCATCCTGTGAGGAAGGATGCAACCCATTTGAGGGCATCTCCCTGGATTCCGATGTGGTGGAGTCTGTTGATGAGTGTGGTGGTATACGATGTTGAACATTGCTGAGAGGTCAAGGACGATCAGGGCTGCTGTTTTCCCCCAGTCGAGGAGGGTTCTGATGTTGGTGGCAGCGATCAGGGCAGTCTCGGTGCTGTGGTTGGTGCAGGAACTGGATTGTGAGTTGGCCAGCAGGTTGTTTCTCTCTAGGTGTTTAGTGAGTTGGTGGTTGATGGTCTTCGAGGACTTTGGAGGGGAAGGAGAGCAGAGAGATAGGCAGTAGTTCTTGAGTTTGCTGGGGTCGGCAGAGGGTTTCTTGAGGATGGATCTGACCTCTGGGTGTTTCCATCCGTCAGGGAAGGTGGCCGTAGTGATGTAAGTGTTGAGAATGAAAGTGAGTTTGCAGCTAATTTCCTTGCCCCTGGGGATAAAGAAGTGGTGGGGGCAGGGGTCCTTGGGTGCTCCACAGTGCATTGAGTTTATGATGGCTGTGGTGCTCTGTGTGATTTTCTGTTCCATGCAGTGAATGGGTGATTGTGGGTGGCGTTCATTGGTGTGAAGAGGTTTTAGAGGTCAGTGGGTTGGGGTTCGAAGTTACTGTAGATGATGGATATCTTTTTGAGGAACTAGTCTGTCAGGATATTGCAGAGTTGCTGGTTAGGGGAGATCTTGCTCTTGGTGGCTGACAAGAAGAACTCTCTGACAGTGCTGAGGAGTACCTTGCTGTGGTTGGAGCTTGCTTCAATGCAGTCTGCCAGTGCCCCTCTTTTCGTGTCTTTTAGGCGTTGGTGGTATTTGTTGAGGGCTGACTTGAAGGTGGCTCGGTCTGTGGGATCTCTACTGGTGTGCCATCTTCTTTTAGCCATTTGAAGGTGCATTTCATTGTCCTGAGTTCGGGTGAATACCAACTAGCCGGTTTGATGGATCTACTGATCTTGGCTAGCTTGATGGGGGTGACTGTGGGCGCAGTTGGTGATCTAGGCGGAGAAATTCTGGACAGCCTGTTCAAGGTTAGTTGCGGAGTCAGGCTGGGTGGTGTTGAGTGCGTCAGTCCATTGAGTCTTTGTCACTTTGTTCCAGCTACGGTGGGAGAAGTTAGGGGGCCTGATGGTGGTTCATGGGGATCCTGTGATGTTGTAGTGGACGATGGTGTGGTTGGCCCAAGTGAGTTTAGTGTCATGACTGTACTCTACTCTGTCGCTAGCAGTGAAGACTGGGTGACTCCTAGCCAGGCTGAATAGACCTTTCTGCATTTAGAGTGGTGGGAGGAGTTTTCTCTAGCACCTGAATAGGCTGCGTCTGCTCTGCACAATAATGGCTCCACCTCCTGTAGCGAAGCTTGACACAGGAGGACAGAACTGGTTTTTACTGAACTCAGAGACTTTCTGCCTAAAACTTTAACTTATTTTCCTGAGTTTCTCCAAGGGCTTGAGGTAGAGCTTGCCCCCTTTTCAAGAAGTCTCAGGAACAGCAAAGACTTCAAGATCATCTGCTACCAGCACTGGGAACTGTGTACTTTGTGCTGCGACAGAAGAAAAAGCAACCCGACGCCGTCAACAACGCCACTGCCAGCTCCGTGTCCTGTTGGCACTGCAGAGAGCACCGCCCCGCTTCGCACTGCATCCCTGGTCTCACGGATGACACCGCCCAACGCAGCCACTGCTTGCACCGTGAACTGAGGGCACCGCACTTCAAACTGCCTTGCTTCACATCGCCGCCCTGGTATCCCCCGATGACATCACTTCACACCGACACCAACGCCGCTGCCTGCACCGTGGCCTGGGGCACTGCTTGTAAGTTACTCGATGCACCGTCCAGTCCCACACCACAGCCTTGGTCCACAGATGCCAGCGCCATCAACGCCAGACTGTCTACAAATGACAGCGCTTCAGCAACGATGGCGCCGCTGCCTGCACCGTGATCTGCCAACACTGCAACAAGCGCCTTACTACTTCGCACCACAGCCCTAGTCTCACCGACGTCATTAGACGTCATCACCGGGCCGCTGCCTGCACCGCAACCTGAGGGCACCGCACGCTGCACCGCTCCACTTCGAACCGTAGCCCAGATGCCTACTGACGCCGGTGCTCCTGACTTCAACCTCACAGAGTTTGATCTGCAATGCGTGTAACTTCAAGGGCCCAACGACTCCTGTACCAACCTCCAGAACCGACTCTTCGGAACTCATCGCAAGGTCCACGACGCCCTGCATTTCCAAGGTTCCGTCTGCGAGTCTTCCTGACACTGTACCTGGCCAGCGGTGCTGCAGTCGGCCTGAACTGTTGGATTTGTTTGTTCACCATGCCATCATAGCCCCGCATGGAGCTATCGACTTCAAGGAACTGTATTACAAGTCTATTTTTGCAATATTTGTATTTTGATTACTGTATGTCGATTTTTATAATTTTGGTCTAGTTTTACACAGATAAATATTGGCTATTTTTCTAAAACTGGTGTGGTGTCCTTTTGTAGTGTTTTAACTGTATTGCTGTGTGTTATGTGCAAATGCTTTACACATTGCCTCTGAGATAAGCTTGACTGCTCGTTCCAAGCTACCAAGGGGGTGAGAAGGGGTTATTTTAGACGTGTAATCCCCTCACCCTGACTAGAAGGAAGGGTCCTTACTTTGACAACGTGCATACCTCTGCCAACTAGAGACCCCCATTTCTAACACCGACCCTTCCCTGATGAATGTGCAGGGCAATCAAAATTAGCAAACCCACCGAAAACAGGGTTTGGTACCCCAGGTCTCCTGGAAAAAGCATACATCAAAACAATCAACCAATTTGCCTCACTCTGGGCAGGCCAGCTTATTGTTTATCCCAGCAATATTTCAGAAAATAATTCTAGCTTGGATATTCTCCTGGAACCAAGTATCCCCAGAATTGTTTGTGGGCATATCGATTGCTAACAGAGGCTTCACATCGCCTATTGCCAGCCCACTAACTACTGAGGGGTGAAGAAGACTATCAAGGGGTGGGCATCAACATGTGCCTGTTCACTAGGAACAAATGTACTAGGTCCCCCTGTTGCCATTCCATTGGCATGTAAGATCTTAACCTCTCCTATAGGGATTGGGAGTCAATTGTTTTCCTCAAGATCACTGAGTGGTAAAAATTCTGTTGTTAATAGGAACAGCTAGGGTACCCAGACCATCCAAACTTGGCGACTGAGACCTGCGATCCTGCAGCACATGATATAAGACCGGTTTGTAAAAATAACCCAAGGGACGAGTGGTAATACCAGCACCGGTTGCATGACAGAAGCACGCATGGCTAAACCACGCATGCCTCAACAACGCGGTCACAACTACGAATGCTTCCTAACCACGAATCCCTTTACCACGCATGCCTTTCCCAAGCATGCCTTTACAAAGCATTTCGTTGTGAAGGCATGCTTGATAAAGTTATATGCGTAGTAAAGTTCACACCTCTGCCCCTCTGCCCTGAGCCCAAACAACTGGCCCCCAGCACTGAAATTCCCCAAGCCTCAGCCAGACACTACCCGACCCCCCACCCTGAGGTCTAAAAACCGGTCACAAGCCCTGCAATGAACCCCGCCCCAGCCCTAAAAACAACCCCGACCCCCCACCCTAAAACACAGCCCCCAGCCTAAAAACTACCCCAGCCCCCCTCCAGAGCCCAAAAATGCCCCCAGCCCATAAAACTACCCTGACCCCAGCCCCCGCACTGAGCCCTAAAATGGCTCCCAGCCCCCAAAACTACCTTGACCCCTGCACCACGCCCTGAGCCCTAAACGGCTCCCAGCCAAAAAAACTGCCCGACCCCAGCCCCCCACCCTGAGCCATAAAACAGCCCTCAGCCTTCAAAACTGCCCCATCCCCCAGCCCTCAGCCCTAAAACTACCCCCGCTGAAAACTGCCCCCTCCCTCTTGAAAACTACCCCCTTCCCAGGCCCTCCTTACCAAGCCGCGATCTCCTCCCAAGTCCGATCCTTCCTGTTCCACTACCTGCCCATCCAGTCTCTGCAACTAGGAGTTTCTTGACAAAAGAAAAGTTAGCAGTCTGTGAATCACAGAGTCAGCCGGTCAGAGGTTTTCCTAGCAAAGATCAGAGGAGGCATGTTCACAGAGAGAAGTCACATCTCAAATGCACACCTTAATGTGCAAAAGAATCTAGTAGTAGTCCCATGGTGAATTCTTGTAAACAAAATATGCACGACCCTAGCTGAGTTCATGAGAACTACAGAAGGGCCTTCAGCGGGTAACAAAAATGTAAACAGTTTTTGGCTGAGCTAGATCATTTTTGGCCACATGCATCAAGCATTTTACCGGTTTGCGACCGGTAAAATGCCTTTTCCGATGCATCAAAGGGAATGCATTCGCAAAATAGGTAATCTCAATTTATTGCGATTACCTAATTTGCTAATGCATTTAGGGAATCGCAAATTGCGATTCCCTATTTGAGATGCATCAAGCCTTTCCTTAATGCGACTTCGCATTTAGGAAACGCTAATTACCATCAACTTCAAGTTGATGGTAATTTGCAAAATCTTTGAAAAATGCACAAAACTGCATTTTTTAAAGTGACATGTGCGCCTACACATGCCCTTAGGGCATGTGTGTTTGCCACATGTGCACATTTACCTTTTGGGGGGGTGCATCAGGGGGCCTACCCCCTGGCTCCCTTGCAATTTCATTCGCAATTTGAGATTACCAATTTGGTAATCGCAAATTGCAAATGCATTGGTATTCATTCCTATGGGCCTACAGGCCGAATAGGAATGAATTGAGTGACATTAGCTAATAGCGATTCACAATTTGTGAATCGCTATTAGGTAATGTGTAGGAATCGCAATTTATTTTGCGATTCCTACATGCATAGGGAATTGCGATTCCTAAATAGCGATTCCTTAAAAATCATTATTTAGGAATCGCAATTCCTCACGTTGATGCATGTGCCCCAATGTCTTTTCACACCTCTTGAGCAAAAATGCAGAGATGGTCCAGTGTCAGAGACGGGCACTTGCTATTGGACACTGATAGCCTCAGCAAGTAAACAAGGCTGAAGCAGATTGCAGCTACACTAATACGAGCAAGCGTGTTGTAAGTTTTCATATCGTGTGCGTTATATATGCCTGCTAGAAGGCCATGCCCATGCACACCACTTTCAAAGTGTGACTGATAGTAGAGTACATGAAAGTGGAATACCAGCATACTTGGTTACTCCATTTGACGTGTTTATGTTTATGTTTTGTAAAGCGCATGGCTACCCGAAGGCTTCCCCGCGCTGGTGATCAGCGCAGACTGTCTGGACATTAAATGAACGTGTGTGTTTCTGGTTTCTGTATTTGTGTGCATTGTCAGCAGGTAGAATCAAGGTGATATACGTATAGTCAACGGGTACCCAGGGCATGTGAGCAGTTAGCAAAAGCATATATCTATCTATTCTATTGCTAGGGGCTTGGTTTGGTGAACCAGAGTATGCTATAGCGTGAAGGGCAGTATTGCTTCCAACCCACGTGTCATAAACACAGATAGTGTCCTTTGGGACATTCAAGTGACTTTGGTACATGTGTTCTGGGTTGGGCTACCCACCAGCTAAATGCAATATGCAAGTAATTTGAGATGAGCGAAATCTTCTTGCAACCTCCCTGTAGTTGGCTCAAGGCAGGGTACAACTTGTTCACGAGCCTCAAGATTATGAAAGGTTTGACAAACAGTGTCACCCTTACTTTTCAGATTTGTTCCCTGTGCAGCCTTCTTCATTGCTGCCCAACTGCATCAGCCACAGTATCACGTGATGTATTACACCCTCTGTTGTGTCTTTTCAAATCAGAAGATTGTTTTCAGTGTATTTTATGGTATGTGTTAAAATGTGTGTTATGTTTGCACCTGCTTTCGTGCTACACAATTATTAATTCAATTTGCATTGGAGCTCAAACACACTTCTTCACATCATTTTTGTAGGTATAATTTAGAGTTAATATCTATCAGGATTTGTGCTGTTCCTGCTCCTAAATACCCACCCTACATGCATTATGATATATGTCATGCTAAGAAGCTCTGCGCTCAAATAGCATTTCAGGGAAAGAACTGGCATGCATAAGTTGGTTGACACTGCACTTTGTACCACTTTGTATTGCATTGGCTCCTGCACAAAGCATAATACATCTTGACCTTAATATGCCTCCAGTTACTCTCTGCAGGGAGTCAATGCAATAATAGGTCACAGCACAGAATATTTTAAACTGAGCCCTCAGTCGCATGGGTACTAATGTTCAAAATATGTGGACTACCTTCGTGTTTATGATGTCTCTTACCGTAGGCACTCCTCGGTATATTGCTGTACAGTGGGGTGATCCTGGAACTCACTAATTGTGTGTACATGGCTCAGGATTGTACGAGCTCAAGCACTAGTTACTGGTTACATACCTTCATTGCAGCTATGACTGTATTCTGTTAATTCGCAGGCCCTGATTATAAGTGAGTCGGAATTCTGAGTTGTGTAGTATTTACCCCACCAGTTCTATTAAGACCTCGTCCTTCATTCAATTTCAGCAGGTCGTACCTTCACGAACATAAAGGGGGAAAGCTGTACAATATTTACCATGACATGCAGTTTTGGAGTGGTTAGCACCAAAATCCAAATGTACTTCCCCAAAAACTCGGCATATGAGATAATTATCGCATCAGATACATTCAGAGTAACTTGATGTAGGATTTTTATTGGATATGATAATTATTGCAGCTGACTCAGGCAACTTGTAATCAGGCCCACAATGTTTTTTTGCAGCCGGTCAATGGAATTTGAATGTATGGTTCACATAGTGCTTTTGATTTATTCACTAAAGTATACAAAAAAAGCGATTGATGGAACGCTTGAATTGCTGTCAGCCAGTGGTAATTGCCCCAGGCCGCATCCCGCTCCATCCTTATTTGCACACCATGCCACCTCAGTTTGGACCCAGCTATATGCAAATCAGTCTTGACCCTGCTCCATTGGGAACAGTCCAGCCCAAACTGCCAGGCAAGATCCTTCATGAACCGGGACACAAGCAATCCAGGAACGGTTTTTCCCTCATTAAGGCTCAATCCCAATAATTCAAGCATTCAATCCATCACCTTGTTGTATGTCCAGATATGGGTCCCGTGCTCACTGTGCCACTGAAGCCAACCTGTACCTGACAGATGAGCCCGATCAGGGCATAATCGATCTTGGGGTGTTTGTGTTCCGCTTCAGCGAAGACCTGGCCTGGCAGTTCAGACTGGATTGTTCCTATTGGAGCAGGGCCAGGCCTGATTTGCATGTGGCTGGGTCGAAACTGAGGTGGCATGGTGGGCAAATGATGGACTGGGATGCCGCCACAAGCAATTGCAAGTGCCTGTGGTTAATTCAAGTATTCCATCCATCACGTTGTTGCTGCTGCATCTGATTTATTCCAAGCATGTCAATTTCCCCCAGAGTTTATTTTAAAAAAATATAACAAATAGTTAGAAATAAGTGCAGTGGTCCAAATTTTTTCTTAGGAGCCAGCACTGTTGCATCCAAAACCAGAATTGTGAATACCAAGGTTGCCTAATGTTGAATCTACCTCATGCCACCTTCTTCCTCCACCCCACACTTCCTATCACAGTCTTGTAGTTTTGTTATAATCCCTGTTTTCTTCTTTTGCCTCTGTTTTCCTATGGTTATCTTTCTCCCTTCATTCTACATAATCTGCCTTTCCCTTACACCTGGTCAAAGTCTGGTGATAAAAACTAAGTTCAGGTCCCCAAAACGGAGTGCTGATTCCACCCCATGCAACGAATGGCACAAATTAAGCACCCTCAGGGATTCAAGGCAGACTGTGATAGAACTGGAGATGAGTACTTTAGCAGATATGTTCATCTTAACTGGCCTTTCTAGTTTAATTATTTCGACATGTGTTTGCAGGTGCCAGGGCTTTAAGTGGGCCGGGTCTCACAGGTGCTGAGCACCGGCAGTTTTTTTAAGAAGGCCTCGAAACGGGTCCCTATCGGGCTCTGTTTTGTGCCCTGGCACAAGCGGTCCGTTTTTTTCCGGACTGCAGTGACAGCAGGCACATATGTGCGCTGCTCGCACTGCTCACTTCTCACTAGTGGAGAAGTTACCGCGTTGTAGGGGAAGGGAAATCCTTTAAAGAGTCATTTTCTCTCGGGATTTCCCTTCTCTTTTTGAAAGTAAGGAGCAGCAGCAATGTCGTGGCGTCACCAGGGCTGTAAATCGAAGCTTTTTGAATATTATATACAAGCCATAGTTTCGCTGTTATTTATCTTTTGAAACTAACAACCATTGACAAAGCCAATAGTCGTGACTTGTTGTAGGTATGATGTTACTTGTTGTTTCATATATCTGGATGCAATGACAGAAACCGCAAAATACAAGTCGGGCGGCACACTATGCTAAACTCAGATTTTTAGCTTACGTGTTTTAAGCCACGCCCTTTTTTAAATTGGCCACGCCCCTTTGAGAGACCCCCAGTTTTTTCATCCCACTTAAAGCCCTGGCAGGTGCTATTTATTTACTCAGATCACTTTTGCAAACATATATAGTGCTGTCTTTAGTACATTCACTAGTGTCGGTTTTTGTTTCGTGGACATAAACTGCGTTGGGTTTGTGATGTGAACGGAGCAACAGGCACTCCTTACCATAAGCTTAAAAGCTCTTGAATCTTATGACATACTTTTACTACTAATACTTTTTAGGAATTGAAAGTAAATTACTACCTGTTGCCATTTTCTTACGTCAATGGCACGAGTTGCAATTGGTTGCTTTAACATATAAAACAGCAGTATTGAAAACAAAATACCGAAATTGAATACCTATAAAATGATAATGATGGTTACCATCAGAATCCCAGAGCAATAATCCCGTATACGCAAAAAATACATGTAAATAAGAGTCTTACAAATACGGCCACTTGAAAGCAGCATTCAATTTACTGCCCTCTAGTGGCAAGAAAAATGGACAACGCTGCAACAATGTAAATAGAAACCAAAGGGAAAAGCAACGTAAAAACGTAAGTACATTACTCACCTCTTGCTCGCTAAAACGTGAAGAGGTGGTTACAGCGTAAAACCCGTTTTAATAAAAGTAATAGTGCCATTATATGCAACATCCCCACCCACAGTCTGAGCATGCATGAATAAATGAATACACAACACAACTTTTGTTTGGGAAAACATTGCTGCAGGTTTATTCCATACAACAGTATGCAATATGGTGGGTTATCTTACGGGCGATCCAAGGGCAGGCAGCTGTAACCAACCTATGCTGCCCTGCCTGCCTGCTGAGCCAAGCACTGTGGAGAACCCAATCAGTGCTACACCTTATGGGTGATCCTCTTTCCGGATCACGTGACACATTGGTCCCTTATTACTCACGCCCCTTTCAGGGCGGAGCGTAGCAAGGCAAGCCCCCGGTTGTTCAGGCCCACAACCGCCCGAAGGACTAACGGGGCGCCGACGCGGTTTTCCAGGAACCTGCCCTGAGGCTCCTGGGATTTGGCTCTGGCACCCCCTATTGTGCTCCTGCAGAGGTACCCTGCTGTACCCATCTGCTTCCAGATCGCCCTGTAACTCCGCCTGCAACACAAAGAAAAACATTACAACGTTCTATGTACCATGCCTGCCACCCTCACGCCGGGTATGCGGTAGGGTGGGAGACGGCGTGGCTGGCGCAAAGAGGACGCCAAGATGGCCGGGGGAGGCATAAGTACCCTCCCCTGACCTCGGCGCACCGGAAGTGACGCGCCTCGCGCGCCAGGGCAAGAGGACTCCTCCCCGAGTCCAAACACTAGCAGGGGTGTGTCTATGCCCAAATGGCACTAAAGGGCCGCCCTTTTAGGGTGGCCTCCTGCGGGGGCCGCGGGCAGCCACATAGTGCCATTATATGCAACATCCCCACCCACAGTCTGAGCATGCATGAATAAATGAATACACAACACAACTTTTGTTTGGGAAAACATTGCTGCAGGTTTATTCCATACAACAGTATGCAATATGGTGGGTTATCTTACGGGCGATCCAAGGGCAGGCAGCTGTAACCAACCTATGCTGCCCTGCCCGCCTGATGAGCCAAGCACTGTGAAGAACCCAATCAGTGCTACACCTTATGGGTGATCCTCTTTCCGGATCACGTGACACATTGGTCCCTTATTACTCACGCCCCTTTCAGGGCGGAGCGTAGCAAGGCAAGCCCCCGGTTGTTCAGGCCCACAACCGCCCGAAGGACTAACAGGGCACCGACGCAGTTTTCCAGGAACCTGCCCTGAGGCTCCTGGGATTTGGCTCTGGCACCCCCTATTGTGCTCCTGCAGAGGTACCCTGCTGTACCCATCTGCTTCCAGATCGCCCTGTAACTCCGCCACAGCTCTGGAGGCGGCCACCGTCGCCACCAGGGCCTCCCCACCAGCACAGCTGTATTCTCACCTGCAACCTGCCATTTCCAAGGCCTCCTGCAAGTCCAGGAGGAACAGGTCCATCCCCACTGGTGACAAGTGGACCCCATCTTTATCAAAATAGCCCTTGACATTAGCCTGGATCAGCTCGTGTCTGATGAAACCCAGGCCCCTTTGGTCTGTGAACTTACGCATAGACCCATTAACCCTCCTGCGGGAATGTTCCACCGCCTCACTCGAGCTTGCCCCGTGCCATTCTCTGCGCGGGATGAGCTCAGACCACCAGAGCTCACATTGCCCCTTGAATTTGCTGATCTACCCTAGGTCAGACTTCATGGCTTGTAATAGTGGCCCCCTCCCCATGGCCGTGAGGTCGTGGCCCCCTAAATGGATCACCAAGAAGTTAGGGAGAGCTCCCCCCGAGCCAGTCTCTGCTCCAGTCTGTTCATGAGGCTACTCCATCTCATACCGGGGAAACCCATCCAGACAAACTGCGTTTGTAAACCCTGGTAAACACCTAATGGTGTCAAATCTGGTTTGAAAGAATATATGTATTGTGCCCACTATTGGCGACACCTCACCCTTTCGTGGAGTGACAACTTACGCAGCTCACCAGGCTTGCTTAACTGCCATCCGATCCCATATGCACAGTACCTGTTAACCAGCTGTGACCCCTAATGCTTACCATCAATAGACCTGGTCACATAGTTTTCCCCGGAATTGATTGCCTTCTACAGAATCAACCCGGGTTCGGCTACATGCCGGTCACCTCTTAATTCCTGTTGGAACATTTTACCCCGCATACCCGCGAGTCTTGCGTATTATAAACCAATGATAGGTCGGAATCCCAGATTCCCAGTTTTGTGTTATGCTGCAGCCTGCCTTTTGTGGGTCCGCTGGGATCCCCTCTGCTTCCCTGCACGGAGCCTCGTTGCTTCATCCAGCTCCCTTTGGTTTGTGAGCTTGCGCATGTCGCTGCTCATCCTTCTCCGGGAAGTTCAGCTGCCTCACATGACCTAAAGGAATGTGATGGCCTCCCAGGAGGGGGGGGGGGCTCTACTCTTCCATAGCTATATTACCCTTCAAGCTACTGTAGGCTCCCACCTCCTGCCCTGTAGTTGCAGTGACCCCTCATCCTTCTAGCACCTTGTAATTCAGGCTGGAACATTATCCCCGCATAACCAGCGAGTCGTGCGTATCATAAAACAATGATACTTTAGGAAACAAGATTCTGCTGCAGTCCCCTTTTGTGGGTCTGCTGGGACCACCCTGCCTACTGCAAGTAACCTCGCGCAGCTCCCTGAATGCACTTGCCTGTCACTGAGAGACACCTGGCAACACTTGGGCACTGCTGCCTGGAGAAGATGGTTATTGAGCCAGGCGTACCCCCTTTCAGTGTTTTCTGCCTTCTTCCCCTTAAAAGAGACTCCAATTCGATGAGGCCTGCGGTCCTATAAGGTACTCATAAAAGTCTGCTCTGTTTCCTGCCCTTCATGCCTGCAAAACCCCTCAGTCTGGCTGTGATCATCAGATGATGTGACACTAGCTGTTGTCCCCCACCCCAGCGATGCAGCAAATAAATAGCCTAACCTAAATAGCTCCCCCACAGTGGTAATATGTGAGGATGAACCCTGTGTTGAGAACGGCGAGGGCCGTGCTGCATGGAACACCCCTGTGCCCCTAACTCCCTCTTGTGTCACCTCTGCTAGCAGGGCTAACCCAACTGCTCCTCTCTGGTTGTAATCTTGGCACTTCAAGGCGCTGACAACTGCAGGGGCCTATTGCAGAGCTGTGGATGTGCGGCCCTATATGAACTTCAACTCTCGGCTTAGTGTAGATGAGTTGTCAACGTTGCCTGGCAGTGGGCAATACATTTTGCCCAGCCACCCCTTACAAGGTGTGCCAGTGCAGGTGGAAGTAAGGTTACAACCAGCCCGCCTTACTTTCCTCTCTTCCAGTTATCTGTGTACCGCGCTTGTTGGATATAACCTAATTGCCCATTTGTGAAGCGCACGTGCTCCCCTAGGCATGTTGGCGCGGAATAAGGGATGTTTGATGCCCCGCTTGCTGATACAAATTTTGACAACTGCACCTTTACGGGAACCTGGAAGAGTGAAAATGGAGGACCCTTGTGCCTCTACTATGCCCCTGGAGACTTAGCATTCTAGGCCCACGTGATACACCGTGTTATGGAGCCCCCCAAAAGAACCGCCAGCTGCAGCTCAACAGACAGGTGAAATTGTATCCCTAACTTGCTGCATGGAATTTGGGTCAATGTGTTGCAGTCAGGTGATATAATGAAAGGTGCCCTTGCCCTTACTTCTATGGCTTTACCCTTGACTTGGACAGGGCCCCTGACACCAGGTGCGAAGGACCCCTCCACCGAGCTGCAGGTCCTGGATGCAGCCCAGTTACTACCCGTGCTAGAGGCGGACTGGTGGATCGCTGTGGACCCACTGCCCACTAATCATCCATGCACCATGCTGGGTTTCCTAAGCACCAGCTTTACACACACCTACCCCCGTGTGAGAATTCTTTAAGCCTTACGCGCTGGGCCCCTGGACACAATGATGTTGCTTTGTTATCTACATTAGGGCACAAGTCCGTCCAGCTGTTTTATTAAAGATGTTGCCATCGGCGAGCAGAACCACAAAGACGTGTGAGCTTGCAACCAACATCTAGAAAGGCATGCCAACAAACTGACCATCTCCAGCACCCGAGAGCATGCAGCCACTCCTTGGCCCGATTACTTGACCCAGATAAGTTTTATGGTATAGCATAGTATCGAAAAACCCATCTCTCGGTGCATGCCTGCAACAATTCCATTACATCGCCCTAGTCAGTTAAACCAAACGCAGGGTAGCATGCGAGGCTAAGCCCGCGAAAATTCACCTGCCCATACGAGCAGGCCAAGCATTTCTTGCTCGCCGAGCCATCCGAACGGACGTTGCTGGATATCGGCTGTTAGACAACTCGCCCCACCCAGTTTGAACAAGCCGGCCACAACCCAGTTTCCAGTCAGCGAATACTGGTCATGGGCATGTCAGAAATAGGCCAATATACCTCCTAACTAAAACAAAGTCTTGATTAAACCAGTATGTTCATCTCAGTAGAAGTCGTCCCCTCTAGTTGTCACGAGGTGGACCGAAAAGGAAAATTATCCTGCACCACTAGCACATGTGCCATTAATACGCTTAAAGTACTTAGTCGAGCCACCCCCAGTGGCCTAATGATTCTGACCTGGATTATGAGGCTCTATTTTAGGCATTGGATTAATGCTGAAATCTAAAAGTCTGAAGTGGGGCCGCTGAAGGACACAAGACCCCGGCAGAGAACCAGTGGGAATGGCTCTACTCGGTCAACGACCAGAAAGACCCCTCAAACCCTCAGACTCACCTTGGAGGTATGCTAACCTGCACCAAAATCTGCCCCCCCCGTACCGGACTGGGAACATTTGCATGGAGGAACAACCCCTCAGCCTGTGACACTCGGAGTGAGCTCAGCTGGCTGAAGCTGCGACTGAATTTTATTACAATTGTTTGCCCAGGCCTGTGAAAGTGAATTTTATTTCATTATTCAGAGCCTGGGTGGGATAGAGGTGGTTGGGAAGACTCATACCTGCCTACGGAAACAGACATGTTGTCTATCCCCTTAATTGAGACACAGGTCACTGACAAAGCTCCCTCCAAACTCTGTTTCTAGCCCGTTAAAGGATAAACCCAAGTGGAGTTTGCCTGAAAGAACCTCCAGATTTTGCGCATGAAAATATGGCTCCTTCACGGCACCTGGAAATGGAAGACTAATGTGTGCTCTACTATGTCCCCAGAGACTTTGCATTCTAGGTCAATGTGATGAACCCTGATATGACGCCTCCAAAAGACAGCCAGCTGTATTCCTCCCAGCATGTCACATGGTATGCCAAACGTGCTGTATGGAAATAGAGTATGGTTGTGCTGCAGTCAGGTGGTCAATGGAGGGTGCCATTGCCCATGTTTCTGGGATCTGAACCCTTGACTTGGGCGAGGCCCGTGGCACCAGCTGCGGACGACTTCGCCTCTGCAGGTCCTGGATGCAGCCCAGTAAATCTCCTTAAGTCTGACTAAATGAGATGTACCGACAGCGCCCGGCATGGCACTCTGAGCCATACTTTGGAAGCTGACTGACGATCCCAACTCACTTGCTGGGAATACAGAAACTCGTCCCGCCTAACTGCAACAAGCTGGGCATGACAGAGTATAAAACTCAAAGTGTACTAAGAGAGGCGTATCAGATATTAGGCAACTCATCCCTTCCATCTGAAAGATGAGTCATTAACAAACACTAAGCCAAGAGACTCACGCAAAGTGTATCAACTATTAGCCATCGTCCCCTCTTCACTGAGACAGCATAGACAAAGAATGGTTAACACGCACCATTCCCATGTTCCTCCTGCCAGTACACAGTAACGTCTTGACGCAGTACAACCAGGAAGCCAAGTGCTACTTCTCAATCCTCCTGCCCACTGCTTTGTTTAGTACAGAGGTGTCTGGATGTGCCTGTGCAGCAGGGCAAAATGACCAACAATTCACTGTGAATGCGGTACCTAAGTAAGGGTCATGAATGAATCCATCAATCATGTCCCAAGGCATCTACGTTCCACAAAAGCACCACACAGACGCAAACTGAAGCCTCCGAGGTCCATGGGCGTCACTGATGAAAGGTGAGAGATGGGGACAACCCTGCTCAATGCCATATGCCGGTCCCCCTACTCAAGTCCCGTGCCCCCATGGGCGGCCAGGCCATAAAGGTCACTGCCCATGCTTGCGCCATGATCCTCCAACTCCAACATCCACTCCGCAACCAGTGAAATAGTTATGTGGCAGAACCACCGAGAATTCGCTCCACAAATCCACAGACTAGACCACCCCAGCCCTAGTTGCTTAAAAGGATGGGACAGCAACCCACCCGATCGATAAAGTGAACAAAACAGCCCCAATCATCAATGTTCAGTCACGTAAACAACAGTGCCACCAAGTTGCACCAGAACCCTTTGGTACCACCGCAATACAAATTCGGTTCCAAGCCGGCAATATTCACCCCCTTGTGAAAAGATTGCCTCGACCAAGGGGACCCAGCCCGACTGTGCGCCTTTGCCCTAACACCACGACGCCAGCTTCAGGCAACCTCTCTAACATGGTAGTTTCCTGCTGCGCATTAAACTTATGGCAATGAAGTGGCAGACATTAATTAGTGCTGCATAGTGCTGTGCTCTTCCTAGTGAGGATGTAACTCTTTCGTGGACGCCCTGCGTTGCCACACATTGGACCCGCCGGAGGTGCAAGGTAAAGCTTGCTGCAGGATACGCCTGGGGTACACGTCGGAACCCCCTCAACATGCACCGCGCGGCCTCAGGGAAGATCGTGCATGAGACAAACCCCCCCAGGGGCACTGCCAGCCCCGCGAGGACGCGCCCACAACCCAGCTCCCCGTGATCCCAATCACATTGATGGATTCCACACTCGGCTGTGGAGCCCCGCGTGGCCTCCCCCATCGGGCCCGCGCAGATGTGCCCGTGAATGCCCGCAGCGGGATCCGCAACGAGCACAGCATGGCTGGTGAAAGCAGCAGGCCAGCCGTGACACACGCCCGGCATGCCGCCTCCGCACGGTCTCATCCGCCGTACCCTAGGCAGGCAAGTCAACCCTCGCTATGAGCAAGCATGATTTGAGCACACGCTTAAAGGCATGATCCTGACGCCGGTGTGCACAGAACAGTGTGCTTAAGTTCGGAATTTTTAATCGCGCCATGAGTGGCCCCACTGGGCTCCAACCCACGACCTAGATGGCAAGCAAGGGGGGGGGTGGTACCCCGCACCAGCCAGAATGGCCACAATACCACCGGAGTGCATGCAGGGACGACGCACGCGGCCCCCACTGTGAGGCACATCGCACCCACCGCCAGACAGCGTGACATGACCCGGCCATACTAAATGCCCCCCCCAAGGCCCGCTCTCCACATACTCTGCGCCCCGAGTGTCTACCCCCGTGGGGCCTACGTATACAATGTGCCCCCAACATGCCCCGTAAACGCGCGTCCAAGCCCCTTACCCCTTCCCCCCATGTGCCGAGCCAAAAAGGGGGGGGCTGGCCCCCGGCGTGGCGGCCGCCGCTCACGCGGGGGGAGGGGAGTACAACAAGTAGACCCGGGGAGGCCCCCCCCGAGCGACGGGGCAAGGGCTCTCAGAATAGGCCTGCGGCCCTCCACCAGATTACAAAGCGCTAAAGTGCCCCCCTGCAGGGAAGACGGCACTCAGGGGTGGGAATGAACTACCGCAGATACCGCAGCACAAATGCTAAAGACCCGAGCGACCCACCCGGTGCGCATCCCATGCGTGGCCTCCCACATGGGTAACATTTTTAATTCAATTCGATGTGGACATCGAGAGGTCCGGGCAGGGGCTTTAGCGCCCCCAAACCCTCTTGCTCCTCGATGTCCACCGCTTTACAGGCGGTGTGTCTATCGAAGGCCGTTTCCCATCGAAGTACTAACCAGCCCTGGGAAGCTGAGAGCACATGTTATGTCCATGAAAACATGAAGGGACGAACCGCAAGCCAAGGGGTGCAGCCCCCTCTATGCGGGAAAAACCGAAGCCCGAGATAACCCACAATGTGTGCACCACACAACGCAGCTCCGGCCGCACCGTCTAATGAGTCCCTCTGCCGCTGGGCCGTCAAAGGCTCTCTTCCCCTCCACCCGCGGCCCCCTTCTGGACCACGGGGCAGCCCCCAATGCAGCACCGCAGCACCACAGCACCCCGCACTGGGAGAGCGACAGTGCCCCGCCCGATCGGCTTCGGGGCCCATTGTGTCTCAGAAACTCCCAACTCCTGGCGCTAACACAACCCAAACATCCTTTAACGCCTGCAACCCCGACCCAGAGCCTTGGAGCCCAATAAACGGAGCCGAGAGCGGGGGCTGTGCACTACGATGCGGCGCCTCGGCCCAATAAGCGGTTGCCCCACCCCCCCCATCGTCCCCACCCCGAGCCACAGAGCAGCCCACTCGCGGCCCTGTGCCACGGCTGTATATGTGACCGGGATGACGGTAGATTAGTCTGCAACGGTGCAGGGGACTACCATATGGGGGAGGGGTATGGGGCACGGACCGACTCACCGCTCTTCCTCCTTCACTACACCAACTCCGGCTCAGCGATTCGAGACGCGACCGCGAACGACGACTACAGACGGCGTGGCTGGCGCAAAGAGGATGCCAAGATGGCCGGGGAAGGCATAAGTACCGCCCCCCCCGACCTCGGCGCGCCAGGGCAAGAGGACTCCTCCCCGAGTCCAAACACTAGCAGGGGTGTGTCTGTGCCCAAATGGCACTAAAGGGCCGCCCTTTTAGGGTGGCCCCCTGTGGGGGCCGCGGGCAGCCGCATTATCTGCATGAAAGGGACCATAGAAAAAAGAAACGTGAACCTACGCGACACTCCAGATATCTACATATCGTGCAAGATGAAGCTGCCCACACATAAATCCAATAATATATGTAAGAAGACACGTGTTGGCTAATTCAAAACAGGAACTAAGCCGTTTTAAAAGGGGGAACCCGCCCCGTTACCGCCCATTTTCCCAGTCCATTCTCAGTTCTGAATAAAGAGGCTGTTTCCAAGAGAACAAAATAGCAAATCCCCATTAAGAAAAGAAATCTGTTTTGTTTGCATGCTAAAGTTGAATCAAATTGTATCTGTAATAAAGGCTAACAAAGAGTTTTACAAAACGCAGGAAAAGAAACTGCAACCTATACAAAAATGTTTACAGTTTCTGAATTTTAGGGATCAAATGTCCTTCCTAGTTTAAATAATATCGAAACGTTCTCTTTTGGGTAGCTGTTTAGGTTTTAGCTAGTACTGCTGCGTAACACACCATCAGCAGATATGAACTAGTCGTAGAGGAGGGGTACTTACTGATAAGGGTTGATATACCTCTCATTCGCTCTTCGATACGAGCTCTGTCGAAAATCACTGAATATTAGCACCTTTTTGTCGGAGCCTTGTCATCTTTGCAGACTCAAGTGCTCAGGGGCCACCTGAGATGAGAGTGGAAACTGGAAACCCGTCAAACAAGCATTTGCAATGCAATAGGTCTCGCCTTTACACGAGTTTGAGCTATTGGCATTGTGAATGACAATGTCTTTTATTTATGTGTTGGTTTTTAAAACATAAAGAGCATTGTCATTTACAATGCTAATAGCTTAAAGGCGTGCAACCGCTTTTTTAAAAGATAAAGTGCAGAAAAAAATCGCAGATCTTGCTAAGGTGACCCATGTAGGCATAAACAAATCGTGTGTACTAAATAAAAGTGAAAGCGCGCATGGCACGCTGAATGTTGCAGGAAAGCACGTTGCAGGAAAGCACGTTGTGCCTGCAACTTAGAGGATATTGCACTGCTGAAGTCCACACTTCAACCCACAACATATTTTCATGATACGATTTTTTGGTATATAATGTTAATCTAAAAAGAGAAACTAAGTCCCAGAATGTAATGAGTTGTAGGCTAAAAAGTGAAGACTGACATTTAACCTGATATGCAGCTACTTACTACTAGGATTGCAATCAGAACAAAATACCAGCCATTTGTTTACATTTTGCTGTTCCGTAAGAGTCAAGAGCTGGTAGGTGAAACAATTTGCATTTTCTTTTGTAACTCTGTAATACACTTGTGCCTCTGCGTCAATGTCCAAATGCTACCCTGGTTAAATGTCAGCACTTTCTCTGCAAATTTGCACATTGTTTATGCCCTTCAGATTTTAAATTTCAATGTTTGGCACTTTAGGTCAGATTTGTTTATTGCAGCCTTAGCAATTTTGCATCAAAAACAGATGTTCAAATGTTACTCTGGTTAAATTTCAGCACTTTTGCTGCAAATTTGCACATGATTAGGCCCTTCCGGTTTTAGGTATCAATGTTTGGCATTTTTGAACTTTAGGTCAGATTTGCTTATTGCAGCCACAGAGCTTTTTGCACCGAAAAAACAGATGTTTTGAATGCTATCCTGGTTAAATGTCAGCACATTGGCTAGGCCTTCCTAGTTTAAGACAGTGTAGGTATTTTTTTGCACTTTAGGCTATACTTGCTTATTGTTGGCCTAGCAAATCCTGTATTAATGGCTGCCGTCTATGTGAGAAAGATTGTCTTATCACACGCAACTCGCAAGCCCTCGCTGCTGTGCAAGATGTCTAAAAAAACATTAAAGTCATATAGCACTTGCATAAGCGAGAACTATTTTTTTTTTTTTTTTTTTTTTGGTGAACAGGAGTGATGGAGGGGGCAGGGGGAACCATGTAGGGGGGCAGCAACACAACAGACATCAGGAGGGCTGAGGGGGCAAGAGACATGAGGGAGGTGCAAGGGAGGAGTGAGGGAGCAGCAACCCAACAGACAGCAGGAGGGAGTTATGGCAAGAGCATGAGAGGTGGGAGGGACTGGAGACACATGCACTCTTATAAAGCACATGCAAAAAAAGTTTTAAAAAACACGCAGCCAGTGGAAGGACACAGGCCGCAGACAGGAAGCTGTACTTTGTCCATGCTCCTTGGCAGCAACAAACTCGAAGCCCCAGAAGGAAGCAGCAGGAGGGGCCAACCAAGAAGAAGCAAGGAAGCAACAGTCGTAAAAGCTAACCAAGTACTGGGAGGGCTGTAAGCCCGTTTTAAGCTGTATTTTTTGTTAACAAAAGATTGTTGCAACACTGCATGTGCTATCTCAGGCGAAAACTAAAAATGGCCATTGAAACTGGTCTCTACTGGGCTCTCTTTTCATGCCGTGGACCACAATACTTACTGATGGCCCAGCTAAGCATAGCAATTCGTGCGTCTCAAGAAGAGGCGGTTACTTTGCTCATTGCTGCATGAGCCACATGGCAGATCCACTTGTACTGTGTCCTTCCACAAAATGGGAAAAAGCAATCTAACAGGAAGAGTAGGCCCTAGGATGTTGTGCTAAAGGCATCCTGGGCCCAACGCGCCACCTTAATCAGCTCGATTTGAAACTGGGCAGACTCACCTTGCACTGCACAGGAGCCTCTTGTACTTGCCTTGCATGATCTGAGGGGTACCTAACCTTTGCTGCTGGGTGTCAGCAATCATCCGTGGCCAAACACTGTCGGAATACTTTGAGTGATGAGATCGGGTTGCACTTTGCGGGCACTGTTGAAATGTGAATGATTATATATATATATTTTTTTAACTCAGGACTTCAATTTGCATCTGCGGTTTTGCATGTGCCTTTTCTTCCCCCTCATCGCCTGGACTTCCCGGATGCTCTATTGTGCACATTTTGAGCCTGTTCTTGAGTTGCCAGACCCGTGTGTGAGAATATTAGCAGAATCTGAGCACACGTGTTTCTATGCATGCACCTCACATTTCTTCTAACACTTCAAGCTGTTATCAAGCACAGAGCTTGGCAGTTACCCTGCTGCACTACTTCGGACACGACAGGGAGTTGGAGCCCGGGCCGGGGAAGGCGAAGCTGGACCCAATGGGGGCCCGGGACAAACGCCGCCCGGAGGTGGGACCCCTCCCCCCCATCAGGTCTCAAGCCTGCGCAATGGGGCGACCAGGATTGGTCGCCCCAGGGCAAGCTACGGCCCCCCCCAATCGGGGGCGAGCTGGTGAGCCACGAGGGGGGATAAGAATGGGGCGAAAGGCCCACAAAGATCACACTCCCCCCTCGTTTGTGCAGAAGTAAGGAATACCTTACCCGGTGCTTGTAGACATCACGCCAGCTTCATCATTAAGGGAGAGCGATATCAAATCTGGAGAATGGGGTTGGAGTCTTGCAATGACACTCGGCATCCTGATGTGTTGTATATCCAGTTTTACACGGGGTACTCCGTGCAGACAGAATCTGTGCCGCGCTCCAGCAATGCAGACACTCTGCTAAACGCTAAATGACCCCACAAGCAGTGCTTAATTTGTAAAATATTAAGTGCAGGTGCTCAAATTTTTTAGGCGCCCACACCCACTTTCCCGGCTCCACCCACTTCTTCCACTGGCTCCACCCACTTCTTCCACTGGCTCCACCCACTTACTCTATTGGCTCTACCCACATCCTCAACTGGCACTTCGGAAAGCCAGATGTAATACCCAGTGATTCCATGATATATAGGGGGTCATGTCTTTAAAAATAAACATACTGGGTCATGTCCGTCAAGTATCCAGGTGCATTAGGCTTACACAGTCATCATATGCACTATAACATCTCCAAATTCACCGCCCACGCACTGCAATGCACATGGCTGCGACATAATCTATCCTGCCAACATAGGTAGTGTAGGGTGGTAGGTGGTGTTCCCCACAGAGTTGAAGGTGGGATAGTGGTGCGTATGCGCTACTGCTTTAATAATAGGGTTCCTCTTAAGTGGTTGTTATTGGCACCCTCGAGCAAAGGGGAGAGAGGGACTCCTGCTTTGACTGAGGTGCAGTGTGCTGTGAGTGAGGGAGGGCTGAGGGAGTTGCTTCAGGGCTGGAAAGACAGACCCTTCCTGAAAGCAGCATCCCATCCACCATTGGAACGGGGTTACTAACCCTTCCAATCTAGTAGCTCAGCCCCTCCTAGATTCTTATTATGCACAGAGCTTATGGTTAGTCTATTCAATCAAACCAAATAGATTTTTTTGTACAGCATGAATGCTGAACTCACAAATTGGAACGTGCTCTCGTATGTGATAAAGAAAAAGTGGCTCTGCAAAATAAAATATTTGCATAGGATGACATAATGAGACCAGTTTATGGGTCATGTACATGACAGATCAAATGGATTCTTCAAGTTAGCATACCGGGCAGTTATGATTTTTCGAGGTCTTCAGAGGTATCAATATGTGGATGGAGCCCCTGTCTCAGTAGGACTCTGAAAGCTCTTTTTTGTTGATCACGCACCCTTTCAACTGTGAAGGCAGACAAAACAAGCATTTGCAATGCAATAGGTCTCGCATTTACGGGAGTTTAAGCTATTGGCAGTGTAAATGACAATGCGTTTTATTTATGTTTCAAAAACCAAAACATACATAAAAGGCATTGTCATTTACAATGCCTATAGCTCAAATTCGCGTAAATGCGAGACCTATTGCATTGCAAATTACTTGTTGTTTGGAGTGTTTTGGCTGGATGTGGTGTTCTTTCTACAGTAAAACATGGCGGATCAGGTAACAAGCCAAAGAGCCTAAAGTGTGATTAGAAAAGAAGGAAGCAGGACGTGTTTGTTATTTAAAAGGGTGAAAGTGACAGCATTATGCATATTCCATTCGAACAAGTGAAACAGGCATTCGAACAAGTGAGCCGAAAAAACCAATCAGGAGCGAAACTACAACTAAACAGCCTGAAAACTAAAATGAATTACAACAGTTTATAAAATAAAACCACTTACCACCAGATTGGGTAACTTGACAGACCATGGGTCAGCCTACACACAAACAGTGTACATTCAAAAAAGGCCATCTTAAGAGTGTTTTTAAAGCAGCTAGTGGTGGGGGGAGGACACAGCAAGGGGAGATGAGGTAGCGAGAGCAGGGGCACCGAAGACACGAGAAAAAAAAAGCAACACAATATTAAGCAGTGACTTGGAAGGTAATAACAGTCTTGTTAACTGACTTATGGATTGAAAATCGGGTTCTCATTATAATCACGCCATTATCCACGATAGGTTTATCAGTTCGTGTTTCCTGTCAATGGGGAAAGCTGCAATTATGTCCTTTAAGTGGATCGATAAAAAGATTACATAAAAATATTAAAACAAAACTTTTTTTCTAATCTGAAAGGAAATTCGCACTGTGATGTTGTGGGCCCTAAGGTGACATTACAGGGAAAACAAGACAGACAATGAAGTGCTCAGTATGACTGGAGCGCTGGAGAGGTTTGTCCAGCTCCCTTTTTATCAGCATGGTCACCTGAAACTGCGCACGCTGCCAGCTGCCGCCCAGCCCCAACCCTCGCAGAACCAAAATCCAGCCCAAATCAGTGTCCCGAGTCCGACCCGCCCACGGCGGTCCGGCTGGCCGGGAACACTGAACTAAGGGCCGCGGCCACCTCGCCATCAACATATATAAGATTGAGTTGAGAAGAACTAAGAGATTCATCACATCATCATGAATCTCCATTCTCCTCTTGCCTGGCATCATTTATGATGATCATCAATCATCATGGCATGGGCGGCGGGCGCATGGCGGCTACGCTACGTCGCACTCGCTACTACTGCTCTACTTGTTAAGTTAAGTAACTTACTGCTTACCTCTACTTAAACTTAGCGGTTTGTTCGTTGACGTGGTGGGCCGGGCGGCTGGCCCGGATTACTTAATATCTGTATGTGTTTGCGTTAGAAATAAAATGCATTGTTTTTTATATTATTGCGCTAACATTTAAAGGCCAGAGGTGAACTACTACCGCAGACGCACGCAGACAATCTGCCAGGTAGGTGCTCGTTCTGCAGTAGACTAGCATACTTTTTGAATGAGTGGGGGTGTAGGCGGGTCAAGGGAACATCGGGGGGAGGGGGGCGGGGGCCGGGTGGGTCGTCAGTCAGTCAGTGTTCGAAACCGCAACAAAGCCAGAAGAACGCGGACACACAATGACTGCAGAGTGCAGACAGTGCACAGCGGTGCGTGCGTTAACTGATAAATTAGGGCACACTGGGCCAGGCGGGCCTGACAGCCTGCAGTGCCTGCCTCACCTGGTGCTGCAGCTGTTGCCTGTTACTGGACTAGTGGCTACACTACTACTGCTGCAATCCTCAACCAACGTCGTCGTCGGTCGTCGCGCTGGCTGGGGAGTTCAGTTGAATGGCCGTTGATTGAAGTGTGACCAGTCACGTTGACTCGGTGGTGGGGTGCGACCGGCCCGAGCGCGGGTATGCTAGGGCGTGGCAATGCGCAATATGAAATCTGCGCACGCTCACGCTGCCTGCTGCCGCCCAACCCCGGCAGAAGAACCAAAAATCCAGCCCAAATCAGTGTCCCGCCCCGCCAGCCGGGAACACTGAACTAAGGGCAGCGCGGCCGCGGAACATAGAGATTTCACTGACTCTGACTGGGACTGTGGATTGATGAGTGAGACAGACGGACGAGCTCAGCAGCAGATACTGTGGACGAGTTCCATAAAATAACAGTAACACTGTGACACACTGCCAAGTCCAGTACCAGTAGTGCGGTAAATTATTATCAAAGAAAGTCAATGACGTGCAGCAACGCGTGTAGACCCGGCCCTGATAATTAAGTGCCGGTGCTAAGCACCGGAAAGCACCGGCACAAATTAAGCACTGCCCACAAGTATCTACTTTAGGGGAAGGAAATCATCAATACTCAGACTAGTGTGATCATCTTAGAGCAATTTATTTTGCAGCATGCATATAGGCAAGTGCAGCCTGACGGGCACTTCACACAAAGACATACTCAGTAACAGCAGGCGTATGGGGGCACATATACATAACGACGGGACGAGGTTTCATTCAGTTAAAGCGTGGCACGGGAGCCACAGTTGGCCACGCAGGAATGAGTGGATCAAGCGGTGACTTCTTGGAAGCACAGAAGCTCTGGGAGGGTCTTCATGTAAATGTTTAGTCACCCCGGGCATCAAATGGAGGCAACAGATGATTCCAGCAACGCTGTCTTTCTAGAGAAAGCACACAGACTTCCTTATGGGTTATATATAAAGGCTGAACACGTCCAGTGATTGAGTTGAAGACGACCAGAGGTTGTTTTCAATTGATGAATGAACATTTATTTTGCAGGAGCAGGGACCAAGGCAACAGAATGCACGTAGGAACATAACCTCAAACAGCGCCTCGTTAGAGGTAATCTGCAATCTACTTGAATCTGCATGCTTTCCAGCAGAGAGCAGGATTTAGAAGTTTTGGCCTTGTTAAGGAATGGCCACCTTTGAATGTCCTAGAGAAACTGGTGGCGGTAAATGGCCTACAGAGTACACGCTAACGAGATGCTCGTGGGAGCAAGGGCAACTGAGTAAAACAGCGGAGGGGAACGGCTAGCATTAGGCAAATGCATGGAACCGGCTTCTAGCAGCAGTGATCGTGGTCAATTAGAGGCTAAATGGTTTTGGGGGCAAAACGGTAATAATCCATGTGGGGCATAGAATGGGAGGGTGACATGTCACCTATCAAGTGCCGGCAGGCAAGGGACATGACCAATGATAGGGTGCATGCCTGATCCCTGGCGCAGGTTACATCATTGGTAGCCCTCTGCTCCTCCCCCCCCTTTTATGCAAAGATTAGTGGTAGGACCAAGTAGTACTCCAAGACAGGAATAACGTACACGCAGTGACACACGAGGAAGGCGGACAAATCAAGGCCGACAATGGCAGGTCAGCCGAATATGGTAGTCATGAACGGGGGCTCCCGACAGGGGGGGGACGGTCAGGTCCCTACCTAACATTGTAGGGGTCTTAGAGTGGCGGGACACCGACATAATTGGGCTGGGACGATCGGGGACGAAGTGGGGCCAACTGCCGCCCGCAGTGCGGGAAACAATGGGCCAAGGTGGCAGACGGGATGCGGGGTGGTCCACCTGGGAGGCAACGACCTGGCGACGCTGGGGAGGAGAGGCCTGCTAGAAATAATACAGGAAGGCCTCTCAGCCTTGGCCAGACTCGTGCGCCCAGCCCAAATAATTCTCTTAGCAATTATAGTGCGGAGAGCACGGAGGGGAGGGCAATTGACCTGGGTGCGGTGAATATTGAATTGAACTGAATATCACCAAAAAGAAAATATGTAGGGCCAACGGCTGGGGTTTCGTAAGACACAGTTTCATAAACCCGAGAGCGCCAGATTATCACCAGGAGGACGGGGGGCACTTGCCAGGGGTGGGAACGGGTTGCTGCCCACGGAATTCACCTCTCTCCCTGCATCGCCTCGCCCGCACTGCTTCTACTTAACCCAAGCCGGCTGAGGATATAGGCGTGCTCCGCGCCATTTAATTCCCGGCGTTAACCTACGTCGGGGCATACTCTGCTGTACCCCGCGCTTACCTCCTTCCTCCGCCGTCGAACCCCGGTCTCGGGGGCACCGCCGCCCGTACCGACCTCCAGTGCCTCTCGGCCCGCCCTTCTGGCCACTCTTTGTTGGGGAGCAGTTCCAGGTATACTCTCCAGCCATTATGCATGCCATTCTCCTCGGACTGGCGCCGCCCCTGGGCTCCCTGCGTGGCCAGCCCTCCTTGCCCAGGCCAATTCTGCCCCGCTGGTTGAAGCCGGTTCCCAGCTGTTACCTGGCGCGTTGTTTCTTCGTTTGGTGTCGGTATCCTGCTGCACTACTTCGGACACGACAGGGAGTTAGTTACTGCTCATGAATGTCACCGCTTCCCAGGAACTCAAATGTTTAGGAAGTTCTGCCTGTGTTTCCTTTTTGCTGATATTCAAAAGGATATTTGGAAACATCCTTACCTCCATCCATTCCTTTTGCACTCCAGTGGGTGCTAAAAGAAATAGCACGACGCTGCTGTGCCACAACCCGTGAACTGTGATCTGCCATCTGCGGCATTCATTTGTCTGCCTCTGCTGTTCACAGCACTTTAAGAAATTCATTATCAGACTAGCAAGCAGAGCTAATGTTGACAAAGGAGGGTGGTTTAATCACGGAGCGCTGGAGCTCTAACTGCTACCACACACAGTGCACACAAGGGATTATCTAGAGTTTTTACCAAGTCACACTATGGATGACTTTATCTAGCAAGGGGGCTGTGCCAATTCAACGAGGCACAGAGAGAGTAAAAGAACAGCGTTCAAATGACCTTGAGGACATGCGTCAATAGTTTCAACTTGGGGTTATGCAGAAAATATTCAGAAATGCATTAAGAGTAAGGAAATAGGGCCAGAAATGACAAAATGTAAAATGTGTTCCATCACTTACCCACCAGTGTCCAATCTCATTCCCCATTACAAAGTAGACAAAGGAAATTTTCCACCTTCGTATAACCTGGTGGCAGCATTTCCAGCTCTGGGCAGGCAATGACATTCCATTCTCTATGACTGCCTGCATCACCATCTGTCACCATGTGAGCACAGAGGCCGTTGTCTGTCTTTTATCTCCACAATGACTGATGTAGTGGAAATGAAAGACGGACTTGGGTTTGTCTGTCTCGGACTCACGCGTGCGCTGCTGTGACACCTGGGCTGGAAAGTGACTGGGCTGCTGATTTTGTTACTGGCCCTAGAGGCCAATTTTGCAACAATGCAAAATCGGAGACTCCAGTAATGAAACCGGTTTCCACCCTCGTAGCCTCCCGGGGCCTGTCCAACCATGGTGCACAGTGCCGGAGGAGGCCATTGTTATGCCGTTCATTCTGCTGCAGCACTTGCAGCATGTCCTCCCCTGCTGTCTAGTGCACAGCCTGCAGTCCGTCCCTATCGAGCTCTTCAGCAGCAGGATGGCACTAACAACCTTATCCCCCTCTCTCTTCCAGGTGCCACTCCCAGTCTGCTTTGGGGATGCAAATGAAGAGAACTTGTCCCGGGGAAGGGGCTTCATGCCCAGCTGCTCCCTGATCTTGTTGGTCTCCTCCATGCTGAAGTTGAGCAGGTCGCTCTCCGTGTCTGTGGCAACCATTGCCTACGCTGGCAGAAGGCGGCAGCAGGAGGTCCCCTTCCTCCTTGGCCTGGGCCAGCTCATCCTCGCTCACGGCCTGGTTGTCCAGCTTCTGCAGACCGGGCAGAGTACTCAGGACCGTCATCCGGTATCGGTGGGGGTCCGGGCCCCAGCAGGGGTTCTCGCCCAACCAAAGCACCCGCAGACAGGGCAGCCCCTGCAGGTCACAGATCTTACGCAGGCTCTGGATGTTGTTCTTACGCAGATAGGGCTCAGCCAGGTTCTGCCACTGGCTGAGGGGCTGCAGGCTGGTGTCGGGATCTGGTTGACGCTGAGGGTGATCACCTCGATGTTGGGCATCTCCCGACATACTGAGATATCGCTTAACCGGCTGCCTCGGCAGTTCAATTTTCTCACGCTCTCCAGCTCGCATGCCTTGGCCCGTGACAGCACTAGCTTACGGGTTAGCTTCAACTTTGTGCTCCTTCACTAGACGTTATTAAGCAGCGCTAACTCCCACAGCCCGCGACAAACTCAATAAATGGCCACCATACTTATGCAACGCAGAAAGCGGGTTGCCATGCTAGTCCATCTTCCATTTCCAGGCAAGATCACGAAATGAAAACATCAATGAGAGCTCCCTCAAAAAAAAGCATTTGCAATGCAATAGGACTCGCACTTACGCGAGAACTATTGTATTGCAAACGGGAGTTCGGGCGGGCGGGGGCAGGGGGGCGAGAAGGCATGAACAAAGGGAGTGCGGGGGGACGAGAAGGCACAGGCTGCAGGGGGGGAGAAGGCACGGGCAGTCAGGGAACCTCATTAAATAAAACAGTGCTCACAATCTAAATAACACATACCGTGCAACACTCGAAGTAAAGGGGCCAGTAGCCATGGAAGGATACAAATGACAACATGGCCGTCATAAGGAGGGACTAATAAGCCTTTAAACCAATCGGAAGGCAGCATTTAGGAAGGCCAAAGACACAAGCCAATGAAAAAGATGGGCGGGGGAGTCGGCGGGGCTTCCCTCACGTAGTACACTACCACAGATCAACCCCAGAGCAGGACTTGAGCACTGGCTCAGGGCTCGACCTAAAAATGGCAGATGCAGCCTTAGGTACCTACAGCGGAAGATGCATCATAGTTGGGGTACTCTAGACGCCCTAAGTCCTACCTGTAGTGACCACAAGCTCCACCATGCACTCCACCAAGAGTCAGAGACAGCACACCCATAAATGGTCGATGAAACAGAAATTGACATAGCTGCCAATGTTTCAGATTGCTTATGTGAGACATTTTCATAATTTCAGTGTAATTGTGAGTGTCATTCAGGAAAGAAAAACGGTTATGGTATACTATTGCCGCACACTGTATAGTACCTAGAGATGGAATGCCCAACAGTATAGAATGCCCCAAAAATAGGGAACTTTGAAAATAAAGGAAGGAGCACTCTGTTACAAACTAATTTGCAAAGATCATTTCAGTTCAATAACATTGTGTTCAGTACCCACAACAGGTCAGTATTCTGACTATTGATACATATCAAATAAACATATCAAAAAGCATCATAGGTCATGTGTATTTTAAGTATTCTTTTATTTCTCATTTCCACAAAAAAGGTGAACGTGGATGCAACCAACGCGTTTCATCCCTTAACATAGGGACTTCTTCAGGGCTTACATTTTGAAGGCAATACAGAAGCCCATTTTTCACAAATTAAACGGAGTCCTTAATATCATTCTCTGAAAAAATTCCCAAAATGTATTTTATATCTGTGGCCAAAACTTGAAAACCTCAGTGCACACCAAATTCCAATAATCCCCAAAAGCAACCAAAGTAATATGTTTCTGGAGTCAATCAAGCATGCATGGCTCTTAAATTAATCTCCATATCTTTCAAACCGATGGACCTCAAATATCAGAACGTGTGTATCTGAAAAATTATGAGTGATATTCAACAACAATGAGTGACACTTTCTTGTGAGCAAAATTAAATAATGAAGACGAGGGAAACATATAAATATCAGAAATGACACCCAATTGAGCAACGAGAAACTCTAAGAAGATCTTTAAACTGCTGCAAACACCAGAAATGGAAGGGCACTATGGGACCCGACTGAACCAAACACATAGCTGCCAAGTTTTCAGATTGTGACATTTCCATGTTTTCAGTGCACTTATGAGTGACATGCAACTGCACTTAGAGTGACACTTTCTTGTGAGTAAAACAAGGCAATGAAATGCATGCAACGTGAAAAATATCAGAAATTACACACTTTTGAGCAATGAGAAGTTCTAAAACTATATTGAAACTACTTCAAAACCCCTGAAAAGGAAGATGAACATTTGCTTTTTATTGAACACTAAATGTCTGCACGGTTTGCAGCAGCCTGTCTTAAATTGTGTGTAGTACAATTTTAAACAATGTGAGTATTCATAGTGCTTTTAGTCGCAGGCTGTGACCTTGTAACAATACAGAAATCACTATTTCCCAGTACACCAAGCAGGAGTCAATTTTGTTTCTCTCAGGTTAAACACTACATTTTTGCATTGATTGCATTAAACAATTGAGGTAATGAAAAAGATTCCTGTTTTCAGGGTGTGTTACTCCTAGACCTCTTCCTTTTATGCCAGTATGTCCCAAACTCCCACTGTCCCATATTTACTCAGCGGGTGGGGCAGATGAAATCACTCTGATGTTCTGCCCAAGTGTGATCCTCAGCAGCTCTGCAGAGACTGATGCACACCATGCTTTTTACGTACTCTACCCCTACTTAATGAAACCTCTAGTGTCCCACTCTAATCCACGAAGACCAGCACCCTGATCATATATGATTAGTACACAGCGCAAGCTTTTCACCCCAGGTGCCCCCCTGTGTGAGGGGGAGGCACGTTAAAGTAGGATACCCAGAAGAGAACAACACCAAACGTGTTCTGCAGTAGGGGACAATGGATGCACTCTCCACAGTGTGTGTTGCCTCACCGAAGTGCAAAAAGTAGCTATTTAAAAAGGCAGATAAGCACATCTGCACATGGTATCCGAAACTCTCAAATTCACGCGCACTGTCTGAAGTATGACCTCTGGTCCACATGTGCACACACTGAAATATATGCTCATCTGTACCCATCTATAATGCAAAATCATGTGTCCATGCACACACCTCTTCATATGATTAGATGACTACAATTTAGGAAGTGGAGATAAAATAGCACCATACTATCAAAAAAGGAAATTTTTCATACACTTGCAATTCAGAACAGCAACAAATCTGTGCCTAGGCTCCTCCATGCCTACACTTGCCATCGTCTTGTCCTTAATCACTCTGATGCCGGGAGGCAGCAGAATTCCCAGGGGCCCGGCTGGGAGGGCAGGAATTGAAATTAAACATCCTGCCCCAGCCTGCGCTGACCGGACCCTCCAGTGGCGTGATGGAGTTGTCTTAGCCCACATGGCAGCGGACTAGAACGTGAAGAATGCAGGCGCCTGGGCCATTCATCATTCTCCGGCGGCACCAGCATTCTTCTTAATGCAGAAGCCACCAAATTAAAGGAAAGATCACTGGAAAATCAGCAACAGCCAGAAGGTCACGTGCCACCCTGTTAATATGTGTGATTCCCATGTGTCAAGCACTGCAGCAGCCTGAGTGAAAGTGATTTTATTTATTAACAAGCATTTGCAATGCAATATGTCTCGCATTTACGCGAGTTTGAGTTATTGACAGTGCAAATGACAATGCCTTTTATTTTTGTTTTCGTTTTTAAAACATAAATAAAAGGCATTGTCATTTACAATGCCAATAGCTTATCTCGCGTAAATGCGAGACCTATTGCATTGCAAATGCTTGTTATATAGGTTAACACTACCTTAGCAAAGGCTTTACCTCATTAGTACCAGATTAGGACCCAAAATACACAATAAGGGGACCAGTCAACTTTATCAAAGGGTCCTACACTGCTTGGCAACACGTCACTGCGTTTTAGTAACTTTTGATCTGTTCAAGTAAGAAAAACTTTTTTTGTTAAAATCTGCAGATTATGCAGTAAATTATGGATTATGTGGCACATGCAGCAAATTCACAATTATGCGGAAAACGTTGCAACTGCAAAATCATGCAATTCCAGTGGCCCACTCTATAATCAATGAGGGCAGTGTTATATGTAGAAGCACAGCCACCGCATATGAAAAAACACTAAGCTCAAGTGAAGTACACATGTGCCACCCATTTTGAAAATGTTGCGAATGTGCACGCAGCGGGTGCTTTCCTGCCCCAATTTTGGTGTTGCACAATTGCTGAGAACAGCCAAAATTGTGCATGATTTGGTTCTCCTTTTTCGCAAAATTGAAGCACCCATGTTTAAAATCATCTGCAGCTGGAAATGTTTCACGACCAGACGTTCTGACCCAGGAAGAAGATATGGCAGGCTAAAACCATCTACTGACTCAGAGCTGAGAAGCAGCCACAAACCAACATAAACATGATACAGAATAAAACAAACAATACTCTTTGTGTAGGGTATTTATATGTAGGAATGTAGTGTCCTTTACAGTCCTTTTCATAGTGGTTTAACGCAGCTCAAAATCTCTGTATTATGCGATATCTAACTTCTTTTTCTTCCAGGTAATTTTGCAGATGTGTTACAGAAAGTTCTTTAGTTATGGTTCCAAACAATGTTATGTTATAATGAGAATTAGTTTGAAATTCTTCAAAGTAGTAGAAGCTGATGCCTCGCCATTTGACTGCATACTCTGTTGGTGACTCATCTCCCGTAATTCTTGTGAAATAGAGCCTTTGACTACACATGGTATCTGAGGATTATAACACCTTGTATGTGGCGATGAGGACTTAGTATGAGCCACCGCTCGGCCAAGGATTTTAGACCTATGTGTTGTACTATTACCTACCTTAGAGAATCTGCTGGATATGACTGTCTTAGTTGGGGCAGATTACGAGATGAGACCAAGACACGCAGTAAAGTTATGGAGGCAATGGAACTTCCTACAGTTCACAAGCCCTGGTCTACAGCATTCTGAACAGTCTTATTAATAATGCCTAGGTGACCATTTTGCAAAGAATGTGTCTGCGTTACACACCTTTCATTGATTTGTGGCTTTATGTCAGAGGCATGATGAATCATGCACATCTGTTCAACAGTAACTGGTGTGTGAATTACGCAATGCCTGTTGTTCTAACAACTGTCTCCACTTATGGCACTCCGCACACAGTGTTCCTGGTTTTTGTGACGGGTGTGTCCTACAGTAGGCAATCTCATCTTATGACAGGGAGGGCACGCCGGTTGTAATAGAAGCTTGGTGAAATCTTCAAAGACATGGCAAGCATTTATACAACCCCGAAAGCATTTAATAATTAATGCTCGGATACTTATGCGAGAAAAACGCATGCCAACATGTGTTTCCCGTCCATACTAAGTTAGAAATGTTAAGTAAAATAAAGTAGTTTTCTAACCTACCATACAATATAAACAAGCGCCTCACCGTAAATACATTTTTAAGCTCCGATTAATCAGTGAATTCAGTCATGCTGCCGAGGAGCCGTCCGGTATCATCAGCAAGAGGGAAGCAGCCCAGAGGCATAGCGCGCCTGGCTCGGCAGAGTGTGGAAGGCAGGCGAAGTATTTGCACCCCAGAGCTGGCCTGGCTGCCGCTGCACCCATATGCCGTCCTTGCCCTGCGGCTGCCTCTAGCAGCCCGGTTTGCCGCTCACACATGAAACAATTCCCACCAGCCATCAATCACCTCCGTAATTCTAAGGTGACATTGCTGGGCCTAGGGCTGTGCAACGTGTAGGTTGCTAAAGAGTTTTTTTTTTTTTGTTCTAAACATTCCATTGGATTGTGTCGGAACATTTGTACAGCGCTTCATACCCCTGACAAAGCTGTGAATCACTTGATTTTTAGCAGTTCCTTGGCACCCTTCCAGGGTTGTATGGATGGAAGGATGTTGGAGATATTGCTTGAGGTGCACGAGGTTCAAAGGCAGGCCCCAAACATTGTGCGGCCCACTGCACTTATTCACAACACCAGATCCACACCTCCCCTTAGCTCCTCCCACCCCGCATTTTGTTTTACTCACCATTATAGAAGACGTTTGGTACAAATCGTGGAAGACAAACTTGCTATGGGGAGTTAAAAGATAAGGTTGACCGATTTGTACCAAACTTTGTTGAACCAAGTAAAAACTAAAAGAAAAAGAAAAAAAAATGGAGTGGGAGGTATCCACTGTGAAGTCTACTCTTTCCATGGCTTCCAAGTTTTCTTTTCAAGTTTAAGAAGTAAATGAACAATCTTCTTGGAGGGAGGGAGGGCAACAAACCCCCACACACTCCCCACGCCGCAATCCCTCACTCCTGTCTTCCTCTGAGCGATGAGGACGAGAGGTGACGGAGTCAGTGAGAGGTCTGAACAACTTTGAACGTCATCTCCCTGCGAACTTTGAATGAACTCGGAGGAGGGGGTGTGGGAGCATGGAGCGCCGCACCACGGGAAGGCGGGGAGGGGGGAACAGCCCTCCTGAAGCAGGGCAGAAACCTAAAAGGCCGGCTCTCTGCAGGCTTCAGGGCTCCCCTTCTCTGCAGGCGCTCTGGGGCATATTTACGGACCGTCTTAGGGGGGGGCTTTATAAAACCGGATTCCAAAGCTGACTTTTTTTGTTCAATAAAGCTGCTAGCTGCCGGTAGGAGGCCAGGCCCAGAGTCACCAAGATCCGGTTAACAAAGGAGGGCCCGGGAGGGCAGGGAAGGAGGGCAAACTAGCCCTGCCCGCTAGCAGCAGACCCCGGCTTCTCACCCCCGTGCGGCGCTTCACAACGCACTCAAAAGTCGCACTTACAAACGGTCGACTGTAAAAGGGGTTCTTACTGCCATCATTTTACCCCAAAATGCTTTATTTGGTGGAAATTCCAGTCCAGCAATTACAGCTGCTGCGCACGAATTTAGTTCCAGGATTTAATATGAGCCAGGAACAACCACGTGTAACCTGTGAGCTAGCATTAAAAATAACCATAGACGAGAATAGTCCGTAGAACAACTTCAACAAGCTGTTGCCATTGCGCGAATGCAAAAAAAGTGCTTACCGACTGTAATTGAAGGAGACCGTGTCACGCCGCAAGTAAACGATCGAGTCCGGATGGGCCGTCCGAGAAGGAGACAGGGCGGTAACAAAGAAGCCTCATTTTCAATCGGAGGCCACCGTTTAGCATAAACGATGACGCCAGCCAATAGGAATAATGGGCGGGGATTCAAGTCCCCTTCTGAAATCTACTCGATTACAAGAAGCCTCGCAGAGCGAGCAGCGCATGCGCGCTGCAACGCATGTGTGCGAGACCTAAAAACAGTGCTACAGACCTGATGGGCAGTAGCACACCGTATCTGCACAGCACAGTGAGACAGACATACACAGCAGCACCAGAGGGGCAGGCACCTTTAGCGCCGCAGGCTGGTTCCGGGGGCCGACTCCCGGCTCACAACATTGCTCCTGATTTCCCTTCAGACACGCCCTGCCGCAGGAGCTGGCTGTCCCAGTGAGCACTCAGACGTAGTGCTGCTGTAATTTTATGCAGCTCTGACAGTCCCGGCCACCCTGCTTCACCCCTCACAGCGCGCAGGTGGTCAACGCGCTAAAAATGTGTGATTAATGCAGTTTAATGCAGTGATACGGACCACCACATTAAAATGCGTTAGTCTAATGCCTGATGCATGTTACTTGGAAGGACTGAATTGATCTGCCACATAATATCGTGAAGTTGCCTCTAGGTCAAGGAAATGATAGGTAGGGTATCCCTATCCAAGCCAAAAAACACTCCCCAACATGTTAGAGGCATCTGATATATTGTTACTGACTGTAGCGTGTTCCCAGCCGGGGTACCTGCAAATGACTACCCCACACACGGAGCTTGGTATCACATGTCTTTATTCATCTGTGTGTAATTGTGTGCTCACCATTCTAATACAGCCTTGACTGCAATACACTCTATGCATTATGTCATAGCTCTATGGAGTTCATCAGGAGCCAAATGGGTTCTGTCATTGTTAACTCGCAAGACACTACATCTCTCCCTCTGTTAAACGAAAAACTTACCAATTTTACTAAAGATATACTCATATATACATTTAAATATCTTCAATTAATCTCTTTGGCACTGAAATTGTTTGACCTAAACGTGTCATGAGAAGTTGAGACCTGTCACCATCACGATCCAAGAGCTGCTGGGATGGTGAAAAGGCAGCAGCAGTCACAGGTGCTTCAGAGTCAGTCTCTCCTTCACCATGGAGATCTGGTGAACTATAAATCAAACGCCAAAAGTGAGAAGAGTCTTTGGTAATAGACTTTCAAGGGCGCTGAGCAGTCACCAGGTGTCCTTTGGTGGACACCACTTGGAAAGGTTCTGCATCAAAGGAAGCATCACATTTTATTGTCCACATCAACCATGCAAGCACCCTGTATCCTTTTTGGAAGACGATGTTTTTCTCATGTCGTCTTTGGTCAGCATATGTTTTCATCTTTTGTTTCTGAACCAAGTCCCTCGTACCAGTAGCATTTTGATCTCTTTCTAGCTGATTGGTCCACTGGGGTATCTTGGTTGTCATTGCTCTCCCGAACATGAATATTTTTCCTGACTTTCACTGGTGGTCGAATGAGGTGTTAAACAGTAAGTTCGCAATGTAGAGTTTAACACATTTTGTAAATTGAGCTTTTCAAGTGTAGCACGCTGCACAGCTTTCTAGAGCATACTCATGAATCTCTCAACTAGTCCATCTGCCTGCGGCCACAGCAGATTTCTCTTTTGATGCTTTATACTCAGATGATCTTTTAAGTCTTTGAACTCCCGACTATTATAAGGTGTGCTATTGTCAAATTTAGTATCACAAAGTTGCAATCCAGTTTCTCAATGACTCGTTCTTGAGTGGTGGATGAGAGATCCTCAATTAAATTGAAATTGCGAGTATTCGTCCACAATCACCATCAGGTGATGTCCATTGTCGAGTGGACCAAAAAAGTCAATGGCAATTCTCTCTCAGGCATGCCTCAGGAGTTCTAACATGTTTAGGGTATGTTGAGTAATTTTTGTTGATAGGCAGTTGCATAGATGACAGGCCTTTAATTCCTTCTTAACTCGCTCGTCGGGATATATAAACCAGACTCGGTCTCAGAGAGCTCGTTTTGTGGCAACAATTGCCCTATGTCCTTCGTAGGTCACTTCAATCATTTTCTGCCACAGACTCTCCAGAATCAAGATTCTTGACCCTCGCAATATAACTCCCTCTTGAGTTATGGACAGTTCATCTTTGACATTTCTGTATTTTTGATAGTCACACTCGCTGGTGAGAGGTTCGAGTGTGCTGGTTCCACGACTGTTGTGTAATTATATCTTTCAACTTTAGCATGTCAATATAGTGGCTTGTGGCACTGATAATCTGGTCTAACGAAATGGCAGCTGGTGTGTTTGAGTTTACCATGAAGTTGATATAAGAATCAGCTGATTTGGATGGAGTGCTGTGACCTTGAATAGGCACTCTGGAAAAGCAGTCATCAGGGTTCTGATCCTTTCCTGGCCAATGCACTATGTTATAATTGTACTCTTGTAGTCTTAGTCCCCAACGTTCAATGCGAGGAACCATCTTGGCCTTTGAATTGCCAAATATTGTTAATAAAGCTTGATGATCAGTTACCAGCGCAAAAGGCTTCCCGTACAGGAATACATGGAAGTGTTCACATGCCCATACCATGGTTAAACTTTCTTTTTCAGGTTGTGAGTAAGCACGTTGAGGTTGGAACAACCTTTCACTCAGTCACTCGTGCTCACTTATTCCCAGAGAAATATACAGAGAATACACGGTGGGACGTTTTCAATAATATTTATTGAACCAATGTTATTCTTCCATAAAATACGTGCGCTGCAATGTTTAGTTGATTATTTAACAAAAGCAGATAAACGTGATTACAAGCACCAAAAACATAAATAGTAGATATAGTTCTACCATGGTGCTAAACAATGTATATATGCAGGCATATAAACAAGACAGTAATCTAGCATACTCCTACTATGCGGACCCTACTCTAATTGTACCTAGAAATGTTTAGGTGTAGAGCCAACAATCCCCCCGAGGGACGCTCCAACCCCATTACCTGATGGGATAGAGTGAAGGATCCCGTCTTGGTCATGAACTGGACACCCCTCACAAGATTTCAGACCACTGCGTGGTGATTTCTCAGCATGCAAGGACCCTCTGTGTCAGCGGAAGTACCTCCTCTGCTAATCTATTGGGATGCTCATCTTTTATAATAGAAAGCAGCCTTGTGAGGTGCGCATAGATTAGTGATGTTATGGATATGTAGATAGCCCAGTCGCCCCGTGGATGAAGATAGTGATGACATTTGTACGTAGTGCGAAACAAGACCTTGTACATGATGTTCAGGGCGTTGTGATAATGTTGTGCGAAGTTAGATGTAAAAACAAGTTTAGTTTCAGAGAATCTAATCCAACATTGTCGGTCGTGCAAAAGTGTATAAAAGGTCACAGCTGGAAATGTTATTTGTGAGGACAATGTAAGAAATAAGCTGCTTCGCTACATGGGTCTAACTCGGGAATGTAACACCTTATCATGTTCTTTTTGTGTAGCTCCAAAAACTAATATTTCATCGCTGTAATTGAATGCATTCATAACAGGCTGTATGATACGTCGAATGACATCTTGAAACAGTTCTGCAGTGGATGACACACCAAAAGTAGTCTTTTTTTATCGAAACAGACCAACATTTGTAGAAAAGGTGGTAATGTACCTGCAACTGATGATAGCCTTTATTTAAATCAAGGTGAGTGAAGACGTTTGCACCGTTCAGTTGCGCTACCATGTCAGCAATGTGTGGACCTCCATGTCATTCTCGTTCAATTGTCTTGCCTGCCTGGCTAATGTCAAGACATATGCATGCCACTCCTTCACTGTACTTTTTGGGCACTACCACAATGGGAGACACCCATGGTGTTGATCCAGTAGAGCGCACAATGATATCCTGCTTAAGTAATGATTCAAGTTCCTTTTCAGCAGCATCTTGTAAATGAAAAGCATTATCGCCTATATCTCTGAGCAACAGGACGAACGTCCTTATTAATATGCAACATTACTTTCATAGTCTTAAGCTTTCCCAAACCATGAAACAGCAAAGGGAATTGACTTACTATTTCATGGAGAGCATTCATGTGGTAATTCACGGAAATCAGTTCCAAATCAGCTGCTGTGCTGAAACTGAGTAAACAGGCACAACAGGTAAAATATACAGTATAAATGTGCAAAATGTAAACTGCACAGTGTTATTTTATTGCAGGCATGGCATGGCCTTGTTAGTGAAGCTACAAGGTCAGGAGCTACTCCGAAGGGGTTAGCGAACTACAAGTAGCTTGCGATCGACCAGTTGGAGACATCTGTACTACACAATCAAACTGTCTGTAGTGTAAATCTTCTTTAAACTTTCATTATAGGATGCACTCCAGAACTAAGCTGATAACACCCTTATATTATCTGTGGAAAAGAATAATGCTTTGCCACATAAAACCGTAAATGACTCCATCAATTAAAGTCCTGTACTGACTCCCAAGAAGCCTTTAGATTTGATGATTACACAGTTGCATACATTTACATTTCTTTAAGGTAGCAAGCACACTGGGGAGAAGGTTTGTTTCTTCTTTTGCTGTCTGCCTGTGCAATGGATCCACAGTAAAGGAGACCCCTCCCTTCCCTTTCAGCCACAGGCACCTCAAGGTCATCATTACTCCTTCAGGAACAGTTGTTAACAAATAGTATGGGAACTGTTTTTGTAAAACTAAAAAAGAAGATTGGAAATTTCATTCCAATATGTCCCACCCAACTTGACCACTGCTTCACTTTTAAATTCCCTCGCCTAGATAAACTTTAGAAGGATCCATGGACTGCATCAACGCCATTAGAAAGTCAAGGTTCATTTATAGCAACCATGAAGCACAAAAAGACAAAAGTATAAACACCAATGCTTGTTCTTCAAGGTACTTTGTCAAGTGCCTGTTTACTCAGTTTCAGGACTGCTGCTGAAATGGGACTGAGATCTGTAAATTACAACATAAATGCTCATCACAAAATAGTGAGTCAGTTTCCATCGTTGTTTCATGGATTGGGAAAACTTAACACAATGAAAGTGCAACTGCATATTAATGAGGACGGTCATACTGTGGCTCAGCGACATTTTCAAATTGCATTTAATTTACTGGAAGCTGTTGAAAAAGAATTTGAGACATTACTAAAGCATGATGTCATTGATCGATCTCCTGGTCCGACAGGATGGGTTTCGCCCATAGTGGTAGTGCCTAAAAAGGACAGTGAAGGAGCTGTACGCATCTGTGTTGATATGTGTCAAGCTAACAAGGCAATTGAAAGAGAACGACATCCAGGTCCACACATTGCCCATATAATAACACAGCTGAATGATGGCAAATTCTTTTCTCGCCTTGATCTGAACAAAGGATATGATCAATTGGAACTAGAAAAAAATTGCAGATACATTACTACTTTTTTTTACCCATATTGGTTTGTTCAGATATGAAAGATTACATTTTTGCATGTTATTAGCTTCAGAGCTGTTTCAAGATGTCATTCGACACATAATGCAGTCTGTCATGCATGCTTTCAATTATAGTGATGCTAAATTGGTCTTTGGGGCAACAAGAAAGAAACATGATAAAGCTCTTACACAAGTGTGTTGTTTACTTGCTGATGCAGGTCTCACTTTGAATGCAGAGAAGTGTGAGTTCCACAAAACAAAACTCAAATTCTTTGGTCATATTATCTCTGATGGGGGAATGACTCCAGATCTGGCTAAAGTACAGGCTTTGTCAGCCACCTGCCCCCCACAAGATGTTACCATGCTACGCTCCTTTCTTGGCATAGCCAGATACTGCTCTAGATACATTGTTGATTTTGTCACAGTAAGTGCCCCATTAAGAGACTTAACAAAACAAAATGCTTAATTTCAATGGTCACATGAATGTGAACAAAGCTTCAAAAATCAAACATGCAATTGAGAACGCCACTGAAATGGCCTACTTTGATCCAAAGCAACATTCAGAAGTTGTTGTTAACACAAACTCAGGACGGTTGAGCACGATTCATGACCAACACAATGGACATCCAAATGCTTGAAGGCATATTGTAACTTATGCTAGCAGAAATTTGTCACAAACTGAGTGTGCCTATTCACAACCTGAAAAAGGAAGCCTAGCTCTGGTGTGGGCTTGTGAACATTTTCATGTGTTTCTATATGGAAAGCATTTCACTACTATCACAGATCATCAAGCATTGCTTACCATCTTTGGCAATCCCAAAGCCAAGATGCACCCTCTCACTCACCTTCTTATAAATGACAGTGAATATCAGAAATTCGAAAATGTGAAAAATGAACTTTCCATTACCCAAGAAGGTATTGTCTTACGAGGTTCGAGAATAGTTACACCAGAGAGTGTGAGACAGCAAGTCATTGAGGGATGAGGGACATCATGGACTTTTTTGCAACATCGGGTATTCTTTCAGTTCTGTACTCTGACAATGGCTCACCTTTCAACAGTCGAAAATTCAAATACTTTTTTACTCATCTGAACGTCAAGCATCAGAAAAGCACACCGCTTTGGCCACAAGCAAACTGCATTGTTGAGCATTTTATGAGCACCCTAAAAAAGACTGTTCAGTGTGCTGCACTGGAAAAGCTTAAACTCAAATCACCTCTTCATGCTGCTCTTTGTGCATACCGGTCGACTATCCATTCAACTACAGGTATAAGGCCTGCAACCCTGATTTTTGGGATAGCCATGAAGACCAAGTTGCCACAATAGACCACTAAAAGACTGATTGATGATGATGAACTTCATCAAAAAAATTCATGTCAAATAGAAAATGAAGACCTATGCAGACAAACGCCAATGTGTGAGGAACACCATTTTTACAGAAAGAGATCAAATCCTTGTCAGCCAGAAATGAAAACGCAAGTCTGATGCTCCTTTTGATGTTGACCCACTGAGGTATGTGACTAGTAAAGGACACATGGTGACTGCCCATTTAGTGAGATTCTTTACATTTCAAGTACCTGTCTCGACATTCACTAACTCCAGATATCAGAAGTTAGACTTCTCCACCTGAGAATCCTGAGAACCCAATGACTGCACCTGTGTTTCGCAAGTACCAATCATGGACACTTCTCCTGTATCTCCGATGACAAGATCTGGGCAATTAATTTGAGCTAATGCAAAGGAGGGGGGACGGGAAGCTAATAGAAAAAGGAGGTCCAGTACCCGCGCTCCCAAGGCATAACGTGTAAATCACTGGAGGGTCACTGTTCCTAATGAAGATTGCCAGCCCAGTCGGCGGCTAGAGGTAGAGGTGAAGAAGTACCTACCTACATGAGTAGTGAAAGGTTGGATACAGAAAGGGAATTCCTCCTATTTGGAGAGTTGCCCTCACACACCCTTATGGGTGTCATGCTTCATCATTGGGAGTTTTGCTCCTCGTGGGGGTGGCACTGCAGTCCCCCACGGGCCCCGCGAGAGGGCTCTTTGTCAGAGTTCTTTTCAGAGGAACGCCGCAGTGGTGAGTGTGGGTGTGTGGGGATTGGTATAAGTGGGTTAAAAATACCGTGCTGGTACCTTCCAAGGTATTTATTCTTGGGTCCGTACGGTATAGTTAAAAACTGGTGAAAAAAGAACAATAAACCCTGCTGTCAAAGAAGAGGGTGTGTTCCTTTTTTTGCTATTTCCAATTGAGAAATAAAAGTGATGGGTGGTGAGTTTGGGTCTAATCAGGTCGATGTGTTTGGCGCCTAGATGGTTCCTAATGGATCCTATGGTGTTTCATCAGGACCGTGGGTGTTCTTTATCGTGAAGAAATCATAATGATACAGGGGTTTGAGAAAGAGACACACAATACACCCTGTAAAATTACCCTGATTCAGGTATGTGGTCTGGGCGGCTCTGCACCCACTCGTTATCGACCACTGTAATGTGTGAATCCAACCTAGTAAAAAACAGGAGAAATAAGCAAGAAACATGTTTGTTGAATATATACACGTGGCGTTACGAGTGGTAAGTTAATTATCATGTTTTACCGTAAGGTCATCGGCCTGCTTGTACATCTCCTACATATTTATAGTGGGCTTGATGAAGCTTAGTATAATTCGAAGTGCACTTAGCAGTAAGTATCTGTGACACATAAGCGGGCCCCTTGATGTGAGGGGGTCCGTGAGTGTAAGCACACTCTGAGTAGTATACACACATAAACAAATTAAAACATAGAAATAGTAAGACCCTACCCCAAGTATTGCTCAGGGCGGCCTCCTCGGCGGAGAAAGTGGCTCAAGAGGTTACCTAAAGTGGAAATTAGGGGTGACAGGACGATGGAGAGATAAATAGGAGCTGCTAGTACCCCTTAGGTCGGAGCTTCGCCTCGCCAGCTGTAATCAAGGGGAAGAGGGACGTACTCACATTGACCTCCTGTGATGGAGCATAGATACCTGCCCGCTGCCGCTTCGTCGCCGGTGGCTTTACGGCTGTCAGGTGCTGGTATTTATGCATGAGGTGATTGAAGAGCGGGGTCGTAAACTATACAAACTATAAGAAACCAACTGACAGAAATACCTTGTTACTCTACGAAAGCCACCATCCAAAATCCCTTAGGGATAATCTACCCGTAGGTCAGTTTCTCCGCTTACGTTGGAACTGTAACCCCACCAATGAATACGAGAGGCAGACATCCCACCTGAGATCCAACTTAGAGGACCGCCACTACCCACACAAGGTGATACACCAAGCCTACAAGCGGGCCAAAAACAACCACAGGGAAAGTTTGCTAGAAAGTAGGGAGAGAACTCCAACTGACACACTTACATGCATTACGACCTTCACCCCCTCCTCTAATAAAATACAGAAAGCCATCAAAAAACACTCTGGGATTCTTAACACAGGAAATTTCACCCCTGGACCTGCTCCGCTATTTGCTTACAAATGCACACAAAATCTGAAGGACCTCCTGTACACACTCGCCCCTGGACACCCTGTATTAGGCAACCCACACTATGGGTGCTACCACCTGTCGAGGGACATTTTCCCTGCGGGTCTTGCTTAGTCTGCCTCCTGACCACTACAACTAAAAGCATAGACCTGGGGCTGCAGAGACCATGGCAACAAAACGGCACAGAAATTGCAACACCAGAAACTCTGTCTACCTGATTAGGTGTCCCTGCCATCTTCGCTATGTGGGTACGACGACAAGACCTGTCAAGATACGGATTACGAGCACCGCAGCATGATTGGCTGCAGGAAAACTAACACTAAAATGTGCACACACTTAGATACTGCACAGCCCAGGCCGGGCCCAAGCTCCACACTTTTGGATAATATCACCGTGTCATTCTCTATCAACATCCTTACTACCTCTGCCTGCCATTTGCACAATGGCACCTTGTGTAACTCACCCATGACATTACATGAGTAAGAACAACATTTCTGTATTATTATATATATTTTCTCTCCTCCTTTGGGCAACACAAGCACGCCACAGGTCATCTCCACTATTTTCTTTAAATCTGACCGCGTGTTTTTGCAACAACACAGTTATGGCAAATCACTCATGACATTATATGAGTAAGAACCAGATCTCTGTATTACTACTATATATATTTTCTCTCCCGCTATGGGCAACAACAAAAAACACGCCAATGGTCCTTCCCATTGTCCGCTTTAATCTGACTGTGTGCAATTACAACGGCACAGTAACAATAAACTGATGTTACTGCCGGGACCTCCACCCCCTCCCTCAACATGGCCGCCAAGATTGAGCCGGTATGGTTCCCAAGTACCATGCCGGTTCGCTTGTGACCGCAATACTGGTTGACGCTGAGCAACGCTCACGCAGACAACGTGGAGGCAGGCCTTTACGACCCCAGCTCTCTAATCACCTCGCGCAGAAATACCAGCACCTGACAGCCGTAAAGCCACCAGCGACGAAGCGGCAGCGGGCAGGTATCTATGCTGCATCACAGGAGGTCAATGTAAGTACGTCCCTCTTCCCCCTGATTACATCTGGCGAGGCGAAGCTCCGACCTAAGGGGTACTAGCAGCAGCTATTTAACTCTCCATCACCCTGTCACCCCTCATATCCACTTTAGGTAACCTCTTGAGATGCTTTCTCCGCCAAGGAGGCCGCCGTGAACAATACTTGGGGTAGGGTCTTACTGTTTCTATGTTTTAATGTGTTTATGTGTGTATACTACTCAGAGTGTGCTTACACTCACGGACCCCCTCACACCTGAATCAGAGTAATTTTACAGGGTGTATTGTGTGTCTCTTTCTCAAACCCCTGTATCATTATGATTTCTTCACGATAAATAACACGCACGGTCCTGACGAAACGCTATAGGATCCATTAGGAACCATCTAGGCGCGAAACATGTCGACCTGATTAGACCCAAACTCACCACCCATCACTTTTATTTCTTCTTTGGAAATTGCAAAAAAAGAAACACACCCTCTTCATTGACAGCAGGGTTTATTGTTCTTTTTTCACCTGTTTTTAACCATACCGTACGGACCCAAGAATAAATACTTTGGAAGGTACCAGCATGGTATTTTTAACCCACTTACACCAATCCCCACACACCCACACTCCCCACTGCAGTGTTCCTCTGAAAAGAACTCCGACAAAGAGCCCTCTCACGGGGCCCGTGGGGGACTGCAGTGCCACCCCCACGAGGAGCAAAACGCCCAATGATGAAGCATGACACCCACAAGGGTGTGTGAGAACAACTCTCCAAATAGGAGGAATTCCCTTTCTGTATTCAATATTTCACTACTCATGTAGATAGGTACTTCTTCACCTATACCTCTAGCCACCGACTGGGCTGGCAATCTTCATTAAGAACAGTGACCCTCCAGTGATTTACACATTTAATTTGAGCAGCAAAGCGACTTATTAAAGAGTGATGGTGTATATATGTATTAGGTGTACTTTTTATTTATCAAAGGGGAGATGTACTGTCTTGTGAGTTAGAGGTGACGGGACCCTTTTGTTTCCTGACGGACTCCATAGTGACGTAAGTGCTTGGGTGTGGTTGATAAAATTTATAATGTAGGATGTTCAGTTAAGGGTTACACGCTGAAGAATAAAGACATGTAATATCAAGCTCTGTGTGTGGCGTAATCATTTACATGCTCCAAGGCTAGGGAGGATGCTACACCTACAGCTCAGAGAAAAAAGATAATTGTAATATCACCAAAATCTACATTGGAGGCTAGCACAAAAGAGAGCATTCCAAAAGGTAACAACTTACATGTTTTTTAGGTGCAGTGGACTTGAACACAGTCAGCATCTGATATACAATTTCAATATGATGCTTATGACATATCGAGAAACGTCAAGGAGAAATGTTTAAACACATTTTTTTAAGGAGATATGCTTCAAGATATTTTCCAATTATGAGCTGCCAGTGAGAAGTAGTTGGATATGAAGCATTAATCTGAACCAAACAATGTACAAATAGGAGCACTGCAATAGTTGGAGGCAGAAATTAACTAATCTTAAAACAGAATAAGATGAAATAATATATACCTCCTAACCGTGCCTTCGGCAAGCAAGCACACCTTAAGTTAGCTCTCTTGCAAACATTCACCTCAATAATGTTTGGAAACCAGTTTGTGTTGAAGGGTATGAAAGCGTTCAGAGCATAAAACTCTGACCTAGCGACAGATACTCGGATCACCTCACCGATGATTAAGATCCATCTAAAACAGTCTAAAATATAGTAAGTGATACAACTGTGTTAATTGTTGTCATGCTTCACAGCCTATTTAACTGTTGGTTTGTAAACTGCTTGTATGCAGTAGTGACTGTTTGTTAGAAATTGGGTTTCTGTTTGGGTAAGGTATACACCCAAGCCATGCAGAACCCACCACTCTAGTCAGGGTAAGTTAGATACATGATAAAGATAACCTGTGCTCACCCTCTGGTGGCTTGGCACAGAGCAGTCAGGCTTATCTAAAGAGGCAATGTGTAAAGTATTTGTGCAACACAATGATTACAGTAAAACAGCGAAAACAACACAAAACGACTCCACACCAGATTGGGGAAATAAAGAATATTTATCTGATTTAAACAAGATCAAAACAGTAAAAATCCAACTGGTACTTGTCAAGATAAAGGCATTTAGAACATGTAAGCAAATTAGCGCTCTTGGAAGTGCCTGTGCGCTTCTACTCAAGTATTTACAGTAGGTTTCTTGGGATGACAACGATTGACAGATGGACTCCCTGCACATTGGAGCGAGATAGGCAACAATGCTCCATAAGTCCTTAGAATGGTTCTGATTGTACAAAAAGGACACAAATTCAGTGTGCACACAAGAGACCTTGCTCGATCACGCATGGACATGAACTCACAATTTCAGCTGCCCGCGAAAGCGCAGTGCGGCGACAAGGATGAACAGTACCTTCCTTCTGGGAGTGCGGGGGTCACGGCCCTGCGGTTTGGGCCTACATCACCAGCGGTCTCCTCAAGCAAGAAGGAGCTGTGATGTCAGGCTCACTGGACCATTCTCTGTGGTCCGATGACCAAATGGTACTTGTTGGCGGCATTCTCCTTTGAGACTACAGGCCTGGAGTCCACGTTGGTGCGCAGAGTTTGCTCAGCTGATGCGGCAGCCTCAGAAGACACTCTGGTTGCTCTGGCAACAAGAGGGCTGGGGAGCTGCGCTGCAAAAGGGCTTTCCTTGATGCTGCATAACTCTTCAGCAGCAGAGTCAGCAGCTGCAGGAGGCGCACCGGGAAGTCGTGTGTACAGGTGGCAAAGCAGCCCAGAATGGAGGTACGTGCCCTGGGTACAGCAAAAAACAGAGCACAGGGCTCACCTATAGCTCGGGGCACATGCTCTTCAGAAAAGTTGCAAGCGCTGATTCTTAAGAGGCATCCATTGCTGTGTGGATGGCGGTGAAGTCTTTGATGGCCCTGAGATCTAAAAAAACAGGGGGCAACCAACAAGTCCTTGAAGTCTTTGGGGTTAAAAGTTGTAGAGGGCAGGTTCAACCCTCCCTCACCGCAAGAGGCAGCAAGCCAACACAGCAGAGCAAGCTGCAAAGTGGCCGTCCCTCGTGGCAGCACAGCAATCAGCAGGCATCAGGCCAACACAGATCATATATCCAGTCCTAGGCACACGCTTAAATATACAATAATTCAATGAGTAATAATAACACATAAGAATTCTTCCTGGTCTTTGTCTTTAATTTTCTGTGCCCAGCCAACACGTGTTTCGTCGTCAGGGGAGTACCCTGCAACTTCTTTAGGGCTGTGAGGCTGACAGACTTTGACTTCTTGTCACACCTCCACGCCGGTTCTACTGTCCCAGCCGTGCGAGCAAGTATCCTCTGCTGCGTGCACTTTCACACAATTAATGAATTCACCCGTAATCAGGGTCGACGATCCATAAATCTTCGAGAAATAATGTTGTGTCTAGCTCCCTGGTACCATATGTATCAACAAGCTTCTCCTGTTTGCGAGTACGCTTACAGTCCGGCTCACCACGGCCGCCCGTGTATGTCGACCCGGAAGTGCCAACACAGTAAAGGAAGTAGCAAAGTGGCAGTGCCTACTATCAGCACAGCTCCTCTTCTTTGCAGGGTCTCTTCATAAATCAAAAGTCAACTGAATTGGGGTAGTCAGGGGTTCAGAACCTATACCCAAATGTGCCTTTGAAGTGGGGGAGATATCAAAGAGGTCTTTGAAGATCACAAGGTCCCTGCCTCTTCTGCCCTGGCTCCAGACACACTATTGGGGGTGGGTGGGTATGCAGCTCTTTGTGTGGGGACAGACACAGCCCTGTTCAGGTGCAAGTGTCAGCTCATCCCTCCCAATCTACCTCAGTAAGGCCCATCAGCTTGGTGATGGGCCATCAGGATGCAAGTGTTACACCTCAGCTCCCTTTGTGTGTCTGTCTAGAGGGAATACACAAAGCCCAGCTGTCAACCTAACCCAGAGGTGTATTCAGAGACAGGCAGAGGCACAGAATGATTAAAGTAAGAAATTGACAACTTTCTAAAAGTGGCATTTTCAGATCTGCGATTTAAAAACAAACTTTACTAAAAGATGTATTTAAAGTTTTATATTGTCAGTACAGAGACACTAAACTCCAATTTTCTATCTGCTCCAAATGGGAAATTGCACTTAAAAGATGTCTTAAGGCAATCTCCATGTTAACTTATGGGAGGAACAGGCCTTGAAGCAGTACAAAACGAATGTAGCTGTTTTACGCTACCAGGATATGCCAAACTCACAAGTAAATGTCCTAACTTTTAAATACACTGCACCCTGCCCATGCGGCTACCTAGAGTAAGTAGGTTAACTTGCCAGGTTGAAATGGCAGTATAAAACTGCACACACAGGCTCTGCAATGGCAGGCCTGAGCCATGTTTAAAGGGCTACTGAGTGGGTGGCACAATCAGTACTGCAAGCCACTGGTAGCATTTAATTTACAGGCCTGGGCACATATAGTGTCCTTTACTAGGGACATATAAGTAAATTAAATGTGGCAATTTTGGATAAGCCAATGTTACCATGTTCAAAGTACAGAACATATGACTTTAGCACTGGTTAGCAGTGGTAAAGTTCCCAGAATCATGAGGCCAGCAAAAATTAAGTCAGCAGAATAGGAGGTCAGGAGGCAAAAAGTCAGGAGAAACCACGCCAAGGATGCCAGGTCTAACCCTGTTCTTGTGTCAGATACACTTTTAGGGCTTGTTCGCGCTATATAAAATTCCAAATAAATCTGTTGGCAAGAAAGGTGTGATTCCTGAACACAAACTTAATGTTATTGTTCCAAGCAGCTTGATGGCATGAGCAAAACCAGCTATAATATTCTTGAAAGCTGGAGGGATGGTACTTGTTTTTAAAGTCGCATAAATGTTCAAAGGCGAGTTGGCAAAATGAGTCATGTATGTTGTTTGTAGAAATGCAGAGATTTTCATAGTTTTTTCAGAGCATCGTTGAGCATATAAATCAGCTATAAAAATGAGAAAAATATCTTGCTTTGTTAGGAGCTCTGAAAACTCATGCCCATATCTGACCATACCTATCACACCTAGTGCATTAGACTAAGAAAAATGAGATGGTGGAATGCTTGAATTAATTTGTGCCACTGAGTATTACACTTTGCAGCAACTCAGTCCATCTATTTTTTTTCATACTCTGCAACTCAAGACAGGGAACAAGCTTATACAAATAAGCTGTGGTCTTACTCTAGTGGAACTAGAAACATCTATACTGCCAGGCCAGACATTGTGTGAATGCAGGTGGAATGCTTGAATAAATCTCTGCCACTGGGAATTACTCTTGGCCGCATTTCAGTCCGTCATATTATTTTCTCGCTGAGGCACTACAAATAGGGAGCAAACATATGGAAATCAGATGTGGTCTTACTCTAGTAGGAGTAGAAAAGTCTGAACTGCCAGAACATATATCCGTTGAATGTATTGGATGGAAACATAAACACCCCTAGAATAAATTCAGCCTTATTGTTCCTCATCAGTGAGGTGCAGCTTGAATCCTATGACTAAGTGAGGTGCAGGACCCACATCTAGATTTATACCTTCCACTTAGGAAATACTTTGGAGCCACATCTACCTATTGAAGTCAGGGGGCCTGCTGCCCAACTGTCTCATGCTGAACAACATGGTCAACCACAGTTGACTAGCAATCTTGTGCACCTAAGGACAAACCTTACTTGGTCCGATGTCACCAAAATTGTGGCAAGATTTGCTTTCCCAATGAGTGATATTACACTGCCTTAGGGTCGCCATTAAACAGAGAAGAACAGCACTAGCCCATGGGGTGTGTCACACGCTCATACACACGTAAGGACTACAAAGGGCCCTAAGCCATCTTGCATGGGTGAAAGGAGTAACGGGAGCCCTCTGGTGCCCCAAGACTATTGCCACCATATAAACCAACATGTGCATACCTATTGCAAGTAGGAGGCAAAGCAGAAAATGACACAATGGGAATTATCACACTGATCATTAACATTAACATTGTGGTGCACAGTACAATAATACACAAACAAGTTATTCTGTGGAACATGCAACACTATCTTTTTATTGATATAGTCACTACAGCTGTTCTGATCATTATACTGACTCCCAAGATGCAAGGAGACAAACCTTCCGCAAAATACTTCAGAAACAAACTTTGACCAGTTCAGTCCCCAGTGGCATAGTTCAGGAGAAGTACTATGCTAAGAAAAGGAGTCAGCTGCCTCAGCAAGTGAACTGGGTGGAGCATTGGTCAAGACCCAAGATGCACATTTTAACATATAACAAGCATCCTCACTTTTCTTCATGCAGTGCTCATCCCAGACACAATACTGAGTCAAATCTTAATCAGAAGGCCACACTGCACAAACAGGAACTACAACAATACAACCTTAGTGTACTTCACAACTTATGCAACAGAGCGCTATCATGGTGATACTTGTTAATCCTTTTGGCGACACCACTTGGGGCCATTGAAGTGCGACACTCATGTGCCTGTGAAGTGTGTAACAAGAAACTACTTCCACAATTACACCATTGGATACAGCAGAAAATAAATCTACCATGCAGGCAACTGTGGTGGATAGCAGATCTCCTGATCTTGTTAAGCAGAGCATCGACAACATCAACTTGGTGTTTTTCAACAGTTTACACTGGCGGGCATTTATTGTCAGAAGTCAATATTGCTTGGTGTGTTACACATTGGGATGAAGAAGCACTTCTCGACCTGCCACCATTATTTTTTCAGTTTTTATTTTTCCCAGTCCCTCCTTTGGATATGTTTTTGATTTACCCGTTCCTGAATATTCCCCATTTTGAATATCTATTTTTAAAAAAATCTAAAAAAAAACACATTGAACTTTAATTTTTACATAACTGTAAATTAATTTTGAAAGCGTTTAAAATTGTTGGCCATACAAAATTGTGATATTCCCTGTGCTAGTTCCCATGCCTCTTCTGTCATGACATGTGGACCAACATGCAGGGTGTGTCTTTTGTCATGCCCTGACTCTAGTTCTCATACATGCAAAACATATTGTGTAGCAGGCTTTGATCAAAGTCTATGGCCTGCAACCACATGCTGTGTTCACTCTCTGTGGCCACAAAGCAAATTTTACGATTCTTTTACCATGCTGTGCTCTCACTCACACCCAAGTCTAGTTGCAGGGAATCGTCTGAAGCCATAATCTTTACCCAGTTCCATTTGGTCATGAATACAGGTCTTTGGATGGAGACTGGCCTTATACCAGAGCCTTCATCAAGTGGCTGCATTATCAGCCTGCTACAGTTGGCTTTTGGCCATGTGCAACAGGCTCTAGTAGCTGAGTTCAATGGACATACTTACCACAAGCTCCTTGATTTCAATCATCTTTTGATTTTGTAGGTGTGAAAATGGTTTTCAGACTTATTGCATTGTGTAATGCTGTACGGAACACAATATTTAATCCATGACATCTATTATATTGTGGCAATTCTAAAATCACTCTTGAATGTTCAAGAATCACAAGCATGATGTGCAGCAGTGATTGCCTGCAAAGAGTGTTGAGAATAGTGAAATACAAAAAACATGGTAGTTGGACCTAGCACAACCCAAAAATCTCAAAAATGATCTGAAAGGGGGTGTGGCTTCCGCGCCATGCAAGATGACGGCGGACCCCTGAGCTCCGTCGTGACAAGGAGACAAAAGTTTATTTTCAGCCTTCTTTCACCTGCGCCTGCCTTTGGCTCCCTGATTCCTACGTGGCACTTTGTGTCCAGGAGCCACGGCAGTGAGTTCCTGTCAAATGCGAGCAGCCACTTGCGTTCTATTCCTTCTTCTGCCTTTCACCTGCCATATTCGTCTCTCATTGCCATGTATGCCTCGACAAATGCCAGAATGCATTCTTAATCTTAATGCCTGGAGCTTGCTTATTCATCTTTTTCCTGACACTTTAGCTGCACTAATCTGCATGTTTCTCCAGCGGTCGCTATTTTTTTGCTGTGCTGCCTGTGGCTCCGCTTTCAAACCTACCACTGAGTCTTTTCATTGGAACAATATTGATGTATCTGGAGTTCTGCTGGTTTCTTCCTCATTTGTGGCAAATGCTGTGAGCCCTCTTGACTATTCAAGACTGCAGTTTTTTCTCTCAGGCATTTATTATGTCTATGCTTTCATTTCCCACTATATTGTTGGCTTAGAGGTATTACTTCTCCCTGAGATTGTGCTTATCTATTATATTGGCCATATCACTCTACTCTGAAATCTTTTTTGAATTGCCACAACTTATTGACTAAACTTTTTGGCTCCTGCCTTTTAAACGCTGTATTGGCAGAACTAGACCTTATCAGAGGTCTCCTTATTATTCCACACACTACGTTAAAATGGCTAGCGGCTTACTATGTCAAAGTCTTCTTTCTCTCGCACTAAACCTAAAAGGGCAAAAATGACCCTCCCTCACCTGTCATGTCTTACCATAATCTGGTTCTGGATACTATTCTCAACAAGATACGAGGTCTAAAGCCTTTTATGTGTGCCACCAATGAAAATCTCCAACAAATAGAAGACCGGTGGCATGCTATGGAATGTAAATTGCTTGATTTGGAGCTGTGTATTATACTCTTAACGATGTGGCCGCTACGATTCCTTTTCTTGAGCAAGAAATTCTAAAACTTATACTTTATACTGAGGACCTTGAAAGCAGAAATAGATGTAATAATCTATGCTTATACAAATTGCCAGAGAACCTTGAGGGATCTGACCTTTTTCTCTTCCTGAAAAAGTTTTGACCTGATCTTTTTGGTCTTGCCAACACTTCATCTCTCAATATCCAATGGGCTCATCGTCTTGGTCAACCTGAACCTCACTCTTCTTGACCTAGAGGTATTATTATACTGTTTCTGGAATTTGCAGATCTTCTATGGGTCCTAAAAGCTGCCAAAGAGAAGCATCGCCTCACTTGGTCTGGTCACAACATTTACCTTTCGCAGGATCTTTCCACCACTACCAATGCCAGAAAGAAATAATTTCTTGCCCTGCATATTCAACTAAGACAACTGAATATTCGTTATGGATTTTTCATGCTTGTATCTGTAAAATAACCTACAATGACCCTGTGAAATTAAAAGCATTTCTTCAGAATGTTTCATTTAATAACATGGACACTAATGTTCAGCGTTCTTGTTTTGCGCATGTTTGATTAGTATCTTCCATAGTTCTTGATTGTGTTGCTTCTTCTCTATATCTTATTCCTTTCTTGGTGTCTCTGCTGCTCTTGATTTGGTGCTCACTCATCTCATGCTCATTTTCACTACTCTTTTACCCAGATCTGTGTTCTTATCCTTGATCTGTCTCTTTACTCTTTTGTCCATTCTCTATTCTTTTTTCCAGCTTTCTACTTCTTCTTCCTGTGATTATGTGAGTGTTTATTTGTTTTTACTTTTCATTCTGTTCACATTGCTTCTATGTTACTATACTATTAATACATGGTGTCTTTTTGTTTCCCTTTTCATTTTTGCATCTTCTCATCCTTGTTCCGGTACCCCTATTTTTATTTCCCAACAAGTTTAGTGTTGTCTCATAGAATGTTCGTGGTCTGGGACATCCTGTCAAGTGTCAAAAGGTACTTTCCCACTTGTTGAAACTTAACACATATTGCTTTTTACAGGAGACTCATTGTTATGATGTTGAATCACTCAGTATGAAGGGGCAATGGGTTGGCCAGGTTGTTTTTTCTCCTGCTATTAATCGTAAGGGTGGTGTTACCATTCTGTGCCATAAGATGTTAAATGTACAGCCCCTATCAACTGAATGTGACACACATGGACAATGGGTATTGCTTAATGCCACTATTTACAACAAACAAATGTATTTTTGTAATATATATGGCCCTGTAAAATCTGACCCGGAATTCTGACATAGCATGAACTTTTAACTTCATCATTGTATTCTCAATATGAATAGAAGAATTGAGGTTGGTATGGGTACCCAGTCAACCCTGCTAATCCAACCAGCCCAATGGTTCAAACTAATTGCTCAGTGTGATAGGGATCCCTGGGTTTGGGTTGTGTTAAGACTGGGTCCCAGTCTAGGGGTAGAATTTTGGTAATCAACCACCTTCTTTGGCTAGTAGAAGAAACCCAATGGAAACAAAGTAATATTGTCAAATCCTCAAGTGTTTCTCTAAATAACAAGGAGCAAGATGGCGTTAGATTCCAATGCTGGTTACGTGCCACTCCCCCTACCTTGAGTCTACCTGTCAGTGTATCCGCGGCGTTCTGGAGTATGCGTTCAGACTCCGGCATCGGATGTCGGTCACTGCTGAGTGGATCTGGAGGAAATCCTCGCGACAATTGAAGCTTGAAAGTAATCTGCTGCCTCTCAAGGTCTTTTTTCTTTGTCCAGGCGGCCCCACAGGAACATGGAATGACCAGCCGAGGAACAAAGATACCCGCATCGGCTAACTTGTCAGCTGCTCCTGCCCCCTCGACCGCACGCCGCAAACTCGATAAGGAAGGGGGGATGAAAGGAGAGGAGAGCACTTGCAAGCTTAAAGAAAAATCTGATAAAACTGAAAATGGGTAGAAAGGAGCAAAACGGCTCAGGAAGAATGGTGTTCATGGGGACTCTGGGTTATCACAACCCCGATTGTAAGTTTGTTCTCACAAGCCGATAACAAGGCCTTAGTGCCCGAGATTGGAGAGTCTAGATTTATTCCTGAAATAAGCACCGGGGAAAAAGCTTCGGGTAGAAACCCTCTGAGCGGGGATAAACCTTTTACTCCACTGGCTCATCCCACGATCTTGGCTAAGGCGGAAGCAGAGATAAGGGACATAGTTCAAACCCCAGAAGATCAGCAGCACTTGAATGGGGCAAGTATTTGTCCAAAATCTATAGAGTAAGCACAGATTGAGGATCATGACACAACTCCTGGTAATGGGGGGAAGGTCTAGCAGGTGACCGAAACACACAAATTAATCAAGAAACACCAATGGCTGGAGCACAGAGTTGGAATCTAGATAGGGGTGATCTACAAGCTATTGCCAGGTCTCCCGATATAGGGAAGAAGTTCTTTTCTTTTACCGATGACTCGGACCTCTCCAACCTGTGTAATACTGCTTCATCCTCGACTAATTATCCGGCTTCTTACGCTTCTTCCAGTAGTGCCCCAGATAACCCAGCATGTTTAACACAGCGCAAAATATTGTGGAAAAAAGAAGAAAGGAGAGAAGAATTTTCGAGAGGGCAGTGACGAGCAAGTGGGGGACGTCAATGGAGAATTTGCGATGGGACTACTCAGCAACCCATCTGGTATATGCCTTAGAGAAGGAAGGGGAGCTCCCAAATGAAAACACCAGACTCTCTGGGAGGGTGGCAGCTGGTCCATCAACGGTATAATAAACATTGGTAGTAATTCTTCAATCCATAAAACAACTGCAAGAAGAAACGCGGAGTGCAAGTCGCTGTGTACGGCTGGCTACAATAAAGCGACATGGAACAATCAAGAAAGTAAACAAAACTTGCTTGGATATTGCATGAAGAATCACTGTGGTGGAGGAACGGACAGAGTGTCTAGAGACTGAAATTAACACACTAAAAAAAAACAGAAATCCTCTCAAAAAGCAGTCATGATGGATGTCCTTTGGAAACTTGAAGAGCAAGAAGACAGGCAATGAAGTAACAACCTGAGATTCTTGGGGATCCCCGAGGGGGTGGAGGGGCAGGACACAAGAGTCTATTGGTCAACCTATTGAAAGGAGCTTGCCCAGAAAAGACCAAATGGAACTGGGACTTGGAAATCGAATGGGCTCATAGATTTCTGCTTATGCGGAAGAAGCCTCATCCGAATGATCATGAAAGGCCTCGGGCTATGTTGGTCTATTTTGGGAATTTCTTGTTACGTCAAGAAATATATGATTTGGCTTGCCTCAATGCAAAGAGAGAGTTTGAGGGGATCTCATTCTTTGTCAGACCCGACTTTGCGCATGCCACAGTAGAAAGGCAATGGCGGCTACAGCAGCTCTTTAGCCCATTCCAGAAAATAGGGGCCGAAGTATTTCTTCAAACCCCTGCCAGTTAAAAGTCATCTATAAGGGCTAAACTCGTAGCTTCACTTCTGAGATTCAGGCCCAGGAATATCTAAAAGAGCTTAGCGGAAAGCCAGGCTCTGCCTCTAAAAAAAATAAGCCCTCAGGTAGCGAATTCTATGCATAGAAGGGCCTTCCCACCTCTATGACTAAGGGTCTGGGGATAAAACCGAGCTCTATATGTGGTGTCTTGTTTTCTCTTCCTCTCTGTTCTCCTACCTTCTCTTAGTTATTCTCTTTTGACGGGGGCTGGGAGGAGGAGTGACAGGAGGTGTCAGAACTCTATGGTGTCATCACTCAAGGCATTGTGCCTGATTGCTCATTTGGTGGTAGGGGTGGGAGGGGTGCTGAGGGTGGGTGGGAGCCAGAGGGTGGGTGGGTGTTTGACTGGGAGGGTGAGAGCTGGGGGGCACTACACAAGTAAACAGACTAATATTGCAGAAATTTGTCATTAAGGGGAAAGGTATGTAACTGCCAGATTTTACGTGTCCAGAGGGAGCAAATTTAAATTGGATGGCAAAACTCAAGTTTAAAAATGAGTAAGCTGAGAATTGCGACTATCAATATATGCGGGCTTAATGACAGGAAAAAGAGGTCTAGAATTGCTTTTGAATTACAACTGTTAAAGGCTGACATTGTTTGTCTCCAGGAGACGCATATTGAAGGGTCACAATTATCGCTGTTAGATACTCTTGGGGTTAAATTAATTGGTGGGACAACACAAGGGACATGCACATGCAGTGTGGCAATTTTAGCTCGTAAATCATTGGGGCATTTTAAACAAGTTCGTACAGATAATCATGGGAGGTGAGTTATTGCAGAATATCAATCTGCTGAGAACAAATTCACCTTATGCTCTGCCTATGGGTTTATAACAGATGACCCCTGGTTATTTGACTGGCTCTCTAATGAACTGACACTTTGGCCTTCACCCATTATTGTGTGTGAAGACCTGAATAATAATCTGCCTGTGAATTAGTCCTGTGAAGATCAATATAGATACACTGGGAGGAAACCTAAAGTATTTTAGGGGCATATTATCAAGGGCTGGCAATAACATTATCGCCGCTTAAGCGTCCGTTTTTGGGCGAAAAGCGGCGATAATATTGTCGCTTTATTAACAAGGACACGCTAGCGCGTGTTTCCTTGCCTTAGCGCCCGTTGTCAGCACGCCTCGCATCGCATCGTTAATGAGATGCAAAAGGCGTGCCTGACAAAACTCCATGGGAAAATATCGCTAACCCAGCTTCGCGATATCATCAACGAGGGGTAGCGATATTTGAAATCGCGTTAACTATGCCTTAACGCTGGAATTTAACGTCTGTTAAATTCCAGACTGAGGCATACCTAACATGGGGGGTGGATTGTGTGGCTAAGACCACAGGCCCTATCATCAAGGATATCGCCGTTTTCCATGGAACATTGCTGGAAAACCAGCGAAGTTCCATGGAAAACACCGCTATCGCTGGAATAATTATCGCCATTGCGCTAAGCGTTGTTAATACAGCGCTAGCATGGCGATAATTTCCAGCGATAGCCGGCAATAACAAATCTCACGCTAAGCGCGTCCAGCTATAATTATCGCTGCCGCTTGATAATATGCCCCAAAGTCTCTTAGAGGGCTTCATAAAGATCATGGGTTGACAGATGTATGGCAGACAAAGAAACCCATGGAAAGTGGATATACTTTTTTTTCAGCGCCTCATCAGACACATGCACGATTATACCTTTTTTGTCTCCCATACATTTGCGCAAGAGTGCAATATCGAAAGTTACCCCAGAGTTTTGGAATTAAGAGTGGGGGGTTTGCTAAGAAAGTAAATTATTGGAGCTTTGAACGTGCTCTTTTAATTAATGAAGAATACTTCCTACATATGAGGAAGTGGATTCCGATATTCCTGAAAGAGAATATAGGGAGTGCCCCGTTGGGTGTAGTTAGGGACACTTTGAAAGCAGGGATATCAGTGGGAGTCTTAGTAGTTTATGTTAAATAGGATAAGAGATAGAGAAACAAACAATGCAGGACCTGTACACTACACTGGTTGCAGAAGAAAGGAAGCCAATTGTGGCTACACAGCAGAGAGATAATGTACCTGTGGCTCAAATGGGGGTAGCTCTTGCCAAAGCAGCAATTAATGAAATGACAGCAACAAAAGCTGCTGACAAATTTATGGTATGTAGGGAGAAATTATATGAATGTAGTGAGCAGATAGGACACCATCTGGCCACTAGAGCTAGGCAGAGTGGTGGGCAATGCGAAGTGCGAGAAATAAGAGATCTTAGCCGGGGCATGGTCTCCGATCCAGTAGGCATCAGGATGGCATTTCAGACATATTAGCAAACCCTATATACAGAAAGTATCAAAGATGGGGAGGCAATTGCACATGCCTATCTGGACTCCGTCTCTTTTACTGAATTCAGCCAAGAAGAACGGGAGGGCCTGGAGGGGTCTCCCTCGTGAGAAGAAATCTTGATTGCATTGGACAGCCTCCCCTCCGGTAAAGCCGCTGGTACAGGCTGCTTACCTACCGAATTCTATAAGGTGTTCTCGCCAGAGCTGAAAGAATGCTTAATTAATTTGTTTTTACAAATATTTAATGGAGCTAGCCCACCGAGTTCTTGGTCACTCGCATTAGATAGTTGTGTTCCCTAAGAAGAATAAGCCTGTATTCGTACTCGGTATCTGGATGACAGCACAGGTTTATACCCAGGAGAGGTACAACGGATCATGCCAGAAGGGTAGTTACCATCTTTGATGCTGCTCAGGTTGCAGGAGACCCTATGGCTCTGATTCTGCTGGATGCGGAGAAAGCGTTCCATAGGGTCTCCTGGCTATTCCTATGGGCCGTAATGCAGAGAGCAGATATTGGGCCAGGAGATATAGAAGCAGTTAAGGGCTTATATTATAGCCCAGAAGCCAGAGTCTTCAGAGCAGGAGATCTTTCTGAGCTGTTTAAGATCACCAGGGGGACAAAGCAAGGGTGTCCTTGTTCCCCACTTTTATTTGCTATGTATATTGACCATTTTATACACAGGCTCGAGCAAAATATTTTAATTCCTTCTATGTCTTTTAAAGGATGGAACACTACAACCCTAGAATACGCTGACAACATAGCGCTTGTAACACCGGATCCAGTGATTGCTCTTTTGGAGATAGAGAGAGAGGTGATCTGCTTTGGGAATATTTCAGGATATTCGTTAAACAAGGAAAAAACTGTAATTGTTATTAATAAAGGAATTACGCTATCAGATCCTCGTGTAGCAAAGAGTGCAGTGTATTTAGGAATATTCATGTCCTCAGATCTAGATGTAATAGTGAAAGAGAACTTAGACCCCTGTATGGAAAAAGCAAAAAGAGATCGGAGAAGATTAAATAACTTACACTTGTCCCTAGGAGGGAGGTGAAACGTAATAAAAATCCCCAAATCTTGATTTTTTTCTGCGCCATCCCTGTAGAATTTGAGAATATATGGTTTAAGAAACTGGAAAATATGATTTCTCGATTTGTTTGAGTGTACTCTAAACCCAGAAGGGCTTTTACATTTTTGACACTGCCAAGGGATAGAGGGGGGTGGGGTTTACCAAGTCTTAAACTGTACTACTGGGCCATGCTTCAAAATTGTCTGGTACTATTGCAAGAAAGATTACTGGGTCAAGTAGGAGCTGACTATTTTCCCACTCCCTTTGAGGTATTGATTGTTAAAGACGCCTGGGGATGTCTTTGGAGACAACTTGAGTTTAACTATTTTCAGAGAGCCTGGTCAGCTGTACGCAAGATAATAGGGATAGGAAGATTGAATTATTATACTCCAATAGGTAATAATGGGAACCTACCAGAGATTTTGCTGATCAATATGCTTTATGTTAGGTGAGTACTGGGTTAAACTGGGTAGGAAATTTTTTCTCTCTCACGGGGATCATCTTGTTCGAAGACCTTAGGAATGACTTTAACATCGGACAAAGAGATTTTTTCAAGTACCTCCAAATATGGGATTTTTTGACAAGCAAGGGAGGAAGCCTGGTGGGGTTCCAAAGGTCTGACCTTGTGGATTCATTAATTAGCGGGTAAAAATTACCCATTGGGGTTATTTATAGTTTTTTAAATAAATTTATGAAAGACGACTTAGATAAACATTCTCAGAAATGGCAGGAGAAATTGGCCATACCGGAATCTAGCTTTCTGGAATCCTTCTCATTGGCAATAACTACATTATTGTCCTCAAAGTTGCAAGTGCAATATCATAAAAACATGTTTTATTCTTTATTATACACCCAGTAGGATCATTAAATGGGGGAATGGTAAGGGATCACAATGCCCAAGATGCCATCTGAGCAGAGCAGATAGTGTAGATATATTCGCTGCCTGTGGAACACTTTTGACTATAAAGGAAGAGATCACTAGATTCCTTAATGATAAGTTAGTCAGTCAGTTGATCTTTATTCGGTTTCAAATTTTAAAACCATAATAGCACATATATAAAATACAATATAAACAGTCCTTTCGACGGCATACCAAAATACAAAGACTCAAACTGGTCAAACACAGAAATGCAAAACCACAATGAACTTACAGGCAGTACCGTAAAAATAAGAAATTATTCAGGTAGCACAGTGTATGACCGCTCTAAGAGTTTAACCCCTTCGCTGCTATGCCTTTTCCCCCCCCTGTGCTAAGCCTTTTTTTGGCTATTTGGGGTAGTTCGCGCTTAGGCCCCTGTAACTTTTTGACCACATAAGGTATCCAGGTCAAATTTGCGTCCTTTTCTTCCAACATCATGGGGATTTTAAAGGTACCCAGGGTTTGTTGATTCCCCTGTAGGGGACCCAGAAATTAGCAAAAATACAGCAATTTCTTTTTTTTAAAATGGGAATAAAGGGCTGCAGATGAAAGCGTCTGGTTTTTCCCTGCAAATGGTATCAACAAAGGGTTTATGGTGCTTAGATCACCTTCTTCTCAGCTTTCAGGGACTGACAGACTTTTTTCAGAAAACCAAAAATCTTTACACAGTTTTGGCATTTTACTGGGACATAGCCTATTTTTCCTACTTTTTGTGCTTTCAACCTCCTTCCAGTTAATGGTAAAAATGGGAATGAAAGCAATGATGGATCCTGGACAAATATACATTCCTGCCAAGTAGACACAATTCTGAATTCAGCAAGGGGTCATTTGTGTAGATCCTTCAAGGTTTTCTTATAGAAACTAACAGTTAAAAATAGGAAAAATTGAAAATGAGTTGAAAAAAATAGCCATTTGTGCCAACGTTTTCACCTGTAACTTCTTCTAAGTATGACATATTTTTGAAAGAAATATACTGTTGCATCCATTGGACCCTTCTGGTTGAGGGGATATATAGGACTTGTATGTTCACCAAGAACCCGAGGAACCCAGAGCCAATAACTGAGCAGCATCTTGCAATGGTTTTTTATTGTGTACCGGGTATATAGCAAATCATTTGGGAAAATATAAATAGTGAAAAATGGGCATGAAAGACACCTATTTATTTCTGAAATGGAAACAAAATATCGAGTTTGGAAACAGTATCTATTTGCACATCTCCGAAATTGTGGGTACCCATACTAGCATGTGAATTATAGGACATTTTTCAAAGTGACTTCTTTTTTACACATTGTCTTACATTTGGAAGGCAGAAATGCATCGAAAGTCAATAGGTAATAACAGTTGCTCTACAATTCTGTGTTCCCCTAAGTCTCCCGATAAAAATGGTACCTCACTTGTGTGGGTAGGTGTAGTGCCCGCGACAGGAAATGGCCTAAAACACAAAGTGGACATACCACATTTTTACAGTGAAAACTGACCCTTTTTTTGCAAAGTGCCTAGCTGTAGATTTTGAACCCTAGCTCTGCCGGCACCTAGGGAAACCTAGCAAACCTATACATTTTTTAAAACTAGGCACCCATGGGGAATCCAGGATGGGGTGACTTGTCTGGCTCTCACCAGGTTCTGTTACCCAGAATCCCTTGCAAACCTCAAACTTTGCAAAAAAAACACATTTTCCTCACATTTCTGTGATGATAAGTTCTGGAATCTGCGTGGGTCCACAAAATTCCACCCACCCCACATTCCCCAAAGTCTTCAGAGAAAAATGGTACCTCACTTGTGGGGGTAGGCCTAGTGCCCGTGACAGGCAAGGGCCCAAAACATATTGTGGAGACATCAAAATCACCTATCACAAAACGACCTGGTTTTGCAAGGGGTGGCACCTGGATTATTGGCCCCGGGCTCAGCGCCCATCTAGGGAAACCTACCAAACCCACACATTTCTGAAAAGTAGACATCCTGGGGAGTCCAGGAAGGTATGGCTTGCGTGGATCCCCCAAGGTTTCTCTATCCGGAATCCCCTGCAAACCTCAAATTTATCTGAAAAAATCACATTTTCCTCACTTTTCTGTGTGGGAATGTTGTGGGATCACAGGGCTGACACAAATTTCCTACCACCTAGCATTCCCCCAGGTCTCCCGATAAAAATGGTACCTCACTTGTGTGGGTAGGAATAGTTGCTGCAACAGGAAATGGCCCAAATCGTACTGTGGAGACTTCAAAATTCTGTATCATAAAACTACCTGGTTTAGAAGGGGGGGACCTGGTTTTTCGGCCCCGGGCTCACGGCCATCTAGGGAAACCTACCAAACCCACACATTTCTGAAAACAAGACACCGTGGGGAGTCCAGTGAGGTATGGCTTGCGTGGATCCCCCATCGTTTCCCTACCCAGAATCCCCTGCAAACCTCAAATTTAGCTGAAAAAATCACATTTTCCTCACTTTTCTGTGTAGGAATGTTGTGGGATCACCGGGCTGACATAAATTTCCTAGCACTTAGCGTTCCCCCAGGTCTCCCGATAAAAATGGTTCCTCACTTATGTGGGTAGGCATAGTGGCTGCAACAGGAAATGGCCCAAATCGTACTGTGGCGACCTTAAAATTCCCTATCATAAAACTACCTGGTTTTGCAGGGGGCACCTGTTTTATTGGCCCCGGGCTCGCGGCCATCTAGGGAAACCTACCAATCCCACACATTTCTGAAAACTAGACACCCTGGGGAGTCCAGTGAGGTATGGCTTGCGTGGATCCCCCAATGTTCTCTTACCCAGAATCCCCTGAAAACCTCAAATTTAGCTATAAAAAGCACTTTTTCCACACATTTTTGTGTGAGATCACTGTGCCGGCACAAATGTCCTACCACCTAGCGTTCCCCTTGGACTCCCGATTAAAATGATATCTCACTTGTGTGGCAGTCCAGTGCAGAATCCGCAAAAAACTCTTTTTTTTTTTAAATGTAGCACTTAGAATTTGCAGTGCTATACCTTTAATCCCTATGTTTTTGGCTCTTCCCAGTTACAGGCCTTTGGCCCACCAACACAAGTGAGATATCATTTTACTTGGAAGAACAAGCGGAACGCTGGGAGGTAGGATATTTGTGCCGGCACGGTGATCCCACACAAAAATGTATGGAAAAAGTGATTTTTTTCAGCTACATTTGAGGTTTGCAGGGGATTCTGGGTAGGGAAACATTGGGGGATCCACGCAAGCCATACCTCACTGGACTCCCCAGGGTGTCTAGTTTTTCAGAAATTTGTGGGTTTGGTAGGTTTTCCTAGAGATCCGCGAGCCCGGGGCCTAAAAACCAGGTACCCCCCTGCAAAACCAGGTCGTTTTATGAAAGGTAATTTTGAAGTCCCCACAATACGTTTTGGGCCCTTGTCTGTCGCGGGTACTTGACCCACCCACACGAGTGAGGTACCATTTTTATCGGGAAACCTGGGGGAATGCTGGGAGGTAGGAATTTTGTGTCAGCCCAGTGATCCTACAACTTTCACACACAGAAATTTGAGAAAAATTAGATTTTGTTTATCAAAATTTGAGGTTTGCAGGGGATTCTGGGTAGGGAAACATTGGGGGATCCACACAAGCCATACCTCCCTGGACTCCCCCGGGTCTTTAGTTTTCAGAAATGTGTGGGTTTGGTAGGTTTCCCTAGATGGCTGCCGACCCCGGGACCAATAACTCATGTGACCCCCTTTGCAAAACCAGATCGTTTTGTGATAGGTAATTTTGATGTCTCCACAATACGTTTTGGGCCCTTGCCTGTCACGGGTATTTGACCCACCCACAAGAGTGAGGCACCATTTTTATCGGGAGACCTGGGGGAACGCTGGGTGGTAGGAAATTTGTGTCAGCCTGGTGATCCTACAACTTTCCCACACAGAAATTTGAGACAAATTTGATTTTTTTCATCAAAATTTAAGGTTTGCAGGGGATTCTGGGTAGGGAAACGTTGGGGGATCCACGCAAGCCATACCTCCCTGGACTCCCCCGGGTCTCTAGTTTTCAGAAATGTGTGGGTTTGGTAGGTTTCCCTATATGGCTACCGACCCCGGGACCAAAAACGCAGATGCCCCCTATGTATCCGAAAATGACCTGGTTTTGCAGGGGGAGTCACATGAGTTTTTGGTCCCGGGCTTGGCGACCATCTAGAGAAAACCTACCAAACCCACACATCTCTGAAAACTAGAGACCCCGGGGAGTCCAGGGAGGTATGGCTTGCGTGAATCCCCCAACATTTCCCTACCCAGAATCCCCTGCAAACCTCAAATTTTGATGAAAAAAATCAAATTTTTCTCAAATTTCTGTGTGGGAAAGTTGTGGGATTACCGGGCTGACACATATTTTCTACCACCCAGCATTCCCCCAGGTTTCCCGATAAAAATGGTACCTCACTCGTGTGGGTGGGTCAAGTACCCGCGACAGGCAAGAGCCCAAAACGTAATGTGGAGACATCAAAATTACCTGTCACAAAAAGACCTGGTTTTGCAAGGGGGTCACATGACTTTTTGGTCCCGGGCTTGGCGGCCATCTAGGGAAACCTACCAAACCCACACATTTCTGAAAACCAGAGACTCGGGGGATTCCAGGGAGGTATGGCTTGGGTGGATCCCCCAATGTTTCCCTACCCCGAATCCCCTGCAAACCTCAAATTTTGCTGAACAAAAATCAAATTTTTCTCAAATTTCTGTGTGGGAAAGTTGTGGGATTACCGGGCTGACACAAATTTCCTACCACCCAGCATTCCCCCAGGTTTCCTGATAAAAATGGTACCTCACCCGTGTGGGTGGGTCAAGTACCCGCGACAGGCAAGGGCCCAAAACGTATTGTGGAGACTTGAAAATTACCTATCATAAAACGACCTAGTTTTGCGGGGGGGGCACCTGGGTTTTTGGCCCCGGGCTCGCGGCCATCTAGGGAAACATACCAAACCCACATATTTCTGAAAACTAGACACCCTGGGGAATCCAGTGAGGTATGGCTTGCGTGGATCCCCCAACTGCAAACCTCAAATTTAGCTATAAAAATCACTTTTTCTACACATTTTTGTGTGGGACCACTGTGCCTGCACAAATGTCCTACCACCTAGCGTTCCCCTTGGTATCCCGATTAAAATGATACCTCACTTGTGTGCCTGTCCAATGCAGAATCAGTAAAAAACTTATTTTTTTTTTAAATATAGCACTTAGAATTTGCTGTGCTATACCTTTAATCCCTATGTTTTTGGCTCTTCCCAGTCACAGGCCTTTGGCCCACCCACAGAAGTGAGGTATCATTTTACTCGGGAGAACAAGGGGAACGCTGGGAGGTAGGACATTTGTGCCGTCACAGTGATCCCACACAAAAATGTATGGAAAAAGTGATTTTTTCAGCTAAATTTGAGGTTTGCAGGGGATTGGGGGATCCACCCAAGCCATACCGCACTAGACTCCCCAGGATGTCTAGTTTTCACAAATGTGTGGGTTTGGTAGGTTTTCCTAGAGAGCCGCGAGCCCGGGGCCTAAAAACCAGGTGCCCCTCCTGCAAAACCAGGTTGCTTTATGATAGGTAATTTTCAAGTCCCCACAATACGTTTTGGGCCCTTGTCTGTCGCGGGCACTAGGCCTACCCACACAAGTGAGGTACCATTTTTTTCGGAACACTTTGGGAAATGCGGGGTGGGTCGAATTTTGTGGATCCATGCAGATTCCAGAACTTTCCATCACAGAAATGTGAGGGAAATGTGATCTTTTTACAAAGTTTGAGGTTTGCAAGGGATTCTGGGTAACAGAACCTGGTGAGAGCCAGACAAGTCACCCCATCCTGGATTCCCCTGGGTGTCTAGTTTTTAAAAATGTATAGGTTTGCTAGGTTTCCCTAGGTGCCAGCAGAGCTAGGGTTCAAAATCTACAGATAGGCACTTTGCAAAAAAAGGGTCAGTTTTCACTGTAAAAATGTGGTGTGTCCACGTTGCGTTTTGGGCCATTTCCTGTTGCAGGCACTAGGCCTACCCACACAAGTGAGGTACCATTTTTATCGGAAGACTTTGGGGAATGTGTGGTGGGTGGAATTTTGTGGATCCACGCAGATCCCAGACCTTTCCATCACAGAAATGTGAGGAAAATGTGTTTTTTTAACTAAGTTTGAGGATTGCAAGGGATTCTGGGTAACAGAACCTGGTGATAGGCACACAAGTCACCCCATCCTGGATTTCCCTTCCGGTCTAGTTTTCAAAAATGTACAGTTGTGCTAGGCTTCCCTATGTGCCGGCTGCGCGAGGGCCCAGAATCCACAGGTAGGCACATTGCTAAAAACAAGTCCGTGCCTAGAGGGCTTTCTGCTGCCCGGGGGGGGGGGAGGGATCGGGGGTTTGCCCCAAATTGCCCCTAAGTGGGGCAGAAAGACTGTGACTGTTTTTTTGGGGGGTGGGGGCAGTGGTATTCCCATTCTGGGCAGCCCCCATGCATAGAAAAACCAGTGTAATCGCTGGCACCTAGTGGGCTCTCTGCCGCCCCCATGGGGGGTAGATCAAGGGCTACTGCCCCCATCTGTCTCCTGGGGGGGGCAGAAAGACATGTTGCATTTTTTGGGGGTGGTGGGGCATTGGCATGCCCATTCTGGGCAGCCCACACTCCTGAATTAAAAAAGAAATATTCCCTGATGCCTATTGGGCTTTCTGTCCCCCCCCCCGGGAGGCAGATAAGGGGTTTTTGCCCCTATCTGCCTCCGGGGGGGGCAGAAAGACTGTGGAATTTTTTTTGGGGGTGAGGGCATTGGCATGCCCATTCTGAGCAGCCCCCACTCATACGTATATATAAAAAAAATCACTTGTGCCTTGTGGGATTTCTGCCCCCCCGGGGGACAGATCAGTGGTTACTGCCCCATCTGCCTCCTGGGGGGGCAGAAAGACTGTGGCATTTTTTTTGGGGGGGGGTGGGGGCATTGGCATGCCCATTCTGGGCAGCCCCCACCCCGAACTTTAGAATAAAAAAATCCTTGTGCCTAGTGAGCTTTCTGCCTATTGCCCTCATCTGCCTCCTGGGGGGGCAGAAAGTCTTTTGGTTTCTTTGGGGGGGTAGGGCCTATAAAAAAATATCCCTGGCTTCTAGGGTGCTTTCTGCCCCCCCAGAGGGGCAGATTGGGGGCTACTGCCCCATCTTCCTCCTAGGGGGGGGCAGAAAGACTGTAGCATTTTTTTGGGGGGTGGGGGCATTGACATGCCCATTCTGGGCAGCCCCCACCCCTACGTATATAAAACCAAAAAAACCCTGGTGGGCTTTCTGCCCCCCCGGGGGCAGATCAGGGGCTATTGCCCCCATCTGCCTCCTGGGGGGCAGAAAGTCTTTTGTTATCTTTGGGAGGGTAGGGTGTGGGCATTTGCATGCTCATTCTGGGCAGCCCCCACCCCTTGCCTATAAAAAAAATCCCTGGTGTCTAGGGTGCTTTCTGCCCCGCCGGGGGGGCAGAAAGACTGTCTGTACCCGATTTATATGGGGGGAGCAAAGGCCCTTGCCCAAGGGGCCACTCCCCCCTCCCTGGTGGCTAGTAGGTGGATTCTCCCCTTTCCAATGATACCTCTCCCAAGTGTTTTGGTGCTCGGGGGGCTGAGATAGCCCCACGAGCACCGAAACAATGAAACTGAAACTAAGTTTCAGTTTCATTTTAATTGCAATGACGTCAGCGCATCATGCGCGCAATCGGCATTGCAATGAAAATGCAAATGGACCTCGGGAGGTTGGGGAAGCTCTTCCCCAACCTCCCGAGGCCAATAAAAGAAAAAGGAAATCCCTCTGCTGTCTGCAGTAGAGGGATTTAGTGCCCCTGTTCTCATGACGGAATGGTTCCGTCATGAGCACAGGAGCACTGGTGCTCATGACGGAACCATTCCGTCATGAGCACCCAAAGGGTTAAAATAGTCTAACATGAAAGCCAGACATTACAAAGTGCATAGTGCCAAGTGGAGTGTATGTAACACAACCTAGTTAATCACAACTAGACTTAAGAATAATGGCAGATTAAAAAAAATTATTCACATAAGAAACGGTGCTACCCATGAGCATCTGTAAAAAGCGGGTCGCACTTGCCTAAATTTGGCCTTTTTTAGGACCGGGATTAAAAAGGAATTCCTGGGGATATCGTAAAAACTACAAAACATCGCAAAATGGACCATGTCCTGTGGAGATATCCTATCGCAACCACAGGACGGGAGGCTATGACCCTTACTCTGTCCCCTTGGGTTAGCAAGAAGGAGATGAAAAAGGTCAAACCTAAACCTCGTCAATAAAAATGAAACGAAGAACACTGGGCTTCAAAAGCTCCTAATCTTCCCTGGCCGCAATCTGCTGCGCAAAGAAGGCCACCTTTATGGTATTTAGGAGCGTCTTAATCACCCGGTCTGGGTTGATATAAAGATCTCCTCTCCCCATACTCGTTAAGCTCATTTCAATGTATTTTAGCCACGGTACACGAGAGGCATGATCTAGGGCCAGGCAATCTTCTAAAATCACTTTGTTTAATGTGGTCCCCTTACCAGCCCAAATTTTTAACGCACAGGGCCACCAGGCGATATGCTATCAGATCAATGACCATTCTTCGAATGTGTATCACCTCGGCCTGGTTGGATGCAACCCCACCCGTATTTCAGCAATTGTTAGCCCGGGTTCTTGCAGTATATAATCTAGAAAAGGCAATTTATTCAAAGAAAGGTGCACGGGGCAGGAAAAAAGGTCTGATGAGGTGGGCCACTTACAAACTGGATTGAACTGGGTGGATGAGGTAAAAGGTCAGTTGTATCCCGTATTATGAAAAAATGTATCAGAATCATAAAAGGTTCCCACTATGCACTGTAGAGAACAAAGAGTTCTTTGTTAGCTATATTTTAAAATGATCAGGGAATTCACTGTATTCTTAGAGCTATCTTTAATGAAATGTGGTGCATTTTAGCCCCTTTTTTATGGCTGCAATATGTAATAATGAAATTATATGTGATCGTTGTTAATTGTGTAGAGGGGGCGGGGGTGGAGGGTCTGGGGTCTGTCGTCCGGGTGTATTATTCTGTTTTTGCGCAACAGGGATGAAATATAATAATAATAATAAAAATATTTTAAAAAAGGAAATAAAGTAATATAATTGTTCTGCCCTAATCCAGACAGAGGCTCATCCAGAATGGAACCCACTCTGAATGCATTGGAAACATTTACCACTATACAGTCCCCCTTATACACTTTCGGGCGTACCCAATCCAGCCCACCCTTCTAATGATTATGATCTCATCAAACAATTGTTGGCTAATCTGATTTATAATTCTCCCTGCTAACTAGTGTACCACCTTATTTTTAAGTTCTTTATAAGATTTGGATTGTCGATGTTGAACATGGGGTACATTTGCCAATACCAATACATAGGGCGTACAAGCAGGAGGGAGTTGAATGATGACATCACTAGAGATGGGGGCTGAGGAGCTTCTTGGTGGTTCTTGCGAGCTAATTCTTATTCTGCGTTCCTTCAAATGCCCAGAGTGGGAGTTCAAACCAGAGGTACCAATTTCCCTTATGCATGGGGCTCTATCAGCTATCAACTGAGCGGCCAATGGGGCATGGACTTGCTGGCCCATGTCAGATGTACTATTGCCCATCAGCCTACTACCTCCCGGCTGTACTAGAGTGGGCAGTGAGTTAATACACTTCTTGCTACTTAGGGCGGAAAAAGTGCTGCAACCTTGGTGTGGAATTGCTGGGGAAACTACACTTGATGCAGTGACTCGAAGCTGCTCTTGCAAGTTCCCCACTGATTTTCCTAAGGTGCCCACTATTACCTCCAAGTTTGGAATGCACAAATGAAGGGCATCAAAGGCAGCAACATTTTCAGTTTCCAAATTTTGAAAAAATTCTTGAATAAAGATTGGATCTGATGTAATTGATGGAAACCCCCTTTTATTGCCCTTCGATTTGTTGGTAACTGAGGACAAATAATGATCATAAGAAGATAACCCCCTTTTACTTTTGGGCCTCGTCCCCCCCATCATGGCCCACACATATCTTCACAGATTATATCTTAAATGGCATTATCAATGATGGAATGTTAAATGACATTAATATGTGTCTCGTTATATGTCTCAACCGTCATACCACCTTATTTGAGCTTGGCTTTGACTTTGAGACCAAGGGGCCAATTCACAGAACTAATCTGAGACAAAATCCTAAATTTACTACTTCTGGTATTCACAGAAGGCACTTACAATTTTTGGTATTCACAGAAATCACTTACGACTCCTGGGCCCGATTCAAATAAGTAATCTGAGACAAAATCCTAACTTTACGACTTTCGGTATTCACAGAAGGCATTTAGGAGTACTAAAGTTAGGATTCCTAACTTTACTACTCCTAAACTGAGAAAAATCGTAACTTTACGACTTTCGGTAATCACAAAAGGCATTTAGGAGTAGTAAAGTTAGGAATCCTAACTTTAGTACTCCTAAATGCCTTTTGTGAATACCGAAAGTCAAATGGGACAACTTTCCTCAGCAAACTGAGTACCCACAATTCTAGTAAATAGGGAACACTTACAATATTTCCTCTTGGTTGGCCCTTTAATTTCACATACCTGGAGAAAAGGTCTGATAGACCTGAACGCACACTGCATATGTTTACCTGAGAGACCACATCGATGTTGAGTAGGAGACCCAGTAGTAGAATAAATACTGCCAGATGATGTTTTGCAAAAAGTCTTTAAAGAGGAAATAGTGTAAATTAAGCAGGAATAAATAAAAAAGAGAAGATGGAGTTCATATGCTTTTCTCGTGTATTTATCTATGCATTCAGTTATCCATCCATCCATCCTTCCAACAATCCATCCATGACACACATTCACACATCCATCTGTCCATCTATTCATCCATCCAAGAGGCCAGTAAAACTCATCCAAAGACCTACCTAGGGTCAGACATACACATATCCAACCACCCCCATAGAGCATCAGTTTATCCGAATATAGCATGTTACGACGCATGCTAATACATCGCATACTATTACAACGCGGTCGTTACAACGACTGCGTTGTTAGTACGCAATACCTTTATATCGCAAATCATTACAACGACTTGTTGTAGGGGGCGCGCTGGACTTAGGAATAGTATTATTTGCTATTCCTACTCCAGTTTGCGCAACAGCAGAGAAGGTGTTGGATTTTATATCCAATACCTTTGCGCCCCCTACAGCAAGTCATTGTAATGACTTGCGATGTAAAGGTATTGCGTACTAACAACGCAGTCGTTGTAACGACTGCGTTGTAATAGCATCGCGTTGTTTTAACAGCGTTGTAAACGCTGTTTCCCGTTTATCCCAGTATATAGCCACACCCATGCTACTATTTATTAAATTATAAATGTATATTATTATGCATTTGTGACCAGATGTGTTTGCATGTGAGTACTTTCATGTGTGGTAATATGGTACATTTGTGTCTTACTGCCTCCATATGCGCCGTTTGTGCATGTGTCTGTTCATATTTGTTATCGGTGTATGCATGAATGCATATATTTGTAATATGTGTACCTTCATTTTATAGTCTGTGTGTGCTCATTTGTGTGTTGTCCTTTAGTGTACGCTGGCCTTCATGTGTGTTTATGTAAGTGTGTATATGCATCTATGTGTGTTTAATTATATAATTGTGTGCCTAATCCGTGTTGTCATTGTTTATCTGTGTGCCCCCTGTATACTTAATTTAATTACATGATTGTCTTTGTATGCCTACATGTGTGTTGGTCTCTGTATACAGGGAAACCTGTAACTGTGTCGGTCTGAATGTGTGCATATGTGTGAGTATCTGTTGCCTATAAGATGTGTGTTTCTGAACTATGAAAAAGCCATACTATTTGCATTTGTCTATGTTTCTTTTCCTTGACCTCTTCCGCCTGTGACATATGAAGATGTCTCCAAATCTGAATGAATTTAGCGTTCCCTGATGAAAAACGTGCATCGTCCTTCGTTAATAGTGTACAATACACAGATTGAAAAGCGTGCAGGCAAAGACATATTTCAAATGCTCACATATGAAGGTACAGAAATTAACATGCTGTTGTGTTTCAGGACAAATAGGGGTTCTGGGTGAAAGACAAAATACAGACTCTTCTCTTTGTTTCTGCATCATCACAGCCAGGGATCTGTTCAGCCCGAACAAAATGAATCTCTAAGATGTCCTTTCAAATTGGTACGTTCAGTTCCTTCTCACCACATGCTGCATATTTTAGACATTTCTAAGTATCTCAAATCATCTATCATACATAGTTAAATACTTTGGTAAAGTTGAAATAAAAGAAACAATCCAATATTTATTTTTAATTACTCTACTTTAAAAATGTTTGAGATCGTCAATAAAGCGATATGTTCAAGGTTCAAGGCAGAAATGCCAGACAAGATATTTCCAAGTTGTGCACAAACTGGCAGTCTGATCAAACAACAATTGTAATAACATTAAAATCATTTTGTACAGATCATTGCCATAACCCTAAAAGAAGCCATGATATTTGCTTTTAGAAAAAGCTGCAGTCAAACTTGCATTTAATACACCGCATACAGAACCGCAGCATGCAGAACTGGGCTTATCAAGCTAGTAGATTGGCTGGTAGAGGGATAACAAAACTGTTTATGTAATGCATTTTCTGCACTAGGTACATAAGGAATAACGTAATGATTGTGTACCAAACCAGGAAAGACCAAACAAGTAAAATGTATACAAACGAACAAACTCAGAAATGAGAGCTCTTGGCAACTACTTGCACCCGCCATGTACAACAGTTTTATCTTGGCTCAGATCAGGAGAGCCACACATCTAGAATGAAAGATGAGGGCCTCATTTACGAAGGCCCTAGTGGCACTTTTGCACCGCCAGAGAGTCACTTTTTTGATGCTCTGGTGGCGCAATGTGCCGCAGCAGATTTACAAGGACACGCAAAGCCACTTTGCATGGCTTTTTCTGGCCTTGTAAATATGTGCCCCTTTCTCACAGAACACTGCATGAAAGGGGCGTTCCATGGGTGCTGCTGTGGGTGTGCACACGAAACACCCATGGAATCGGAACCATTCCCAGAATTATGAGGAATCATAAACCTGGGAATGTGTCAGATTCTAGCGCCACCCCAGGGGTAGCGTTAGGGAGGCGCAATCAGGATAAATATCCTTATTTCTCCTCGTTTTTCCTCTTTCTATGTGTGCTGCATCTTACAGCACACATAGAAAGAGGAAAACACCTCACATGATTGTTTTTGTGAAGGAAGGTGTCCCTTCCTGCACAAAACAATCACCCCTACAAGGCAGACACCCTTGCACCATGGCGCAAGGATGTCTGCGTTGGCGCATGGCAGCCCATTGTGCACCAGCGCTGGGGAAAAGGACAGGAATGCGCCTGCCCTCTTCTTTTGATGCAGGGCAGCGCAGCAAGATTCCTTGCGACGCTGCCCTGCACCAAAACCTCATAAATGAGGCTGTTAGAATTTGGCGAGCTGCCACATTATGAGATCCCTGCCTACCTACGATCTCATTGTCTTAGATGCATCTGCCAGTACGTTGGACACAGAACTGAATGCCAGTAAAGCTGCACTGTTGGAGGGGTCTGTTCAGCAATCCTTTTTAGCTTGCTCAATTTAACCACCAAAGCAGGGATTTTATTTCTGCAGAACAATAAAATTTCCAAGACACAGTGAGGTAGGAACATTTTCATGTTTTCAATGACCGGGACCTGCCATGCCTCACATCGGAAAAGATTTTCCACTTGTACATTGGATTTTGTAACCCATACTGAATTCCAAATTGAACGGGGTGTTTTTTTCAGATTGTGATTCACGTGTTCATGGTTTGCCACCACAATTTCAATTGCACACCATTGAGTGAGTCACTACTTCAGGGGCGAACGGAATTTATAGCCCGGCGCCATACAGGTGCATTCTTACAGATAAATGTTCCAGAGGAGGTAAAGCAATAAGTCATCAATAGTTCATATATCCAGATGTACTCATCATTTCATCTAAAATATTCAATCTTTACTTATTGGGTCTTCATCAAGAATAACATAGGTTTAATTGATTTCCAACACATACGGCCAACCACCACGTGTTTCGGGGATCACCCATTCTTCAAGTCAGTAAACAAATAAATACATACACTCAGAGAACACTTCAGTAAATATTTAATGTCAATAAATCATTAAACATCCCTGCATGCTCATCCCACCCATGACAAATGAAAGACCAAACAAACATATTTGCCCAACACTAATACTCATACTTACTAATTTCTCATTATTTATTTAACAATGAAAGAGCCTGGCATTTTATTCAGTTTCACAATTCAACAGTCTTTAACCTGCTCAGTTTTCTTTCAGTGAACATTTCAGCAAATTGAGTTCATTGTACTTTAATTAACTCTGCCATTAGTCTCAGTATCAAATCTTGTGGTCAGAAAACACATGGCTCCTGTATCAGGCTAAACACTCCATCATACTCAAAGACACATAGTCACCCACTGAAGGAAATAGAAATTTCATCAGGTAGTATTCTCATTTTTTTAAATTATATCGACGCTCTCCTGGTATCAAACGTTGTAAGTGTTTCATCACGCCCGATCTGCATACCTGTCGTGCTATATTTAACTCTACTGAATATCTCACAATTCATCAATGTTCAATCTTCTCATTTTTCTTTCAGTGTAATTATCAGCAGATCGAGTTCAATGTCCTTTTTTAATAACTGCCATTAGCCTCAGTATCAACTCTCGTGGTCAGAAACCACATGGCCCCTGTATTTGGCTCAAAATGTATCATCACTCAACCATACTCAAAGACACATAGTCACCCACTTAAGGAAATGGAAATTTCATCACATCATAGCCCACCCAATTGTCTGTCCCTCCAAAATATATGGGTTTTTATTTATTTAATTTCTGTACACGATCCCTACCCAGAAGCATAAGCCGTATTATCCATAGTCACAATTTTTAAGCAAAGATACAAAAATTAAGGACCAATTTACAAAATAATTCCTTCACAAACTAATTGTTTCAATAACTATAACTGACTCACCAAAACGTTTTCACTCGACCTATTTGTCAGTTAATGCTTTATAAACAAAGCATTTCTTATCTATCACTTAAAAGTTAAAGAGTCCCCCACTTGAAGTGGTATCTGCAACTTAAACCAATACCATACACAAGTAAAAAGACAGGCAGCACACCACCTCCTCCATGATGCATATCATGAAAAGCAGATCGTGAAAGACACATCCCTACACTAACTAGGAACCACTGGTTTTCTCATCACCATTCAGGGTGGAGGCTTGTACAGAAAAGAATCGGCTGCGTTTGTTATGGCCCTATATATGCTAACTCCAAACAACCCACCGAAAACACCTGTGGGCCATGAACTACATTGCACCTGCATTGCTTCAGATTTAAAGAGAAACAACTTGTTTAAATGTACCCTTTGTAACTGAATTCCTCTTCTTCAATATGTATCAATCAATCCTGCAGTTGGTCAAAACAAATTTGTTCTTTCTCACTCAAAACCAATGAGGAAAAGTAAGAATGAATTTATTATGATTATTTTTTTACGAATGAAACCTTGAGAATATATATTTTCTCATAATTGCAGCTACTGAAAAAGCAGTAAAAATGCTTATACCTTATCCAATAGTCGAACCCTATCCGTAATTCATCATAGCAGGTACACAAACCCCTTACACAACATTTATCCACAGAAAGTTGCATTCCTAAAAGACCTATCAATTGCAAAAGCAAAAGATACTCGAATTTACTAAAGACATATCTATCCTCTCCCGGTGTTGAACCCTGTTTGAATTTGGTCATACCCAGACAACACATCTGCTGTGCTATATGTATTTCAACTATACAACCTCATTCACAGTAGCCCTTTCAGAGAGGTACTCTAATTTATCAAAATTATAATTATATCCACCATCTCCCAGTATCAAACCCTGCTAGTGTCCTATCATGTCCAGTCTGTAGAACCATCATGCTATACGTAACTCAAATCACAATCTCATTCTCAATAGTCCTTTCAATTTTGTAGACAACAAGAAAGGATGCTACACCTTTCACTCCATCCTATTCTCTTTGATTTCCCTTTATTTCGTTTGAATGCACAAACAATCCAACAACCAAAAAAATAGCAAACCATTTTAAAGGAAGGAAACAGAACAACAGTTAATGATGAAAAATGGCACATGCAACAGTACAGATTTTATGAATAGTGATGCAGTTCTCCAGGAATATACTCAAAGTAACAATCTCATTCTCTATAGTCTTTACAATTATGCTGACTACAACATGGGATTCTAAACCGTTCACTCCATCCTATTCTCTTTAAATTCCCTTTATTCATTTGAATGTGCAACCAATCTACTAGATAATATTTTATTGCATGACAAATAAGGGAAAAGTTTCATCTATTGCTTTCTGATGTTATCAACATTTCTTCCACAATAAGATGTATGGTTCTCTTTCTATACTCGAGCCATGCCTCTCATTCTACAATTTATCAATCCATGAAGTTTCTTTAGATCTAAGTTTTAATTCCAGGTCCCCTGCTGATCTCCCTAACATTATCTGTTCAATCCCCAGAAAGGTGACCGGTATGCCTGTACATGTCCCGTGTTCATTATGTAGGTGTGTTACTAAAGGATTTCTCTTATCCTTATTCTTATTGGCTCTCAAATGTTCATTCCATATCTCCTTGAGTTTTATCATCGTGGAGCCCACATATTGTAGGCCACAGACACAAAGGATCAATTATATACAGATTTTGGATGTGCAATTAATAGAAGACTGAATTTCAAAAGTCTGCAATCTTTTAGAGTCAGAGAATGCCTTAGTTGCATTCAAAATATATTTACAGCACTTGCATACTCTGCACTTGTAGCAACCGTTCATTATAGAGGGGAGCCAATCAATTTCCTGCCTCTTCACTTCGCTATTGATATAACTAATAGTATCACTCGGATATCGATTTTAGCAGCTACCAACACCTCAAATGAGGTGCTAACTGATTTGCAAAGGTAAAGCAATCCTCTTGGAACCTCTTCAAATGTGGGCAGTAGTACACAGGACCACTTCCTGCTCCGACAGATATTTTCTCAAATGGATTTTTTCAAAGCAGCACCAATTCCCTTATGGAACACATGACGGGCCCCAAATTGTGGCCTGCCTAATTGATATTCATTAGGCAGGTCAGTCTGTGACTCCCCCTGAATGTTAATTTTGTGACGGGACCTATTACTGCATAAGACACTTTGCAAAATCAGAGTCCGTTTGCAAAAATGTTGGTGTCAATTTGTGACCACGTTTTGCAAATGGACTCATAGTACCTTAAGCCCTGGAATCCCAACAGCCAAATAACTGAGTTTCAAAGAATCATATGTCCCAATGAACTAAATTTGATGCACAACAGAGACAAATTTAGCGTTGTGTAGCTTATGGTTTCTGAATCAACAGTCTCCTTTTCTATAGCAAAAACATGTTTTTTTCACAATCCATAATTTCAATAATCTAATCTCTTTATCTCACATTTATCACCTCATTTATAGTTTGGAGAAAAGTGAACATACTCTAATTTTTAGAGGAAGCTTTAAATACCCAGTAGAACCCACTGCTGAATTTTCTTCAGCATGGAGATGTTCATGTTGAGAAGATTAAAGTTGATATTGTATTCATCTGCCTTGTAGTCAGGGTGAAATTGAAAGGCATTTAACAGAGCATGGCCATGATAGGAATAAGATAATTGTCTAGTACAGCTGCCCCACTGCTGCATACAGTAGCAAAATAACACGAGTATGACTCGGGCACCAGCTGAGCTAGCATGCCTCCATTAATTTAGCTCAACAAGAGAGAGAAGAATACTTGTGTGCTCCATAATGCATAATGTCTGAAACTTTAATCACATCAAAACCGAATGGCCCGAGGATACCAGCAAATGTACTGCTACTGTGCCCCTACATATTTTTATGTGTGATTTGCTAAGAGCATTGTTTACAATTTGTCTTTTTTCCTTCTTTATATAGCTACTTCGGCTGGTCCTAACAGGCAGGAGACAGCAGCCCGGATGCGGCAGAGGAAACTGGAGGCCATCAGGGCAGAATACCAGCAACTGGTGGTCCTGGAGGAGGAGGAGGAGGTGGCAGCAGCTGCAGCAGATGCCCTGGGCCCCAGCCAGATTCCAGTGCCTCCAGTCCACCGGTGCTGCAGCCTGATGGCAGCCGCTCGCTGACATTCCATCACTGCTGCCCCCCTTTTTCTGCACATTTCAGCGACGCATCATGCAGAGACTGGCACACATGGAAGACACAAGGGGCACATGAAGAAGCCCCTAGCCCGCCGTTAGTGCCCTCTTCTGCCCCTGGTGGGTAGGACTTCTTGTGAGAAGACGGTGAGAAGGTAGGAGTTGGGGCATTTTGATTTTTTTTATGGACAATTTTATTTTGGGGCTTTCTACAGTTACTTTGGACACAACTTTCTTTTGGGACATTGGTTGGGGAAGGGTCGAGGGGTGGGCCAGTTGTGGGTTTAGTTGATATTTTTAGGGGAATAAATATTTCATAGTTTTACATTATGATTTAAATCTTTTTTGGGGTGTTACTGTTTTACTTCACACTGCTGCCTTTGCCACAGCCTATTTTTAAAATCTGTTAATAGTGTATAACAACAAAGTAGTTATGCTGTACCTGCCCTTGTCTATTAGTCTCTCCTCCTAGTCTCTGCAGTCTTCAACTATATTGACACCTAAGGAGTGGGGGGGTGATTTTCCATTGTACATATATATTGCAGTACAACAATGATGAACCACAGTTCTCTTACCTGATTAGATGAAGCAAGGGCTGCATGGTTTCCCAAAGGGCCATGGTGGTGGTAGTAGTAGCATGCTAACGCACTAAGAGAGTGAAGGCATCAGAAGGTGAACTCAAACTGTAGAATAAGGACTATTCATCGCAGGGAACTAACTAAATTGACATAAAAACTAAGTTAATGCGATTATATATTACTATATGCAAGCTTTAAAATAAATTTGAGACAGTCACCATACTAGACTACTAGAACACAAGAAGAGAGACAATAGAGAAAATATAATAGGCAATGATAAATTAAAATATTTAGAACAATGCTGAGCTAGTAAAAGTTACAAAATGAAGTGGACTCAAACTCCAAAGTGGACAAGGGTAAGCTTTGATACAACACAGTGCCTGAATGATGATGCTGGCAATGATGTTCCTTTGAAAATATTGAACATTGTTTTTATGCGTGGGTGGGTAAATGTGGCCAGTTTGGGCTATACTTAGAGCTAAAGATCCTGCACTGAGTTGGTGTTGCCTTCACCACATCCGCCCCACCAAGTGTGTGATCAATTAATGGTGTAAATTATTAAGTCACACCTCAATAAATCACACAGCCCGGGGGAAGAGGGTTAGGAGTTTGATGAATGGATGGGAAGGGGGATTTGGGGAAAGGTTTGACGAAGACCAACACTACACAAGGACAACATTCATCTGGGCAATGAGCAGCCAACCATTATAAATCTGTTATGGAAGGAAAAGGAAACAAAGGAATGGGTACAGTTAAAGCAAACCAAATTGTCCTGCTGCCCCCAGAGAGACCCAAGTTACATTATATCTAAATGGTCTGTGTTACCAAGCTTTGTAAGATAGCAAATATATTGCAAATTATGTAGGAGTCAAGCAAACAACACACACAATTCTAATGATTATTAAAAGAAAAAATGATACTGTATTGCCAAATTGGGAGTTGCATCTGCAATGCAATCCTCTTGGACTGTCCGTCAATCTTGGGTGCCTGGCGGATGTGGTCCGGTAAGGGAAGCATGAGTGTAATGTTGCTTTTCCAGTTTGGCGCAGGGTAAGTGGACCTTCAGATTGAAAAACAAAAATGATATTGTAGAATCAAGGAGAAAGAAAGAAGATAAACTTCATAAGGAGGCAGTGCAAGAGAGAAGAGAAGAATAGTCCATTTTGCACTCATTCATGTTATGCGTTGTGTGTGAACAACTAGGTGAGGGCAATTTTACAACAACCAAAAATCACAGAAAAGTGGCCACATGTAACTATCGGTATCGGGCTGATCAAACTCGCAACTGTCATGATCATCAATTCATCATCATGAATCATAGCAATAATATGTAGCCTAACAGCACATGCTTAATGTGATATTCATTCATGACTAAATGTCTGTCTCCAGTTACCTTCAACAACAGGCCTCCACCCAACCACCCCTTAGCTTCAAATTTGAGCCAGACAGCACTGAGCACACATGGCCAGCAACATTGCATTTTGCAAATCAAGTCAAATCAATGCACAGCTGTCACCACTCACCACCACTCCACCGAGTTGGGTAGGCCACTTTAAAGTCATCACCAAATTGGTTGGTTTCAGTGAAGTTGAAAACTTCCTTCTTCTTGTGGCAGTTCTCGAAGTAGTCACGCTCATGCCCTGAGTCCTTCCATCATCCCTGATCCTCCTGACTCTGAGTAAGGTGTCCAACTCCATACCGACTGTGTCCCAACTCAAATGCAACTGATCAATCTGTAGTACAATGCTGTTGATGCACAACAAGAGAAACATTGAGTCATTTTTTGTTTAGACTAGATTTGTGTTTGCATTATCTATTCTAAAGGGACTAGTCCGTTCTGACTCTTTGACGAGTATAAAGCAGAAAACAAAGCAGTGTGGAGTGGAGTGCACCCAGTGAACAAATCTTACTAACTCTCAAAGGGAAAGGAAAAAATCACCTTCAGGGAACAAATCATCAGCCGTTGGTAGGCCACCAACATTGTAAATCATCACAAACACATTTAAGTGTAATAGTTAGAGCAAAACAAACCCCCAGTGTCACTGCCTGCCACCATACGAATCATCTCAACACACTCACAAACAATCACTCATGCCATTTACCTGTTCTTCTAATTCAGGCATGGTCACAGTGGTACATTGCCAATCCATTGTTCACAAAACAGACATTGGCCAGTCTACATTAAATAATGTGGGAAGTCCGGCTAGGGGAATAATAACCTAGGACAGGATAGATAGTCACGGCCCTGGGTTGAAGGCAGGAACAATTTGTTTGTATCTCCAATGTCCTTGAGGGAAATGGGGGGGGGGGGCTTCCTCACTGCACACTGTTGCAACTCCAATCCTGCAATAAAATGTGTATAAGAGTAAGACGGTGGGGCTGAATTAGTCAACCAGACACAAACAAAAATAATTAAATATTGATTCCCCTAGCTATATCTTTTTTTTCTTTTTTGGGGTATCAAAGCTTATTAGCAATAGAGAGAGAAAGTTCTATGGTTGTTGGCCCAGGCCTAGCAGTCAGGGAAGTAGAGCTCATCCTCAAACTCAGGCGGTTCGCCCAGAAGTAGGTCATCTAACACACTGATTCCATGCCTGAGTCTCCCTCATCTTCCTCCTGTCGTACTTTAGGTATGGAGTAATCCAGTGGTATAAAGTGCTGATTAATTTTAATCATGGTTAATTTCTCCACGTTTTGGGGTGAGAAACTGGTCCTTCTCACTGTGACAACGGCACCAGTAGCACTGAAAACACGCTCAGCAGAGACACTGGCCACAGGGAAAGCCAGGTAATTTATTGCTAGTCTGCTGAGCACTAGCCATTGGCCCCTCTTCCCATACCAATACACCAATGGGTTTTGATCAAGGCAGACCTCTGTTGGGTCATCCAGATAGACTTGGACCATCCGCTCAATGGTCATTGGTGCTCCGCTTTGCTCGGCCTCTTTTGCCTCTGAATTTGACTTAAGCCCTGCCAGTAGAAACCATTAATTTGCAGATTTTGGAGGCTGATGCTCATGGTCTTGTTGTTGATGGTGTTCTTGTTGTTGGGTTTGGCTGTTGTGAGCCAACAGCACTGCCCTCAGGCTCTGAACTTGAAGACTTGTGCCCTGGAGGAGTGGGCCTCAAATTCCCAGCCATTCTTTTTCTAGCTCACTGGCTTGCTCAGCTCTCCATGTTTTGTATTTTGCAACATCCCCGTCTGAAAAAGGAATGAAAGTAGAGAGCAATGGTTTGTATTGTGGATCAAGAATTGTGGCACAGATGTAATGTTTGGGTGACACAATGTCTCTTTGTACCCTTGACAACAGATTAAGCGAAGAACTAAGCTCTCCACCAACTCATACGCATCTTTTTTTCTTCCACATCTGCATACATTGCAGACATCTCCTTTAGCTGTTCCTGTGTCATGTGCAACAATAGAATAGCTTGGCCCATGGTACTGTCCTCCTTGCTGACTTCCCGTGTGAATACCTCAAAAGGAAGCAGCATCTCTGTCAGGCATTTGTCTAGGCCCCATTGGTCCATCTCAATCATAATGTCTTTCACAGTTGCATTCCCTCTTTGTATGACACATTCATTGATCGGTCTGTACTGCTCAAATAGATGTTGAAGCATGTAATAAGTCAAGTTCCAATGTGTTGGCACCTCCTGTATGAGTGCTTTAACTAGCATTCTATTATCACATTGAATGACCCTCAGCTGTTTCCGGGCTTTAAATGAATGGCTGAAATGAGTGCAGATTCTTCTGCAGGTGGACAGTAAGTTGCTTATGTGGTCTTCTTTTTTGTGAAAGTCCTGTACAATGATGTTGATGCAGTGCGCCAAACACAGGACCCTGAAAAAGACACCATCGGCCACGGACTTATCTGTATTACTGCCATTGTCCATGGCAACACATCCAATGTTAAGCTCTCTTGGTCGCAGCCATTCAAAGACCTTGTGGTTAAAGTATTCCAAAATGTTTGCAGCGGTATGGGATTTCTCCATGGCGAACAGGGCTACTCTTGCATGCTTACGGGCACAATTACAAATCTCAACAGTTTCAACACCTGCAAATATCTTTTCTCTAACCTCCACAAAAGAGATCCAGTATGCAGTGATGCACATGTAATCAATGGCTTGGCAACTGGTCCACATGTCTGTTGTCAGGGGGATAGTTTGAACAGCACTCTGCTGCAAAGCTTGTCCAAGCAATTCCAGCACATTGTGATGTAGCGTTGGAACAGCAACTCTGACTAAATAGGACCCGCTGGGAACATTCCATTTCGGGCACAAATTCAAGAAAACCCACCCCTTCCACGAAAGAAAAAGAGAGGACGTCCAGCGTTAACTAACCCTGGGCGGAGTTCGCGTAGTCGAGGTATGCGGAATTCCGCGAAGTCGCAAAAAAACTCTGCGAGCTACGCGGAGTTCCGCAAGCACGCGGAGTTGCTTGTTCCGCCCGTTTGCAATGCATTTTATCTGTTTGGGAACGCGTTTTGCGTGTTCGGGGATGCTTATTGCGCGCTCGGGGGGAAATATCACGTGAACTTCACCACGCGGTCGCCAATGGGCGCGGCCATCTTGTTTTTCACTTTTTGCTATCGTTCTGGCCCTGTTTTTCTATCCTCCCAATGGGGCCGATTCACAGAACTAATCTGAGATAAAATCCTAAACTTACTACTTTTGGTATTCACAGAAGGCATTTAGTAGTAGTAAAGTTAGGACTCCTAACTTTACTACTACTAAACTGAGATAAAATCCTAAACTTACTACTTTTGGTATTCACAGAAGGCATTTAGTAGTAGTAAAGTTAGGACTCCTAACTTTACTACTACTAAATGCCTTTTGTGAATACCGAAAGTCGCAAAGTTAGGATTTTGTCTCAGTTTAGTAGTAGTAAAGTTAGGAGTCCTAACTTTACTACTACTAAATGCCTTCTGTGAATACCAAAAGTAGTAAGTTTAGGATTTTATCTCAGATTAGTCCTGTGAATCGGCCCCTATATCTTTTCAATCCTTTGTTTCTAGAAACTTTTTTTTGATCTTTTTTATTTATTATCTATCCCTCTCTATTCCTGATTGTATATTTAGCGTTTTTTCCTACTTTTTGTATTTTGTAGTGCGTTTTTCACTCTTTTTCTATTACTTGCTTTTTTAATTTCTTTTACTTACTTTCTTACTTCCTACCTTTTCTTTCCGCCCCCCCCCCCCGCCTACCCAGAACTATGGCGAAGAGCCTTAAAAAAACTAAGGGCCAGGGGAAGAGGCCGAGGAGTGAGAGCCGCGAACGTCTTCCTTGCGGAAGGTGGCGCCCACAAGGGGTGCAGCCACGGGCCTTATTCAGTGAGGCGGAGGTGGCTGCACTGTTTTTTTTTTTGTCCAACACCACCTCCCCTTAACCCTGGCAGCAGGCGGCAGGCCTGGGTCCGGGTACGGGCTCCGGGAGCGTCACCGGCGGTGGGAGAGTGTGCACCGGGCAGTGTTTCGTTGCTCTGGGGTCCGGCGCACCCGTAACCAATTGACGCACCGGTGGTCCGACATCCTGGACCGGGAGCAGGACCTGCTGGACCTGCTAGGTGTTGAGGTCCTGGGGCTTGGTGAGCAGCTAATTATATTACTATTGTGTTCTTCTGTTCTGTGTTATTGCGAATATTATTTTTTTCGCAAATAGCTAACATGCTGCTGCTGCTTACATGCAGGTAACTTATGTTTAAAAATCTTATTATTATGTGATTGTTACTTCCAGACAGGTGCTCATGCTCGGCTCTAATAACTAATCGTACGTGTTTGCAACTTTGCGCTCTCTTGGGCTGGTTATGTAAGAGAGGTTAGAGAATTTAAGTTAGGTAATACATATAGGAAAGACTCCAGTCCTTTCCTTTGTCCTGTCGGGCTGTCCTGTCTCCTGTCACTAAGATAGTGGTAGTAGTTAGTTAGTATTATTTGGTAATTTAGCGGTCTGCGTGACACGTCCTCTCACATGACTTCAGTCCTAGTAGAACCTTTTGTAGTTTGTTCGTATAGTGAGTGAACAGAATAGCATCCAACCAATTTGTTGTATGCAATATGCATGCATCCATCTATGCATTAAGAAGAGTAAAAATGCAGCCTTAGTAATTGGCCGTCAAAAGGGGTTTGAGTTGGAGACTGAGAGATGATTGGGAATGAGATCAGAACTTAGTAGAAGCAAATATAATTTTTTTGCAATTCATTCCAAAGTCTGGAATATGCGGGCTAGGTGTGTTTAGGATTCAGGAATCAGAATTGAACTGTGGAATAATAATGATCAGATGGTACTCGACTGCGATACATACTAGTCGACTACTACTAGTCGAATAAGTCGATGTGATTTAGGATAGGTCAATGTTATTGCAATTGCCGTTTCCTCTCTAAAAATATTTTTAGAGCAATTAGATTTATTTATTTAACACAAATCATTTTTTGTCTCTTTAATTATGTCTTACATGATCAGCATCCAGGGACAAGAAGAAGACTGGGTCTGCTGGCAGTGTGATGGGTGCGGGAGCTGGAGGGGCCTCCTAGGAGCAGTAGGAAGCGGCCTCAGGCGCAGATGGCTCTGCTGCTGGCCCCAGTAAGTCCTCCTGGTGTTGTTATAAATTAATATTATTTCCCTAAATTTTACCGCTCTATTATTTCCATTCTCTAATTTTAATTTTTCCAAAATCCTCTTTAATCTATCTGTTTCTAAATTATTGTTTTTGCTCCATTTCCTACTACTAAGTACTAGTACTAACATTGTTTCTAGTGTCTGTTTTTTTTTTCCTTCAAATGAAACTGCATCTGACTAACCTCTGCTCGGACTCTGTATTAGTCTGTCTGTAGCTTGCTTTCTTCTGGGCATTCACTCAGCTTTCCCTCTCCCCTTATATGTGGATTGCCTAGTAGTGGTACTGTAAGACTCAGAGAACCCATTGGTCCTAGGTTACTTTCTAGTACTAGTAAGGACTCCTTACTACTACTAGTACTAGTAGCACTAATCTGCTGTGCAGAGTGCATGTCCAAGTAAGGTATTCTCCGCAGGTTTGTGAGATGAGAAGAATTTAGTTTCTTTTACTGTTTCATCATGCTCAATCAGTAATGGTGGTCACTCACGTTGGACACCCCAAAGTGGTGTATTTTACTTTTTCGAATCCAGGCCTAGTACCTTTTTTAGTAGCAGCAGTTGATGGTGAATACTGAACAACTGATTACCGTGCACCATGGCTGGAAGGAAGTATGAGGAGTAGGAGGACAGCACCATTATTTTCCAACTAAGAGAGTCCTCATGTCCGCCCAGTTGGCCACTCTTTCTTCTTTTCAAAAAATGAGATGCACCAATAGCTCTAGTCACTGAGTCCAGTCCTTTGGGTTGTCCTCTTCTTGAGAGGCTTTTCAAAAATTGCCACCAACAAAATGCCCAACCAGATATTATTTGATTATTTTGTTATTTTTGATAGGACAATGCTGTCTACTCTACTCTACCGAATTGCCGATAGTGATGTGTGTGGTGTATGTAGTGTTAATTATGTATTATTTTCAATCTTGCTAATGAAAAAAATAAATAGGGGAGGCGTATATGGCATCTAAAAAAATGTGAAATGTTTTTTCCAGGCGTACCGACTACCAGTGCCATGGCCAGCGGTGAGGGCCATGCCACTCCGGAGGGAGCGGATGCGGCAGCTGCAAGGGGTGAGCAGGCAGCAGTGGCGGGCGGTGGTAAGTCATATTCCTTACTTATTGAGAATGATGAATACACTCGCTGCAAGGGTGTACACTCAGTAGTACACTGTTCTTCTGCTGAGACTAAGTTGTTGTGAACACTGAACAGTTGAAGAAGACACCCTTTACTTAACATTAGCATTAGCGGCGGGGTTAGAGTAACTAATGGCCTACTCTATTCTATCTTCAACTCAGCAGAGACAGTTTTATGACGAAGACAAAGAGTCAGACGACATGTATCACTAGCAGAGAAGGATGCGTGGGTGAAGGAAGGGGCCCCGGGATGCATATTGGTGGCGGATGAAGATGATAGGATGCATGGGTAGTTGAAGGATGGGTGAAAGGTGAAAGAGAAAGCAGAAAGGAGGCCTGCCTGGGTGGGTGAAACTGTATGGGTGAAAGGAATCCTCCGGGGGGTTTGAGGGATCAAACTCTAAGGCAAGCAAGGACGCATGGGTGGTGGTTGGTTATATCTATGACAAATGTATGTTGTCGGTGAAAGCCAGTTTATGATAGCCATGTTTGGATGGATGGATGCCTGGATGGTATCATAGATAGTTGGTGAAAACAGAGTCAGACTGGATGAAGAGAATGTAAAAGAAAATTAAACCGTGCCAGAGTACCAAAGCCAAGGGTGAAGTATAAAATAATAATGCTAGAAGAGCAATGCACTGATAAATGAAAAAAAGCCCTGGGGAGAACAAGGTCTATTTTTTGCAAGGTTTTTGATTCAAAGGTTTGAGGTTGTACTTGTATTTCAGAATGGAATACTCCCTTGACTCACAGTAGTTTGCAAGCACAACATATATATTGTTCATGCTGATTATGTACCCTACCCACCCATCATTAATCGCCTCCCTCTGACTCCGAGGCCCACTTCCGCTCCAGTCCCTACCCATGTCATTTTTGACTGTGTCAGCCATGGGTGGCCTATCGGCTGCATGGTAACTACTAGTAGTTACAAATCACTCAGTATGTCATCATCATCATCATCACGTCAGTGACATGATGTCGTGCTGCCGTATATCATCATTCATAAGCATGTCATCATCATCATGTGCCTTATTGCAGTAGACAGGGTGAAAGTGAAATTGTCTGAGCATTTGCCATTGATTTAATAGAGTATGGCCGTAATGGAAAAGTATATAATTGTGTAGTACAGCTGCCCCACATGCAGACAGTAGTAAAGTAACATGAGTTTGCGACACGAGTATGTCTGTCTAGGGCACAAGCTGACTGAGCTGGCATGCCTACAAGATTAATTGTGCTAAAAAAGAGAGAGAAGAAGAATACTTCTACTCTACTCCGTAGTGCCTGAAAGTCTAATCATCACATCCAAATCTTAGGGGCAGAGGAAGTGAGGAGGATACCACAACTGCTAGTGCTACTGTGCCACTATAATTTTTATGTGTGTAATTTTGTGTTACTGTTTTGCTAAGAGTATTGGTTCCAATTGTCTTTTTTTTCTTTCTTGATATAGCTACTCCTTTCCAACCCACCAGGCAGTAGTTAGCAGCCAGGGCCCGGCAAGGAAGCTGGAGGCCATCCGGGATGAATATCGCCGGCTGGTTGCCCTGGTGGAGGAGGAGGAGGAGGCGGCAGCTTCTTCCTCCAATGCCCCGGGGCCCAGCCAGCCCCCCGTGCCTCCGGTGGTACGGTGCCGTGTTCTGGCAGCTGCCCGCCGCCCATCAACTTGATCATCATCTACTGCTGCCCACCCCTGTTGTTCCTGCAGGAACTTTCAGCGCTGCATGCTCCTCTGGATGTCGCGCCTAGAGGCCAAGCTGGAGGAGGTCCTGGAGCAAACTAGCCTGCACCCCCGCCGCTAGACGCCAGTCTTCAACCCTTGTACCCTTTTTTAATCTTTTTTTGGTGGGTGGGATGTTGGGAGTTGGGGAAACTTGGGGTTTACTTTTTTTTCTTCAACTTCGACGTGGACGGACATTTATTTAATTTACTGGACATTGGTTGGGGTTAGGGAGAGGGGTGGGTCAGGTGTTGTGGGTTTTTCTTCTAGTTTATATTTGTTAGGGTAATAAATTATTTATAGTTTTACAATACATATGATGCAAATCTTATCTAGTGGGTTTACTCTTTTACAACACCTTTTTTGTTTTCGCCTTTTGCTGCAGGGCCGCAGCCAGTTTTTGAAATCTGCCAATAGTGTAACACCCCGACAGATATATGCAGTACCCTCACTTGTCCTACTACTGTCACTCTCTTCTCCTAGTCTATGCATTCTGCAACTAAAACCCCTTTGTAGTATGTACTCAGAAGGATGTGGGTGTGTGAATTAATTAATTTCCATAGTATATACATTATTGACTCCCCCACACTTCTTCTCTTACCTGTGAATGATGTTTAGGCAAAGCGATGGCTGCATGGTGATGGTTTGGTTTCCTAAGGTGCCATGGTGGGTGGTGGTAGCAGTAGTAGACAGTTGCATTTGCAAAAAAAGAAAATGAGACAGTCAGTCAGCTGAGGGAGACTAGGGAACGAGTAGTAGAAGTACAGTAAGTAGTAAGTACACAAGAAGAAGACTGCCAAACAAGAAACCAGATGATGAATGATAGGCAATGCTAAAGTAAAATAAAACATAATGGTGGCAGGGATAGCCTAGTGCAAGATACAACAAACTGAAGTTGACTCGACCTATGAAGTGGACAAGCGTAACCTTTAGTGCTGGAAGGATGATAAATCAATGCCGGTAATTAATAATTAATAATGGGTTAATAATTATGTTCCTCTGGAAAAAAAAGAGAATAGCGAATACTACTGAGCATGGGTGGGCACTGGGCCAATCTAATCTGTTGCCAGTGTGGCCGATATATATATATATATATATATATATATATATATATATATATATATATATATATATATATATATATATATATATATATATATATATATATATATATATATATATATATATATATATATATATATATATATATATATATATATATATATATATATACACTTAGAGCAAAAGAAGATCCTCGCCCTGCCTTGAGTTAGTGTTGCTTTCACCACATCCGCCCCAGCAAGTGTGTGATCAATTATTGGTGTAAATTTAATAAAATTTAGTCACATCTCAATATAAATCACACAGCCCGGGGGAAGAGGGGTAGGGTTTGATGAATGGTTGGGAAGGGGTATTTGAGGGAAAGGTTTGACAAAGACAAACACTACACATGGACAACACACAATCTTGGCGAACGACCATCTTAAATCTGTTAAGGGAGAAAAAGGAAATGCATGCATGATGATTAATGATGAGTAGTACTAGACTAGTAGTACAGGGCTGCAGTATATTAATAATTATTATTATTATGCAATTGCCTTGCCTGTCTGCCCTTAGAGAGACCCAAATTACATACATTTTATGTTCTGTTGTACCGGGCTTCCTTTTAAAGCTAGCAAAGAAAATTAAAAAATAGCTGCAGGGGTCAAATATATAAGCAAACATAATAAAAAACAACACACACAGTCGTAATGATTGAAGAGAAAAAATGAATCAAATTAAAAGATGATGATACTAAGTTACTATGTTATGGTCAAATTGGGGAGTTGCATCTCGGCATTCCTCTTGGTCCTTCCTTCCATGGACGCTCTGTCCGTCAATCTTGGGTGCCACTGCCTGCCTGGCGGATGCGGATTGGTAAGGTAAGTGTGAGTTGTTTTTCCCAGTATAGCACAGGGTAAAGGCTGGCCTGTAAGTGTAGATGGAAAACCAAAAGGGATATTGAAAAATCAAGGAGAAAAGTAAAGTTAAAATGCATAAATTACGGAGGAGTGCAATAAGAACACTTTCAGAGGCGGCATGGCTAAATCATATCTACTCTGTTTCCAGCATTAACCTACAACAACAACAGGACAGAGCAGGCCCGCTGCGCCCACCCAACCTCCACTAAGCTTACATTTTGAGCCAGACAGAACACACATATACAGCAACATAGCATTTTCCAAATTAAGTAACTAAATCAATGCACCGCTGTCAGTCATACCACTACACTCGCCTCCACCACTACACAGACATGTAGGTCTGCTGTGGTTGTTGTTGACTTGTTCACCTTTTAGGCCACTTCATGAAATGCCCCGAGTTATTCCATCAATCATCTCCGATCCTACTGACTGACTGCGACGAGTATAGTAGGGTCATCATGGTGTCCAACTCTGTAGTGTACAGAGTGAGTCCAGATTCCATATTCTAAAATGCAATGGATCGGCCTGCAGTAGAAGTACAATTTTGTTATTAAACAACAAGAAGGGAAACATTGACTTGAGTCACGTTTTTGTGTGTAGATTAAATACTAGTACACTACATGCACAACAACAACACAAACACCAATTACTCAGAGTCAGCGTCCAATGCATTCCATCATCATTGCCTGTTCTTAAGGGGCAATCCCTCTCGGCTCGGAAAGGAGGATAGCTATAGTCATGTTCTTTGGAGGGACTTGACGAGGCAGGCACACATTTCTTGTACTATTCTCCATCCAATGTCTGGCTTGAGGGAGATGGATTTAGGGCGAGTCAGGAGGAGTGGACAGGAGCAGGACTCGGAGGAGTGGACTTACTTCTTTAATGACTGCACACAGTTGCAACTCCAATCCGGCAATAAAAGAGTAAGACGGTGGTGATGGATTAGTTGTGATTCAAATCAGAAAGACAGAGACACACACAAATAATAAAAGTAAATTAGGAAGAAAGAAAGTAACAAGTTGAAAGCCTAGTTGTCAGGGAAGTAGAGGTCGTCCTCAAACTCTTGTGCTTCACCCAGAAGTAGGTCATCTAACACACTACTTCCATGACCTAATTTGCTGTCATCATCTTCCTGCTGTGCTACTTCAGGTATGGTGTAATCTGGTGGTATAAAGTGCTGATTAATTTTGATCATGGTTAACCTCTCCACGTTTTGGGGGAGAGACTGGTCCTTTTCACTATTACAACGGCTCCAGCAGCACTGAAAACACGATCAGAAGAGACACTTGCGATAGGGGAATCCAGATAGTTTATCGCCAGCCTGCTGAGCACTGGCCATTGACCCCTTTTCCCATACCAATACACCAATGGGTTTTGATCAATGTAGACCTCTGTTGGGTCATCCAGATAGGCCTGGACCATCCGCTCAATGCTCAGGGGTGCTCCGCTTTGTTCGGCCTCTTTTGCCTTTGCCTCAGCACTGGACCTAACAAGCCCTTGCCGTACATACCATTCCTGTGCCGATTTCACTGTGGCTGATGATCCTGCTCTTGCTGTTGATGTTGTTCTTGGTGTTGTTGGTGGTTTTGACTGCTGTAAGCCAACCGCACTGGCCTCAGGCTCTGAAGTTGAACTTGACGCCGGCTGCCCTGCAGTACTTGTTGTGGGCTGGAGTAGCGGGCCTCTAATTCCCAGCCGTTCTTTTTCTAAGCGACTGGCTTCGCAGCTATCCAAGTTTTGTACTTGGCAACATCCACTTCTGAAAAAGGAATCAATGTGTTAGTGTTCAGTACTGCTGTGTACCGTGGATCCAGAATTGTGGCAGAAATGTAATGGTTGGATGACACAATGCCTCTTTGCACCCTTGTATTTTCAGATAAGCGAAGGGTTAAGCTCTCCACCAACTCATATGCTTCTTTTTTCCTCCACACCTGCGTACATTGCAGACCCCCTTCAGCTGTTCCTGTAGCATGTGCAACAATGGGATAGCTTGGCCCATAGTACAGTCCTCCTTGCTGACTTCACGTGTGAAGAGCTCGAAAGGAAGAAGCATCTCTGTCAGGCATTTAACTAGGCCCCATTGGTCCATCTCAACAATCATGCCTTTCACAGTAGCATCCTCTCTTTGCATGACATATTCATTGATTGGTCTGTACTGCTCAAACAGACGTTCAAGCATGTAATAAGTTGAGTTCCAACATGTTGGCACCTCCTGGATGAGTGCTTTAACTGGCACTCTATGCTCACATTGAATGATCCTCAGCTGCTTCCGGGCTTTAAAAGAATGGCTGAAATGTGTGCAGACCCTTCTGCAGGTGGTCAGTAAGTTGCTGACTCGGTTTTATTTTTTCAGAAAGTCTTGAACAATAATGTTAATGCAGTGCGCCAAACACAGGACCCTGAAATAGCCACCATCGTACATGGCCCTAACTATATTACTGCCATTGTCTGTGGCAACAAAACCAATGTTAAACCCTCTTGGGTGCAGCCATTCAAAGGACTTGCTGTTAAACTCTTCCAAAATGTTTGCAGCAGTATGAGATTTCTCCATGCGAACATGGCTACAGTTGCATGTTTCCGAGTGGCATTAAAAATCTCAGCAGTGTCAGCACCTGCAGATATCTTTTCTCTAACCCCCACAAAAGAGATCCAGTGTGCAGTGATGCACATGTAATCAGTGGCTTGGCAACTGGTCCACATGTCTGTTGTCAGGTGGATAGTGTGAACAGCACTCTGCTGCAAAGCTTGTCCAAGCAATTCCAGCACGTCGTGATGTAGTGCTGGAACAGCAACTCTGGCAAAATAGGACCGTCTGGGAACCTTCCATTTTGGGCAGATGGCTGTCACAAATTCAAGAAAACCCACCCCATCCACAAAAGAAAAAGGGAGAAGGTCCAGCGCTAACATTTTAGCCAGCTTCGCATTGTACAAACGTGCCATTGGGTGGTTGCGTTCGTACTGCCCCTCCGACCTAAACATGCTGAGAATGGTAGCCTGGATTTTTTTCTTTTCTGGTGCCACTGATGCAGGTGACATCTTCTTGATGCCAGATGTTGTTAGGCTCAACACACGTTTCGTTGCGGTACTCACTTGCCTGGGACCCCTTGGTGTCTCAGCCTGACTCTTACTCTTGTGCCACTGCGATGTTGCTGATGCGGATCTGGCTGGTACCACTGCACTGCTGGGGACAGGGCTACTTTGTGTACCAGAGAAAATGTCTCCCTCTTGTTCACCTTCCACCGTGATCGGATCTTCTACTCCTTCATCCCCGCCAACAACAATGGGTGCAGATTTTTGGCTGCTAAGGTGCGTCTCCCACTAGATCATTTGGTGTCTTTTCAGATGGGTTGTTTGGCCTCTGGTACCATAGTTTGTACCAAGCTTCCCCGACTAACACCTTGTCCACAAATGGAGCATATCGCAATGTTCACCTCCTTCCTGCTAACCGAAAAGAAGTCCCAAACTAGGGAGGTCAACTTTCTGGAGCGGCTGGTGCCACTTTCAATGCCGGATGAAATGGTTGGTGGGCGTGGAGTTTGACTCTCTGCAGTACCTACTTCTACTGTGGTGGTTGTGCTGGATGTAGGTCGCTGCCGGGCCTTTGCAAATGCAAATATGGAAGCTGGATGTGGTGTTGATGTTATCTGTGTTGGTGGTATCTGTGCCACATCCCTCACAGCAATTTGAGATGTGGTAATGTCGGTCTCCACTGGGGCGGGACTAATGTCCATGATGACTGGCTCGTCATCATCATCCTCCTCTTCTTCTACATCTACCTCCATTACTCTAAGGCTTTCTGAAACCTTCCTTTTCCCTAGCCTTGTCTCGTGGCGTGTCTCACTCTCAGACTGAGGTGGTGGCTTCCAAGTGGCGTCTAGATCATCAGAAGGGGGACTTGCAGAAGAACTCGCTGGACTAACCCTCTTTTTCCTTGCTGAGGATCTGGAAGACAATGGATCTTCTGAAAGAGTGGCTTGCTCTTCTTCTTCCTTTGCAGGAAGCTCGATTTCCTGAACTGCCCCAACTTCGGGAGGAACAACTACTATTGTGGGCGGTGGTTGCGGCGGTTGTTGTCCACTTATCTGAGTGTCCTGCGTTGATTGGGTACTACTTTGCGATAATGATAAGTCAATTTCAACATCACTGCTCATTGGCATTGGCGTGGAAGAGGTGTGGCACAGCGGCCAGGGCGACTGACTTCGGAACCTGGGGGCTCATGGTTCAATCCCCAGTGCTGGCGGCAGATCAGCCCAGCACCATGTGACTCTGGGCAATAGCTCGCTTAATCTTGCCGACGGCCCCCAGCGCCTTGACACCTTCGGGTAATTGTTCGCGCTATACAAATACTGGACATTTACATTTGGCGTTGTCGTGATTAGACTGGCTGCCTCTGCGACAGACATGGGCTTGGGCCTAGGTTGGTGGGGTGGGTCCACTGATGCGGGGGTGCTGCTCCTAGCTTGCTCCCTGGACACTGCTGCTGCAGGTGCAATTTTTTCTTTCCCAAAAAAGATCTTGGGCGGCACACCAGTCTTGGTAAGTGGCAGTTCCTTCTTCTCACTGGCAACTTTCTTGGTACAGAAGGACCTGGTACTTTTCTTTGGGGCCATCTTCTTCAGATGTCAGCAGCACGCAGTGGCACAAGTTGAAGAGATGTCTGTGGTCACACGTCACGTGACGTTGTGCGCAGCAGGACTTCTGTCTGGCAGTACAATGGGTGATGACGCCTCCTCCTCTTTTGTGCACCTAAAAGCAAAGAAGCAAGAAGAACATCAGTGAAACGTGGCATTTATTGTTGTGGTTCAATTACTACTAGTACAAACAAACAAATATAATATATAACTTAGTGTGTGGTTACACTTGTTAGTGTTATTATTACTATTATTAAATTTTATTAACTCAGTTATTAAAAAACATAACAACAGTGTAGCCATTTGGGAGACTTTGCCAACAAGGGCTTTCATGGTGTACTGTGTACACTCAGGAAGGATAGGAAAGAAGAAGAACAAAAACAAAAATACAAATGTAATGGAACCTGTTTGGCATTGCGCATCACGTGGGATGCAGCATTCAGGGAGCTGCAGCTGGGAATGGGTGATGGAAGCAGTAAGCCAAGAGGAACAAAGGAAAAACATGCAGGCCTATGGCAAAAGCAGCACACTAACTACCACCACAAAATGGCCACCACCCACATGGTCACTCACAACAAGCGGGAGGCCTGGAAAACAATGATCTCAAGCAGGCCTATATGCCCAGACAAAGAAGGCATGCTAAACAACACAGCTTTAATGCAACAATGCAAAAACGAAAATCCACAGGGCTAAAAAAGGTTTGCAAGTTACACAACAACCACACCACACACATCCAACAAAGGCATTTATTTAACACACACGAAGAAAGTGAAATACCCAAAAAAAACACATTTTGCAATTCAATCCAAAGCCATCCATGATCTAAATGATGTTTAAATTCGACAGACACCACAAAAACAGTTGCTTCATGCACCCATAATGAGTAGCTCTGGGCCTATTGGTTGGAAAACACATTAGCAGACTAGGCCACATAGTGAATCAATTCAAATCAATAATATTGCAAATGTATTAAAAAATTTAGAGAACTGTGCTGCATTTTTTTGCTGGGTAAAAGAAGTAAAAGTTGCATGCAAAACAACAACAAGGCATGGCCACCACAAAGAAATCTTGCAGGCCTAATGCAGGAGCACACTGGCTGTCTTCACAAAATGGCCGCCAGCCACATGGCCAGGCCGCCACAACAACAAGAAAGGGAAGACAGACAATGCAGGCTATGGCAAAAGCACACTGGCTGCCTTCACAAAATGGCCGCCAGCCACATGGCCAGGCCACAACAGCAAGAAGCAGTAAGCCAAGAGGAACAAAGGAAAGACATGCAGGCCTATGGCAAAAGCAGCACACTAACTACCACCACAAAATGGCCACCAGCCACATGGTCACTCACAACAAGCAGGAGGCCTGGAAAACAATGAACTCAAGCAGGCCTATATGGCCAGACAAAGGAGGCATGCTAAACAACACAGCTTTAATGCAACAATGCAAAAAGGAAAATCCACGGAGCTAAAAAAAGGTTTGCAAGTTACACAACAACCACACCACACACATCCAACAAAGGCATTTATTTAACACACACGAAAAAAGTGAAATACCCCAAAAAAAACATTTTGCAATTCAATCCAATGCCATTCATGCCCTAAATGATGTTTAGATTCAACAGACACCACAGAAACAGTTGTTTCATGCACCCATGAGTAGCTCTGGGCCTATTGGTTGGAAAACCCATTGGCAGACTAGGCCACATAGTGAATCAATTCAAACAATAATATTGCAAATGAATTAGAAAATGTAGTGAACTGTGCTGCATTTTTTGCTAGGTAAAAGAAGAAAAAATTACATGCAAATCAACAACAAGGCATGGGCACCACAAAGAAGGCTTGCAGGCCTAGTGCAGAAGCACACTGGCTGAATTCACAAAATGGCTGCCAGCCACATGGCCAGGCCACCACAACAACAAGAAAGAGAAGACCGACAATGCAGGCCTATGGTAAAAGCACACTGACTGCCTTCACAAAATGGCCGCCAGCCACATGGCCAGGCCACAACAACAAAAAAGGGAAGACAGACAATGCAGGCCTATGGCAAAAGCACACTGGCTGCCTTCACAAAATAGCCACCAGCCACATAGCCTGGCCACCACAACTACAAGAAAGGGAAGACAGACAATGCAGGCCTATGGCAAAAACAAACTGGCTGCCTTCACAAAATGGCCGCCAGCCACATGGCCAGGCCACAACAACAAGAAGCAGTAAGCCAAGAAGAACAAAGGAAAGACATGCAGGCCTATGGCAAAAGCAGCACACTAACTACCACCACAAAATGGCCACTAGCTACATGGTCACTCACAACAAGCAGGAGGCCTGGAAAACAATGAACTCAAGCAGGCCTATATGGCCAGACAAAGGAGGCATGCTAAACAACACAGCTTTAATGCAACAATGCAAAAACGAAAATCCACAGGGTTAGAAAAGGTTTGCAAGTTACACAACAACCACACCACACACATCCAACAAAGGCATTTATTTAACACACACGAAAAAAGTGAAATACCCCCAAAAAACACATTTTGCAATTCAATCCAATGCCATCCATGCCCTAAATGATGTTTAAATTCAACAGACACCACAGAAACAGTTGTTTAATGCACCCATGAGTAGCTCTGGGCCTACTGGCTGAAAGGCCTATTGGCACTGGCAGACTACTGGGCTAGTGAATTAAATGAATATTGCAAATTAATTTCAAAAGTTGGAGAAAATGCAGTGAACTGTGCAACATGTTTCCTTTATAAAAGATGAAAAATTACTTACAAAGAAACAACTAGGCTCCTACTGAACTACAGGCCACCTACCACAATACATTTTTAAAAAACGATGAAAAGTACAAAAAAAATGTAGGTGCAATGCCCCAATCAAACAAACAACACCAATTTTCCAACTTACTTGTGAAATCTCAATTTCAAAAGTCTTCAAATCCAATGATATATGATGCAGCAGCTACAAAGAGTGATCCTTCCAGCTCCAAATCCAAATGAAAAGTGAACAGAAGATGGACAAAGCACTGGGAGGAGCCATCTGGAGAGGAACAGGAAGTTGGGGACTCTGGGGCACTTCCTTCCTCTTCAAAAAAAATGTAAAAAAAAGAAAACGGACTCCTTGCACAAAAAAGTACAGCCAAATGTCAATCTGAGGAGTTTTTTTAATCCAAATCATCATTAAGAGAAGGTTTTGATGCTGCTCGAGATAGATTCTTCTCCTGATTGCACATTCTGCATGTTCGGGATCGCGATCTTCGCAAAACTTCCGCTGGAAGTCCAATGGTGTGCCCGAATAACGTGTTCGCGATCGCACACACACTCGCGGGACCGTGCGGCCGGCTACCAAATCTCGTGGCGATTGCGAACAGATGGGAAATCTTATCAGCGATCGCGAGCATCCTGGTAAGTCACTCCCGCGCACGTGCGAAAAAGCATTTTGAAAGCACGAACACAAAAAAAACTTTGCTCCGCTGCAGAGCGCGGAGTTTTCGGTAACTCTGTATTCTACGCAGAACGCAGAGTTGCCAAAAATCCGCAAACTCTGCGAGCGGAGCGGAGTTTATGCACAGGGTTAGCATTAACATTTTAGCCAGCTTCTCGTTGTAAAAACGTGGCGTTGGGTGGTTGTGTTCATACTGCCCCTCCTGCCTAAACATGCCAGGACTAGTAGCCTGGATTTATTTATTTTCTGGTGCCACTGTTGCAGATCACTTCTTGAGAGCAGATGTTGGTAGGCTCAATGTGCGTTTCAGCGGGGCAGTCACTGTACTCTCTTTCCTTGGTGTCTCAACCTGAGTTTTGTGCCATTACGATGTTGTTGATGTAAGTGATACTACTGCACTGCTGGGGACAGGGCTGCTTTGGGTAACAAAAATGTCTGCCTCTTCTTCGCCTTCCACCGTGATCGGATCAGATTTCCTGCTCAGCCTTTCATTTCCTTCATCAACAACACTTGCAGTTTTTTGGCCGCTACGGTGCGCCTCTCACTGGATCGTATGATGCTGTCTCAAAGGGGTTGTTTGGCCCCCGGTACCATAGTTTGTACCAAGCTTGTTCCAACTAACACTTGCACTGCAAATAGAGCATATGGCATTGTTCACCTCCTTCTTGCTAACCGTAAAGAAGTCCCAAACTGGGGAGGTCACCTTTCTGATGCTGTTGCTACTGCCAATGTAGGATGAACTGGCAATAGGTGGGCGTTTTGAAGTTTGACTCTCTGGAGTACCTACTTCTACTGAGGTGGTTGTGGATGTAGGCCGCTGCCGGGCTTTGCAAATATGGCAGCTGGTGGTGGTGGTATCTGTGGTGCCACCTCCCTCACAGCAAGTTGGGATGGGGTAACGTCGGTCCCCACTGGGCTGGGCTAACATCCATGATTATTGGCTTGTCGTCTTCCTCCTCTTCTACATCTGCATTCATAACTCTAAGGCTTTCAGGAACCTTCCTTTTCCCTAGCCTCTCGTGGCGTGTCTCACTCTCAGACTGAGGCAGGATCCTAGTGGTGTCTAGATCAGCAGTAGGGCTCCCGGTTTTATGGTATTTATTTTTTTAACATTTCCGTCTGTATTTGTCCATATTTATTTTTTGCAATGTTATCTGTATTTATCCATAGTATTTTGAGTTTCATGAAAAATGACATTGAAACTAGTATATTTCCACATTTATGTAACAGATATATGTGCATGCATGCTTGAGTGCCTAATATGTTTCAATGATAGGAACACCCACAGATGACAAATCAATGCACTAATATGAAAACATGAACATTTTATTATCAAGGTTGTGCATAGCTACTCGTTTAACAAAATTCCTTTCTTTTTTTAACCCCATACCTGTTAATCTGCACAGCTATTGACCTGGCAGTCATGGCTGACAGCATTTAGAATCACTCTAAGAAGAATCCAATTTCTGTTTTTATCCACATGTAAAAATAAATACAGACAGGAAAATACATTTTTTTCTGTCTGTATTTATCTGTACAAATCAGTTAAAACAGAAAACAGGAAGCCTTAATCATCAGAAGGGGGGCTTGGAGAAGAAGATGATGCACCAACCCTCCTTTTTCTTGCTGGAGATCTGGAAGACAATGGAACTTCTGAAAGAGTGGCTTCCTCTACTTCCTCAGCATGAAGCTCAATCTCCTGAACTGCTCCTACTTCTGGAGGAACTACTATTGGTGGTTGCAGCTGTTGTTGATGTCCACTTCTCTGAGTTTCCTGCAACGCTAGGGTACTACTTTGCAATAGAGATAAGTCAATTTCAATGCCACTGCTCATCGGCGTTCCCGTGATTAGACTGGCGGGGTGCTGCTTCCAGCTTGCTCCCCGGAGGCCAGTGCGGCAGGCACCGTTTCTTTTCCTGAAAAAGGTCTGGGTCAACATACTAGTGGTGGTAAGCTCCTTCTTCTTCTCACTTGCCACTTTCTTGATAGCACCTTTCTTTGGGGCCATCTTGAAGCTGTCAGTTATCAGTGGCACTGAGCTTCACAAGTTGAATTGATGTCTGTAATGTATGGTCATGCGTAACGTCATTCACAGGCCTTCTGTCTGGCAGTACTGTGTTTGATGTTGTCTCTTATGCACCTAAAAGCAAAGAAACAAGAAGAACAACAGTGAAACGTGGCATTGTTGCAGTTCCATTAGTAGTTCAAACGAACAATATCATTTAGTGCGATCACTAGTTACTTCAGTTATTATATACCAGAACAGGTGGTGGACCCTCCAAACACCTCCCTCCTACTCCCATGGAATCACTGATCGAGGGGACACAGGAACCAGAAGTGTGATGAGAGTGTCAGACATTGACACCTCCAATCCTGCAGACACCAGCCCGGTAAGTTTACTCCCCTTTACTTACTTAACATAACATAATGTTTGTAATTTCTCAAGTACAACATCATAGCAAACATTACTCCATTTCAATGCTTGCTATACCTTGACAAAGCATCATGGGAGTTGTAGTACACCAAAGGTGCATGCTGTACTGTGTGCTGATGACTACGCTACACACATCTGTATATCATAAACATGTCACTAACACATGAGGCACAATTACAACAACATTGTGAACAAACATCAACAATTTATTTACACTAACTATATGCATTCATTTCCACAGATCACACCCAAGTCGTGTCAGAAACAATTGAGGTGGAAGAAGCTACTGACACGCATGTGGAAATGGAGGACACCACAATAGCAACTCCTATGCCCATTACTTCAACTCCAAATACTAGGAGGGCAACTGTTGCACCATTACCACACTTTAAGGATGGCGATGTGGGACAGCCCCAAAGCAGGGACACAACTACGTCTGTGGGCAGGACAGACAGACACCATAGAGGCCAACCAGCAACAGTCAACAATGACAATGTGTCAGACAACATGACAGACAGTTCTCCTGTGTTTGGTAGCCTGGAGAAATCCATCATCTCTGTACAGCGTCTGCAAACCAAACAAATTAAGACTGCTAATAGGCTTCTACAAAGCATGCCCAGTTCAATGCAGCAATTACATAAAGGGCAAGACTGTTGGATTGCTGCCAAAGAGAAGGAGCAATGTCTGCACACACGCAGGTACACGCAGTACAGGGCATGTTTTGATGTCTTCACTTGTTCAATTAATCGATTGGCAGTAGCCACAACCACTCTTGCTAGGAGACCTGTCAACATATAAAATGACATGGGGCACTGCTGTCAATCTGCTGCACATAAGCTAGTACAAGTGGCCACAGGCCTTGAAAACTTACAGATTCACAACCTGTTTGTCTCCAATTTTCTCCTGCCACCTGTGAGGACAGCTCTAGCATCAGTGCCACATAAATGCAAGAGGGATGCAGTACCAGCGTACACCCCGAAACACTTCTGGATCTGGCATGTTCCCTCTGCCACAGGCCAGTGTTGCTGAGAAGGCAACCAACCCCAGAGGTCAGAAAAAGGGATTCCATTGAACACTCAGCCATGAGTCTACTTTGTTTTGTTTGTTACTACATACTTTGGAGATTTGTTGAAACAATGCTACATCCGCAATGGATACACTTGATTTAGGAGAGGTACATTATTGTCACAACCTGAATGAAAGGTGATCTTTCTGTTATGCACCATGCATTACCACCATGTGTGATGTCAATTTCTTAGATGTTGTAATCATTCTTACCTCAAAAATAGTTGTTGGTGATCTCTGTGTGCCGTGCACAACCCTCTGCTGTATGTGTCCTGCCCTGATGCACCTGTAGTGGTGGTATTTCCTCATCTGAGTCGGATTCGGGCTCTAAGGTGATGGTGTGCAGACCCTTCCTCATGGTGATATTGTGTAGAATGGCAGATGTGGCGATGATTTTACAACATGTCTTTGGTCTGTAAAGTAGTGCTCCACCAGTTCTGTGGAGGCAGTGGAACCTGGACTTCATTATGCCAAAGTTCCGCTCTATGATGGACTGTGTTGCCTTATGTGCCCTGTTGTACTGCCTTTCACTTCTGGTTCTTGGGGTCAAGCATGGTGTCAGTATCCAAGGACGCAAGGCATATGCACTGTCTCCTTAAAGAGCATGAGAAGGAGAAACCATAAGGTCATATTACAATAACAGGTCTCGCCACTCTGTGCATTGAGTCAGCAATTCTCTTACCTAGTAAAAAGCTATCACCAGATTCACCCTGAGACAGTCGGTTATGTATTCCACTGTGGCGGAACATGAAGGAGTCATGGGTGCTGGCTGGGAATCTAGCCACAAGGTCTGTTATGATGCATGAGGCATCACACACTACTTGAACATTGAGTGAGTGTGAGCTTTTCCTATTTCTGTAGATGAATTAATTTGCTGAGGGGGGACAAGTGTGCCATCAACACAGCCAATAACACCGGGGAACTGTGCTACCCAGTAAAACATTAATTTGGTCTGTTGCAAATATCGGGGTGTAGTTGGAAAATATATGTATTGGTTAACTTTGCTAACCATGATGTTCAGAAACTTGTGTAAGAGGCTGGAAAATGCACTTTGTGACACCCCCCTGTCACTGCTATGACCCCCTGGTAACTACCAGAAGCTAGAAGGTTTAGACAAAACAATACCTGCACATGTGGTGGGATTGCATTGCTTCTGAATGTTGAGGTCTGGAGCTGCGGTTGTAACTCAGCAATTAATTCCAGGATTACCTCATTGAGTGTGTACTAGGCCTAAGCGGAGCTAGCGGAGTTTTGCTTCATGGAATACTGTGGAGATACCAAAAAATCAGTCAAATTCTGTGAAGTTCCATGATCAGAGGAGTAGGTCAGTACATGCACAGAGCAATGTTTCAACCCCAACTCTGCATGTGTACACATCACACTTTAAACAATGCTCGCTCCCTAATCCTCTCTTGTGTACCAACACTAGCTTCTGACAGCATCACTCCCATAGTACTCTTCCAGTGCACAGGCTGCTTGCCAGCATGCACCTTACAAAACGGCAGGATCACACCCCGGCTCCTAAAGTGACCCCCTCTCTGCTCCTCAGCGTACACACCGAGTGCCAATATACCCACCCCCACCCATCTCAGTCCGACTTCAGAACTCAGCAAATAACTGGATGAAAACTACAGAGCAGGGCTGGCCTCTCTGCGCTCAGCGGGGACAGGGTGGTGGGGGAGGGAAGTGTTTATTTAATCAGAAATCAGACGGGGCTGTCGGAGCCTCTTTATTCTTCCCATTGGATGCTCTTTAGCAATCCTGAGAGGACTTCATGTGCACGGTACTCATGAAACTGCTGTAGTGTTGGTAGTCTATTTTTAGCATCATTGAATCTACCTCTTAGATGCTTGGATTCGGCTGTGGCCTGCAAGTCACAAGTTCGACTTTCAACCCAGTGAAGTAGCTCGGTGGGTTACGTTGATACAAAAACTGGTGTACCTCTTGCGACATTCACCCATCCAAAGTGGATACACTGACTGAACACAGTCAAGCCAGTGTAGCGACACCTGTTATGGATCTCTTATTACGGCCCTCCCTGGGTCGGGTGTGAGTCAATACCCAGAGGCCTAAGCTGATCCCGGGCCTCTCTGAGCCTTAATCTTTGGACTGAATGTCTCACCCACTTCCACTCATATAAACAGCAGCTGCACGACTGCAACAAAGCAAAGCCTGTCTGTGGTCCCTGCTTGCTCACCTCAGTAACAAAGAACAACCGCCTGCATCTTCTGCTGCACATTCCTGTGGAGGCTTTCGAAATCACTGCTCGCCTACCCTGCGTGCTGGTCTGGACTGAGGCAGCTCTTGCTGCCAGCAGGAAACAAAAATAAAATGAAGAAGTGTTTTCAAAGAGGCAGTACCAATCAAGTTTATGAATGGGGGTAACTATTTTTGTAAGGAGCGCCGCCGATGTGAATCACGTAATAAATCTCCTTGCCTTATGCAACTTCCAATATTATTATTCATCATGGATTTAATTACTATTCTTAAAGTGGTCATCTTCTACTGAAACAGTGTCAACATAAAGGGAAAATGAGTTACACCTAAGAGGACCTTTCATCAAAAACCAAGTCATGACATGCTCCAGCTTTGGGAAAGTGGAAGGGTCCGGGAGAGACCGTTCAGTCACCCATTTCTGGCAGAGTTTTGCCAAACTCCACACTCCAAGCAGAGCGCAAAGTGGCAAAACTCTGCGAACTCCGCCGGAGGAGCGCAGTTTACCGCCCACCCCTTGTCTGTACTTCTCATATATCTCCTCTGTCTGTTCAAACAGGGTGACCCTCATCCTAAGTGTCCTCTCCTGTCTCCTCCTCCTTCTCTGCCTGCCAACCAAAATCCTCATCCTCCTCACCAAGACATGCAGATCTGCCATTCTAAAAGAGCCTAATGCATTTTGGGTGCCTTTTTATAGTTTGCACCTGGTTACCACCTGTTTTGGAATGATGGTAATTGCATTTCCTAAATGGTCATTTTGTGACTATTCTCATTTAGGAAATCCTTTGTACATGGTGTTTGCGAATCGCTATTTGGAAATACCTATTTGTGATTTCCTGTTTAGCGATTTTCAAAATGTGATTCCTAATAGATAGAAATAGCATTTTGCACCACCAAAAATCCCTTTCATTCATTCTGAAATGGCATTTTACATTTTCTAACGGCCTGACATTTCAAATCGCATTGTTATGGAAATGCCTAATGCCTTCATGCATATGGCACTAATTATGTTTCAGCTCTAGGATGACACAGAGTCTCACCAGAAAATTGAGACTCAAAAATGAAGAGATTGTTAAATGATATTCTATGGAATATTAGATATTAAGTGTTGGAGCCAGAATGATGAGTTCCCTAAAGACTTTATTTTGTCTTTAGATAGCAACACTACTGCAGGGCAGATCATGTCCAGCTGTGCAACCAGGCTGCGTGACGATATCTATTATCCAATTTTACTTTCCCCAGATATACGTCCCCATTCAGATGATATAAATGATATATATCCCCTGCAGATGTCTGTGCTGTCTACACTTGTAAAACCTGGCAATTCCCACAGTGGGGTCTTCCATTCAGTTGTCTACTTCCTACAGTCCTTTTTACCCTCCTATTCTGCCAGCAATTGGTCCTGCCTTGAATGATCATACCTTGTCATTGTACTGTTTGCAGCTCCTTGTTGCTATTCCCAGTCGCGGCCGGCATTAATCGTGGGTGGGCGGGCGGGGGTAGCGCGGGGAGGGTCACGCATGGAGGAGGGGGGGTAATTTAATAATTTAAAAAAACTTTCCTGTCCGCAGGACGGGTCCCGCGTTTTCTCGGCGCCTGCACCTGCTCTCCTGCCTCCGGCAGGAACAGGAAGCAGGCAGCCTCCCTCCCCTCCCCTAAGCCAATCACAACACTGCAATGGCAGCGTTGTGATTGGTGGGGACGCCGCCCAGCCAAGGGCTTACGGGGAGGCCATTTTCTCCATGTAGGCTGCATTGCAGCCTGCATGGAGAAAGGGCAGAGTGCGCATGACTGGTTTGCACGGCCCCAGAGGGCCGACCAAACAGTCATTGCTCCCTCAGCAGTGGGCACACCACTCCTCCCCTGCTCGCAGAGCAGCCCCGCCCACCCGCAACCAAACCCTTCTGCTTTCTTACAGTGCGAGAAGCAGAAACATAAAATGGTAGTTATTACCATTTTGTGTTTCTGCTTCTCGCACTGCGAGAAAGCAGTGGGGCGACGCTCCCCCGTCCTAGTGGAGGAGCCGCTGTTGGCTATTCCCCTTCTTCCGGCTTCCAAAGTCTGGTCCTGCACTGTTTGTTTTAAATACGGAAGATGATTTATTTGCCATGCCAATCAGTTGACTACAAATCCTTTCTAAGTTGTTTAAAAATGTACCGAGTTTGCAACACTCTATTTGACAATCAGAATGAATATTTGAGTGAAAAATAACAGATTGAGTTCTTAGCTTTAACATTTTCCCCATATTTCGCTGTAACATTTTTGTGGAACATACTTCACTTTGAAGGTCCCACAAACTACAAACCGAGAGATACACATAATGCACTTCATCTTTGCAGCTCTCCCCGATGTCCTCCAATCATCTTTACTGTCTCTAAAACAAGCATGTCATGCATGGAGGCAATGAAGGGAGCTTGATGTAGTAGACTAGATATTTGTATTGCCTATAACTCGTTATGATTTTTTTTATTACTTTAATGAGTTTAAGATTTTTAGAATCTTCATCAAGGCACCAAACGATTTGTTATTTGCTGTGTATTGTTTTATGGTGGCTCTGCCCCGATATCATTGTGTTGAATGATTATTTGATTGGTTTAGTGGTTGGTTGACTGATTGTTTTAAAAGGGCCCTACACTTACTTCCGCTCAATGCGCACACATCATAAAATAGGTACATTTTCTTTTCAAAAATGCATTTTTTCGACCCTTTAGAACAGTAATTTATCTAAACAAGGTTAACTTCGATTTGAACCTTTAGGACACTAACTTATCTAAACACGGTTAACTTGTGCTCAATACTACAGCATGTATACTTGTGTACCGTGCTGTTGGGAATACATTTTTCTGCTATCAGCTCCATCAGTTGCACGTCCTAGAGAGATGTCTACAATAAATCCAAGAGTGTAAAGGTTAAACCCACCCTCTGACCATCCCTGCTGTTTTGAACAGTGGGAGTGGATATTGCAAACGGTGCCAACTCTTTCTTTCTTGGGTCCCCTGTGATTGTATAGGCATCAAAGTGAATAATTCTCACTCCTGCTCTGCAACCTTGGAAAATGCTTCATTTATAAATATGAGGCGACTATCAAAATCGTGGCACTATAATGAAGTTTATGCAAATTAGGAGATCTGGCCCTCCAAGAGGCCTTTTTGAGTTATATGCAAGCTACAGCAGGAGGATGTACACGGCGAACTATCGAAAAGGTCATTTATAATCACCGGGTGCGTCCCACTGTGCAATTAAAATGCACAGATATCAACCTGCAGTGGGCTTCCCCATAAGTATTCCGCCTTAGAAAAACACTGAAGATAATGACTAGTGATGGTGCTAATCTGCTTTAACCCAGAGAAGGGTTCAATTCTACGAAGTCAATGGTGAGAATGTTACAAATTACAGTGATGTTTCATTTCCAAGGGGTAGCCTCGTTATTTATTTTCCGGCTGAGTCCGGAAATAGCATCATCTAATCACACCGCAATCCAGTAGTAAACGAATATACTTCTCGACATATCAGTCGGATCATATCTGTTTTCAAATACACATCTTGCCAAGGATACTGTGCAATCTTATTTTTTGTGTTACTTAAATTGAGCTATATGACTTGGAAGAGCTATGATTGGGTCAATCTGCTCCTTAAGTTTTTTGCTTTTTTTATTTTCTATTTTTGGTCACTTCCCCACTTTTTATACGTAGTTCTATTCCACTGTTTTATAAGGATTTCTGAGACCTCGGAGTAGATGATCTATCATTAAACGTTATAGAAAGAGAGATGGAGGACTTCTAAACGTGAGAAAGCATAAAGCTGGACTGTTTTAACCTCTTTGGCAGTATTGTGTTTGCTTGCAACTGTTTTTTTTGTTTTCTTTCTTTATCAAATATTAGCTACTTTAGTTATGTGATTTACCAACCACTTAACGAAACGAAGTTTATTTTTTAGCCATTCTATGCGAAACATAAGGTCTGGAATATAGACTTTTATGGTATTTGCGGTCTGGCTGCGACATTATTACAAAAACAAAAAACAAAAACAAGAATGCCATGGGGGAGGGAGGGTGCGAATGTGTACTATGTATAAGAAGCTCAATCAAGATTTGGATTATTATACTACTTTGTAGAATTAGGTCACTGTAATGGCTCTTGATTAAGGAAAGGATTACGTTCAAGTCTCGCAATATGGCACAGTGGGGCTTGCAGACAGAGGAAATTACCTCCTTTTATGACCAGATATTTACTGTTTGAAGATCGCATGGTGTTCCAGGTCTTGGCGGCGAGGTAGGAGAAGGATGTTCCTCCGGTTCTGGTCTTGCAGATCCATGGGACGGTGCCAAGTGACAGTTGGGTGGACCGGAGGGTCCGTTGTGTGCGTGGAATGAGAGACGGTCGTTCAGGTATGCTGGTCTGGCGTTGTGGAGGGCCTGGGTGAGGAGATTGAATGTTATTCTTCTGTCTACTGGGAGCCAGTGGCAGCAGATATTTAGGACCAGTCTGGCTGCGGCATTTTGGATGTTCTAGAGCTTCCGGAGTTTCTGGGTGACGCCGGCGTAGAGTGCATTGCCGTAGACCAGTCTGCTGATGATGTGGGTGTGAGTAACCGTCTTCCTGGATTTGGTGGGGATCCATTTGAAGGTCTTTCAGAGCAGGCGGAGCATTTTGAAGCATGACAAGGAGACAATGTTGATATGGCGGTTCATTGTGAACAAGGAGTCCAGCATGAGGCTGAGGTTTCATGCATGATCCGTGGGTGGGGTGGGTTTTCCCAGTGCAGTGGTCCACCAGGAGTCGTTCCAAGCGAAGGGGGTGGATCCCAGGATGAGGACTTTTGCCTTGTCTGAGTTGAGCTTGAAGCAGCTGTCTCTCATCCAGGAGGCAACGGATTTCATCCCTTCGTGGAAGTTGTTCTTGGCAACTGTGGGTTCGTTGGGGCCATGTAGATGTTGAAGAGGGTGGGGTTCAGAGAGGAGACCTGGGGCCCTCCGCAGCTGACCTCTGTAGGTTCTGAGAGGTACGGTGGTAGTCTGACCCGCTGTGTTAACCGGTGAGGAAGAAGCGGATCCAGTCCAGGTCTTTGTCGTGGATGCTGGCGTCGTGGAGTCTTGTGCTTGGGGTACGGTGGGCGACAGTGTTGAATACTATCTTAGTTGTACCTTTAAATAGTTATTCAGACAGTCGTTTGAGCACTCTTCCTCTACTTCACCTCTCAGGAAGCACATTGAATTGGGCTCGGTGCTGCTTCTTTTTATTAGGCCGTACCACCTAAGATAAAACCCCTAGTGCCAAACTCCAGCGAGACTTGGTGTTAATGGAAAACGTCCCACAGTTTTGTAGAATCTCACTCAGAGTTCTGCTGAGCTGATCATCTTCCTTCTGACTGTCACTTCTCAGTTTGGCACCAAGCAAAGCACTGTATGTGCACGGTGCATAAATTCACCGACAACAGCAGATCACTGTGAACTTTCAAGTAAAATCTGTGCTAAACACATTTTGTATGCATCAGAGGTTCATTTAGTTACTGCACTTGCATAGGCTTCAGTTTCCTGCGCTGGCACATTGTTCAGTTTCCCTGCTTTACAACAATGAGCAATGCCGCAAAGGGCATAGCCACAGTGGGACCTGTCACCAAATCAAATGCAGCGTCTACTGGATCTTTCCTCTGCTGGACACAGTCAAAAGTATTCCATCTGGCAGAGTGTGATTAGGGTAAGCACTACAACCACCAATAACGAGAGTTAGATCTTCTAGAGTCTATATTTAAGCATTGGCAAGATCAATCCAAAGCTCCTAGTCAGGTATTTCTGGAGCCAAAGAAGAATAAGTGGTTGCTGGGTAGGTCCAATGGGTTTCTCCCAATTATTTCTCAAGATGCAGTTTTTTTGGAACAAAAGAAACTTAATGGTGACTAGCCGAGGGCAGAAGAAGCTGCATCTGATGTATCAGGAAATGTAACATTTTAAAACTCCCTTCTGCCATGATTTTAGATCACAGATGATGCCCTGCATGAGGAGTACTGCAGGATCCTACAATAACATATACTTTAGAGAAGAGCACCGCTATAAGCTTCGGAATACTTTAAATAGTAACATCCACAGACAAGTAAAGGAACACAATGAACATTTCTCCCTGTGCATGCAGGTATTCTTTTATCTCTTTCACTCTTCCTTCTCAAACCCTCACCCAAAAGTACTTTGCTATTATTCTGAAAACTGCATTGTAATTCTCCACCGTTAACAGAACCAGTCACTTCTCAGCCAAATGGCTATCATTCAACCACCATTTTCCCAACATTCTGAATAGGCCTCCAAGCTCTTCCAACAACCTCAGCTGGTTCACAGTACTTGGACAAACCTTTATGCACAAAGAGAGGATCTTTCACTCACACGCAATCCTTAAGACATACAGTTTAAGATCTAGAACTCACCCTCCATACATCAAAATGCCTCTCCATCACCCCTTTATTTGAATTTCTTTAAATTTCTTTTTATTATTTTCAGAATACAACCAAGTAAAGTTCACCATATGAATAAACTAGTATATAAACATTAGATGTTGGGTGAACCAATGAACAGGTCCAAGTATTAAACAAGTATCAGTTACGTACATTACTCCATTACATTACACATACCAGTTTTCAAAATGAAAAACAACAGCGACAAAGGCGTGTACATATATATAGTCTTGTGTTGACGTTGAGAATCAAGGTCAAGAGTCTATGCCAGATCAAGGTGGTTTGTTGTTTGATTTTGGGTTGATCTAGGGTAGAATACTGTGCAAGTCCATCAATTCCATCAATTTTCTTTGGCGGAAGTGTAAAATGTGGATGGTGGCTTCCTCAGCATGTGCCACTTATTAAGTTCTGACCTTCATTTCGGTATTTCAGGTGCCCGAGACGGTTTCTAATTGATGCTGTACCCATTTGGCCATTGCCAATGCCAAATCTAGAAATCCATGCCGCAGCATCAGGCCCAGAACTCAGACCGTAAGATCTAATAATTGTTGCCTACCCATTCAGTCTGAAAGAAGGTCTTTTAGTTTGACCTAATAATTTGTGATAACCGTGTATGATCATACCTTATGAATAAATGTGGCATCACGATTGCACATCTGGGCCACTCATCAGGAACTACAGGGACTATTTTATGCAGTTTGGTTAGGGACAGGTAAATACAGTGAATTTATTGAAACTGAAGAAATTTTAGGTGCTCATTTCTCAAGACTCTACCCACGTATATAAGTGCTTTTACCCAGTCTTCATTTGTGAGTGTTATTCCAAAAGCTGTTTTCCAGTTAGTTTTAAGACCAGAGGCTTCCATCTGGTACGCAGCACCAACGGACCTGTTAAGGAGAGCCACCATGTGTTGAGTACCAGCCCAGGTCAGGAGCAGCTGCAGGGTTCGATTGCGAACTCATTAGAGGGTCCCCAAATGGATCTAATGGCATGCAGTAGCGCTGCATGGGCGAGGAACTGGCCAGGGGCAACAATGTCTCATGTTGTAGCTCTCTAAAGGTCATGAGGAGACCAGACTCATACAATTGTCCTATCTGTGCAACACTAGCTTTAGTCCACACACAGGTGTTAATAGCTCCCCAAAACTGGTCATATCCATGCATAGCCGTGATCTGGAGCTCCTGGGTGTAAGGGCTGTATATCTTTGCTTCCTGAAAATACCTGCACCAACAGTGTCTAGCAGTCACAATTAAGCAAGACATCTTACCGGGATATTGGCAGTTGACAAATACAAGTTCTGCGGCCGAAACATTCCCAAGAGTTAGGATGGCGAATCGCAACTCAGCAGCCAAGAGGGGCATCAATCATGGGATCACCCACTGCAGGTGCATGGCAATATAATATATCTCAAAAGCTGAGGCACTAATATAGCCCTCCTCAATGGGGAGATGTATTTTGGTCAAACCTCCCCAGTGTCTACCAGTGATCCAGATCAGATCTCTCAATAGCATGTTGAGCTTGCAGAAGAAGCAACCCCTAAGCACCACTGGAGTGGTGGCGAAGAACTATATAGTTGGGGAAATAGTATCATTTTGGAGATTGAGATCCTTCCCATGGGGGAAGAGGATTTTGGAACTAGCTCTCAATGCAAACCATCTTAAGTCGGCGAAGTTGTATTGGCAAATGCCCTATTCAAATTACCTTACACTACATCAGAGTGATGTCTATAAATGTTCATCCCAAGATACTTTATTGTGTTCAAAGACAAATCCAATCCACCAGTATCCATCTCGACCAATTCACAAGCTCCCAAGTCAGTTAATGTGAAGATATATGATGTGGTTTTGTTCAATACTTGAGAGCCCGTGGTGTTGCTGGAAAGCACATCTCGGATGTATAATAATATATCATCAGCATACAGTGAGATGAATTAGATGTGCTCATTTAGACTGCCCATTTAGATTTAAGATTTAAGACAATCTGATCACCCAGCTGTCTCATATAATTAGCAAAGTGCTCTAACGCCAAGGAAAATAGCAGTGGGGTTAAGGGGCAGCCCTGCTTGGTTACACGTTCCAACTTAATTTTGTGAGAGATTAGGCCACCTATCTTAAAGGCATGCTTTGGGAGATTTGTACAAGAGTTTGAAGCAGAAGACAAATGACACATCCATCCCAGTATACCACAAGACCCCAAGAAGGTAGATCCAATCAAGTGAGCTGAATGCCATTTCCAATTCAAGGATATCTCCGCAGCATATTTCTAATGTGCAGGTATCTAGTCCAAAACATCAAAAAGTCTGCAGAGATTAGCGGCAGTGTCCTGTTTTGGGACAAACCCATTCTGGTCAGTATGCATCAAATGTGTGAACACTGATCGCAATTTATTGGAAAGAATTTTGCCCATGATTGTATTGTCCAAATACAAATTGGACAAAGGGCAATAGGAGGATGTGTCTAAAAGGTCTTTCTTACAAAGACAGGTGGACGAGAAGGTCTTTTCAGAAGATTTATTGCGTAAACGGGAACGGCCCGTGGTCGGCGACCTCCCTCGCAGTAACTGTCGCTCCGACTCCCAGAACCACACATGTTCTGGAAGTAGAAGGTGTACAAGCATTCCCAGTTCCACAGTTCCAAATAACACTAACCATAACACATCTCCCCTCTTGACCGAAAAAACAGTATAACTCTGTGATTAGATAACTATATCAACAAAAACAAAACAAAAGGAAAAACATTAGAAATGCGAAAGTACAGGAAATCCAACATTACAACAATCTTAAATAATGGTGATCTAATTGCAAACATAAGGTTCCAAATATTTGGGCCTAGATTACATTGCAAACTAGGATCTCTAAACATTTCCATGGGTTTGCTGGAATTTCCACCACATTTCTTTTCCATGGGTTTGCTGGAATTTCCACCGCATTTCTTCAACCACTCTCTACTTTCTGCTTCATTGCATTTGGCCACTCTTCTAGTGTTCCACCATTTACCATCATCCAACTTGACAACATTCCCCCTTACATCCACAATCCTTTTTGGAGTGGATAACTTAGAACAACCTTTCCTTTGAAGATGATCAGAATGTACTCTGACCAACATGCCTTTGTTAAATACCTTACACTCTTTCCTCACACTGTCGTTGTGACTTAGTCTATATCTTGTTTGATATGTGTCCACATTGTCACGTAAGACTTTGTAATTAACATGAAAGGTACTAGCCCTTGCCACCCATGCCGGAGCTGCAACTGTACACGGCACCTTGCATTTCAGCAAACTAAATGGAGTAACCCCGGTTGCAGAATGGGGTGTAACACGATAGTTCCACAACATTTCTTTCACTTGATCCTTCCAACACAAGTTACTATGCTTAGCCAATTGAATACTCTCACCAAACACACGGTTAAAACATTCAATCATTCCATTCCCCCTAGGATGATAAACAGGGGTTCTGCAATGTCTAATGCCCCGTTTGCACAGGAAAGTGTTGAACTCATCAGATACAAATTGGGGACCATTGTCCGTTAAAATTTCTGCAGGACAACCCTCACGCCGAAAAATATCCTCACAAAAAGCAATATTATTTCTCAATTTTACCTCTTTTACAAATCCTACTTCCGGCCATTTGGAAATGAAATCCATTAAGACTATTGCATATTTTTCATCAGCACCTAAACCTTCAAAAGGGCCACAAATGTCCATAGCTAACCTTTCCCTTGGTAGTTTGGGAAACGGAATGGGGCATATTGACGTTTCCTGAACCTTGTGGGACTTATCACTGCAAGCACAGGGAATGCAATCGCGTATACACCTTTCTATCTGTTTGTCCATCCCTGGCCACCAAAAATCCATGTGAGCTCTTTTCTTTATACCTGTCATGCCGCCATGTCCCTCATGGAGCAAACTCATGATTCTCTCTCTCAAACCCATTGGTACAACGAGTCTCTCACTCCTTTTGACTATTCCATTATTAACAGATAATTCATCCCATACAAACTTGAAAGGCATTAACTCTTCATGTTTAATCCAACTATTGTGTCTGGGAAGAGCATCAATGAGCCTCATTAACGCAGGGTCTTCTAACACAGCTTCCTTTCATTCCTCTTCACCAATGGCGCCACCCCACTCTTGTATGTCAGCCACCATCCACTCCTCATCACAGTTTTCATCATACTGTTCTAACGGTAATCTAGACAAACAATCCGCATTGATGTTCTGTACACCAGGCACATATTTTATGGTGAATACATATTCTTGAAGACGGTGTAGCCATTTTGCTATGCGAGGGGTAGCCTTGCTAGCACCAGTTGTAGTAAATAAATCTACTAAAGGTTTGTGGTCCATACGCAATTCTAACCCCCAAACAAAAATCCGAAAGTGTTGAATGCCCCACCAACAAGCAAGTGCCTCCTTCTCGATAGTTGAATACGTACTCTCCGCCCTTTCAAAGTGCGCGAGGCAAACGCAACCACCCTTTCCTGACCCTCGTGAACCTGCATGAGTACCGCCCCAAGGCCACAATTACTAGCATCGGTCACTACAATGGTCTTATCCTCAGGATTGAAAGGTTTGAGTGTAACAGCATTTGCAATAGATTGTTTTACAATGTCAAATGCATGTTGATGCTAGCCAGACCAACCAAATTTGACCCCTTTTTTCATAACTTCTCTTAAAGGACTTACTATGTCAGTAAAATGGTGTACAAATTTGGCATAGTACTCTGCCATGCCAAGAAAAGATCTTAACTGGTCTTTGTGTTTAGGAGCAGGAGCTTTTTCAATAGCCTCTACCAATTTAAGTTTAGGTTTAACACCATCAGCTGTGAGAGTGTGCCCCAAATACTCAACTTCCTCTGTGCAGAATTTGCATTTGTCTAAACCAATGGTTAAACCCACTCTTTTAAGTTTATGCAATACCATCTTGAGTATGTCATCATGTTGATTTACACTTTTTCCCCAGATCAACACATTGTCCTGAAATACCAAAACATTCGACATGTCCTTCAGGATTCCTTGCATAACTCTCTGGAATACTGCAGATGTAGATGCCAGACCGAAAGGCATGCGAATGAATCGGTAAGCACCCTCAGGTGTTATGAATGAGGTTAAGTGCCTGGACCCTTCTTTCAACAGAATTTGATGGTAAGCATTAGATAAGTCTAGTGTAGTGAAATATTTCCCTCCTCTCACACTGGCTAACATTTCGTTAAATTTAGGTAAAGGGTGATGATCAATCCAGATGCAGTTATTCAGGGCCCTGAGATCAACACACATCCAAATTTTGCCATTAGGTTTCTTGGCAATAACAATAGGACTTAGCCATTCGGAGGCCTCTATAGGTTCAATTACCTTTTCATTACACAATCTTTGTAATTCTTCCTTCAATAAACCCCTCAATGACAGTGGAACATTCCTAACCTTATGTATCTTCTGTACTGCTCCTTGTTTTAATATAATGCTGTGTTCAAATTTGGAGAGGCAACCCAACTCTTTCCTGAATAGCCTGGGGAACAATTTAATCCATTTGTTGTCACACAGGGACGCAGTTACCAAAACTTGATTTGGATGATTTGGATCGAGTATCATTCCTAATGCTTTCTGTTCCCTCCAACCTAACAGAGATCTCCCTTTTTCAACAACGTACACATTACATACAGTTTTCCTATCAAGATACGCCAATTCAGTTTAAAAAAAACCTAAGACTGGTAATTTCTCCCCACCATGCCCTTCAGGTTTGACTTCTGAGACAGATAATTTCACAGAACCTACTTTCTCCCATGTATTCTTGTCAACTAATGTAAAAGGAGAACATGAATCTGCCCACATTAATATCTCTAATCCTTTGATGATGACGTTACACTTTGGAGGACGATATAAACATGTATGTGGTTCGTTATTGTTACTATCTACCACCATCACCTCAACACTATTCTCATCATTAGGCATAAAAATGTCATGTTCACAGAATTCCTGAATCTGAAATTTTGACCTTGTTTGCATACTCTGGAGAAATGGCTAATTTTCTTGCACTTGAAACATGTGCTATTCATCGCAGGACAATTACTAAACTGAGCAGTATGTCTTGTACTACCACACCTGAAACATTGCCTGGTTTTGATATTAGTGACAAATTTAGATCTTACACTAGTTTCAGTATTGTTATTATGAACAGTTTTTTTTATGACACAAATGTCACAAGACTTAGCTGCAATGGCAACATTTTTGGTGGTTTCACCACATAATTCCTTAACATACAAGGAAGTATTCTCAATGCGTTTGGCTAATTCCAAAGTTTTTTCCAGAGTAGGATCTTTGAGGCTTAGAAGTTTTTCTTGTATCTTGTTATTACAAGTTCTGTTGATCATTTGATCATGAATGATCTCATCTCTGAGCTCACCAAATTTACAAGAGACAGCTAATCTCCTTAATGCAGCCACAAACTGATCAATCAACTCACCCTGGTTTTGGGCACGGAAGAAAAATTTGTGGCGCTCAACTACCACACTAACTTTTTCCCCGAAATTCACTTCCAATGCAGCCAAGGCATTTTCAAAAGCGCCTTCTTCCTCATCCGATTCAGCATCAACATTCCTACCTTCTATTGGTAGAGTCTTTAACACTTTTCTGCCTTCTACTCCAAGATTATGTTTCAAAATGGCTAACTTCCTTTTGGATATGTAATCATCACCACCAATTGCTTCCAAATAGGTGATGAAGGCCTCTTTCCAGTCCTCCCAACCCATGCAAGGTTGGCCTGGATGTTCCAAAAACGTAGGAGACACAGCAATGTTGTGGGAAGCCATACTGTAACGCAAATATAAAGATGGTTACCCAAAGTAAGTTGGAAGATAGAAGGAAAGGTGTGCCTATCATAGGGTTAGATAGGCTGAATGTTGTAACTTCATGTGAATTTTGCACCAGTAGGTACACAGAAGTGATGCAATACGTGCGTTTACCTGTAAGGTTAACTAGAATCAAAAGAAGTTGTCACAACAAAAGTGAACGTGTCACCGAGAACCTGAACAAAACACAAGGTGTGCGTGTCATCGTGGCATGCCAAATTTGTAGAGAGGTGCAGAGCAATGGGAGTGCACTTTACTGTAATACTCAAGCTGTGCCTGTCAGCGCGGGTTACTGGCAGGCTATGCACTGTTCCGATACACGGCTCTAACCACAAGTGTGTACTATACTGTTGCACGTTATATAACAAAGCTGTGCCTGTCAGCGTGTGTTACTGGCAGACAATGCGCAGGTTGCGGGTCAAAATGTGCGTTTCACCATGACGCGCAACATTGCTGAGCTGTGTGTATCAGCGAGATCTCTGGAAAGCTGTATGCAAGAATCAACCGCGTTGATCGTTGCTAAGATACTAGCGTTGTTGTGCGTCGGCCCGACGTGCCCTCCAGCAGTAGCGTGACTCGCCACTACGTCACGGGAACTATGACGGCAGCTCAACAATGCGAAATAGAACCAATAACCAAGAGCGGGTCCTCCGCCAGCACTCTCGTGCAGAATGCGGTAAGGTCACGTGCTGAGAAACTGCTGTTTAAACGTTTTGAAGGCGTTTCTCTTAAAATAGTTATTTTTTTGTAATATGCCGGCTGGAGCGCATACTCGCAGCTCAACTTGCCTCCAGATTGGGTACCACAGCATACATAAAGGTTCTTGAATGACTCAGGGGCCATCACTTCACGAAGAAGGACGACTTGTTGAAAGTCCTCGAGTAGACACTTCCTCATTCGTCCTTTCAGTGGGTTCGTATCTGAATCATCGCCAGTCTTACAAAGACAGGTGGACGAGAAGGTCTTTTCAGAAGATTTATTATGTAAACGGAAACGGCCCCTGGTTGGCGACCTCCCTGGCAGTAACTGTCACTCCGACTCCCAGAACCACACACGTTCTGGAAGTAGAAGCTGTATAAGCATTCCCAGTTCCACAGTTCCAAATAACACTAGCTATAACAGTCTTTGTCTGATTTTGTTAGCATAACGATGAGAGCTTCCTTAGTGGTCGGGGAAGCATGTGTGCATTATTTGCCATCTGGTAGAGCTGGAGTAAATGGAGTGCCAGCACAATTTGATAAGCTTCATAAAACTCTAAGGGTAGTCCTCTTCTCCCTGGCATATTACTGGTCACCAGTTGACTTAGTGCTGTAGTGATTTAAGAGAGCTTAAGTGGAGCTCCCAGACAAGTATAACTCTCCCAATCTAGCCTGGAAAAGCATGTCTCTTGATGCTCCCGACCTAGTTTCATTCCCACAGCATAAAGAATTTCGTTTTCTGCAGTGAATTGGGAATTATTATATGAATATGAGGTTAATAAGTGACCCTGAGGATCTTATCACTGTGATGGGTGTTGGGGAGGACTCTGTATTCTGAAGAGGTCAACCATGCCAAAAGTGGTCTGAATTTGTCACCCTCCCAATGTTCTAAAGCACTGTATTCCTTATAATCATTTGAAATTAATCTAGTACGGGTCTCCAGATGTTTTTGCCATTGGTATGGTCAGAACAGGCTTCGGCAAAGGCATTTTCTAAGTGCATTTATTCTGTTTCTAGAGATCTTAACTTTGTGAGAAGTGCTCTGCAAACCTCTGTGGGAGTGCCCTTATGCAGACCTTGAAGGTCACCCATTCCTTAAGTGCACTAACAGTGAAGCCTTTATTTACCTCAAAGAATGCAGTAATCGCCTCCACTTTAGTGTGCTTATAGGTGGTGTCATGGAGAGCTGGAACCTAGAATCATCAGTTAGGTATTCACGTTCACTGTGTGAGGAATTGTAATATTCGGAGTAGCGGACTGTGGTCTGACAAGGTTTTAGCAAGTGTTAGAAACTGGGTTTCTAGTTGGCAGAGGTATGCACCCTGTCCAAGCAGAAACCACGTTCAGGGTAAGTCACAACACACCCTAAATTATCCTGTGCTCACCCTCTGGTAGCTTGGCACAGAGCAGTCAGGTTTAACTTAAGAGGAAATGTGTCAAGTATTTGTACAACTTTTCAAACAGTAACACAGTAAAAACACCACAAAAAGACTGCACCAAGTTAAAAAAAATAGATCTTAATTTTATAAATAAAAATGACCAAAATGACAAAAATCCAACAAGTAAAAGTCAAGATATGAATTTATAAAGAATAAAGGTAAACTAGCGCTTAGAAGCAGGAAGCGCTTTAAGGCATATCAGTCAGTATTCATCAATGGGGATACCCAGTACCGTGCAGAACCTGGGCACTAATGCGTTAAACGTACAGTGGTTCTGCCACAACACACTTATCTAAATCAAAATTTCTTCAAATTTCTATACAATTAATGTAAAAAACAATTAATGTAAAAAACACACAATTGTCTAAACACGTCTTGTGTTAATTTAAATATATCCAAAATTAAACGAAGAAATCATGAATATTTAGAGTAGAGGACATATACACAAGGTCAAAGTGATAATAGGGAAGTGGGGTGTGAGATACATGTATCACAACAAATTACAAATAGGTGCAAAACAATTTCAACACGAAGGTGACGACTTTGAGCGCTTCACGGGGGAGGAGAACTGTGCACGACGTGCCGATTCCCTCTAAAATAGAATTATCCATTTAGGTGGCTGAGTGCCCCTAACACTGTTACAACCCTTCGGTGCTACGCAGTGGCGGCTCCCCCATTGGGGCGTGGGGGCGTCGCCCCACTGCTTTCTCGCAGTGCGAGAAGGCAGAAACATAAACGGTAAAAACTACCATTTATGTTTCTGCTTCTCGCACTGCGAGAAAGCAGAAGTGCCTGGTTGTGGGCGGGAGGGTGGGCGGTCCTGCTCGAGTGCAGGGGGGAGTGGCTTACCCACTGTTGTGGGTACTGACTGTTTGGTCGGCCCCAGGGCCGAACAAAGCAGTCATGCGCACTCCCCCTTTTTCTCTATGTAGGCTGCTGCATGCAGCCTATATAGAGAAAATGGCCCGGCTGGGGCGCTCTCCGCTGCGCCTCACCAATCACAACGCTGCCATTGCAGCGTTGTGATTGTCTTAGGGGAGCAGGAGGAGGGAGGCTGCCTAAAGCGCGCCAGGAGCAGCAGGAGCTGAGGCGGCGGCGCGGGATGCGGTCTCGGAGGAAGCAGGTAAGCTTTTTATTTTATACTGTCCGTGACCTTCCCACTCCCCCCGCGCGCGAACCCACCGGCCCGTTTTGCCGCCGGGACTGCTTAATAACCACCCTAACGTGAATTCCAGTTGATCAATGGCATATGTACGCGGCTACAATGTAAAAACAACAGATAGGTTTCTGGACACTGTTCTATTTGCACTCAGCAGAAAAAAACAAAGTAAATATAGTTTTGGGGGAAAAATACCAACTGTGTCCAGTGTACACCATCAGACTCCAACATGCGGCTGCAGGGTGCAACCAGAATCAAAGCGAGTTTTCTGTAACGTTGTTTAGCAGATATTCAACAACTCATGTGGCTGCGACTAAAAGCAGATGTCACCATTTGTGACTGGTCAATTGGAACCTGGCGCACAGTTGATAAAAACTATTGCATTTAAACGGATATCTCTTTGTAAAGACAGTGGCTATTTAATTACCAGGTGATTTGTGAATAATAAGTGGCATGTATCACATAAACAAGCCATATTCTATGTTATTTATCAGACAGACATCTAAAGAACACACATTTCAGCAATGTAAAACAATGTAAACAGTAACAACGTACTTACAGAGGCAGTCCGGCTCTGAGTTGAACCACTCCAGAGAGAAAATCCCACATAAACAAATGTTCACAAACCATCCCCTCGCTTTCCAAAAGCCTGACTAGAAATGATGGACAAGAGCCGAGGAGGGGGATACACACAGTGCTCTGGGCCAATGCGCTCCCACCGGCAGGGTTTACATGTCAATGGCCGGCCTCTCTGGGCCAGTCACATGCAGCAGGAATCCTTTCAAGTGACAGCAGCTCGGGCCTCGCAGAAGTGACTGCCTTCGCCCCTCCCCCGCGACCCTTTCTTCACGAAGAATGACTGGACTCGGAGGGGCTGCACCTCCCTTCTTCTGTTTGTCAACCTCCGGACATCTGTTACACCCCTCTTCGCCCCTCACTGGGTGCAAATGCCTCAATGCTCGGTTTACGCTTCGGTGCGATGGAATGGCGTCGTGTACTCAAATACTCTCCTTCATAGAGTATAAAAGTGAAAGGTCAGTGAAAGGTACCACATCCCAAACGGCCTGAGTCAAAACTTTCATAAATATCTCAAGCCTACATGGAAGGAAAACGAAATTGTGTGTGTGTGTGAGGGGGGATCAGCAATGCTAGATGCAAGAAGCTACAAGTAAAAACTATTTGTGCATACCCCTTTAACTACAGCGCTATTTTATATTGTAGACAATCCAGACCCATATTTTAATTCGACTTAAAATAGCTGCACCATGCAGAAATTTCAAACAAAATAATATATATTTAAAACCTAGCCCACAATGCTGGTAGTGCCCAGTCCTTCATGGGGCTCCACATAATAGCATTGTATTGCATTGTAATTGCATTTATAAAGTGCTTACAACTCCTGATGAGGCACTGAAGTACTTTATGCCGGGGAGCACGCGCGCTGCTCCAGAACCCCAGGTTAGTGGTTACTGGAGTACAATATGTGACGCAGAGTACTGAGTACAAGGGTAACATGACTGAGCAAGTACAAGAATATTAAGTGTGATGGTGTCTGTGGAGAGTGGTGTTGCTATTGGCTAAGGTTGTCAGATGACTCTGTCATCTGGCAGAACTATGACCCACATTTACTAACGTTTTGCATGTACACTTGTGCGTGACGATTGACGAAAGGTGACGCAGAAGATGACGTCCATGTATGTGTGCAATTCTAAATTGCTTTATGTCACACAAGTATCCTCGTAACCTTTAATAAGTGTAGGCCTTTGTTTCAGGTTCGGTTTTGCAGTTACAAACTCCAAGAATGCATTCTGTTGTTAAATGTCCATGATGACACAGTTATCTGGTAACCTCTAGTTGAACTGAAAGGTTGGCCGTAAAAATTGTGCCCGAAAAAGAATTTCTCCCAACGAAAAGGACTTCTGGAAGGTGATTGGATGGTGGAAGAATTCAGTGCATGGTAACTGGTAAACCAATCTTAATCTTATATGTAAATATTGCTTCCAATGAGGAGAAGTCCCCCCTTCCTACTCAACCTATACAGAATCATAACCTAGGCAACTATCCCAGTTAACATCCCCCACCTGTTTTTGTAGTAACTCCCAAAACATGAGAGACTGCAGGGATCCCGTGCACAAATGGTGAGAACGGGACAGGGCAGAAAGCCGAAGCTTCTATGGAAGATGCCGTAAACGCACAAAGTTGAATTTAGTGAGTCAACCTTAAGTCCTTCTGCACCCCCTGGAAGCCCCACAGTGAGTCCACATAACTGGGAACAGAAGGCAGGGGAAGGTGCTGCTCTTGAGAGCTGGACGTTAAACATAAAAAGTGACTGTGGGTGCATAGCATGGGCTTCTTTGTCTACTCTAGCCACCTGTGGAAAGTATTTCATCCACCATGTAATAACTGTGATCTGGCAAAATATCTCTGCCTTGGCTGGGCTCTAATAGTGAAAAAGCGTGGTTTGGTGGTATGGCCATTCTAAAGAGCATGCAAGTCTGATGCTTGTGTATGAAGAGTTGTCTAGCAAAATCTTGAAAACTGGCTTGCCTTAAGTTATGTTTGTCTTGGAGTAGGTGCACAAAGATGTCACAAAAGATGCATTTTGAGATTTTATTTCCGTCTCAGTACACATGGTCAACTTGAGTACATGCCACAGTCGAGTCTCCTTGGACTGCAAAGAGTATCTTGCCTAAAATGTAATAAAGCGGTTTGCATCTGGGCACATTCTGTTTCGATCAAGTGCCGCGGAGGGCGCCTCTCTTCAGTTTAATATCTGTAGAAGGAGCATGAAGTGCTTTGGTGCCAAGGCTGGTGCAACAGATTGCATTAGAAATACGCTTTTGTAGCTTAGCATGTTCTGCTGATTAAGAAAATTCACTTTGTTCAGTCTATTAAAATATGTGCCATCATTCTGACATGTTTTTTCCTCTATTACTTGCATCATGAATCAGTGGCTCCTCCAGTGATTTGTTACTGCATTGTGATGTACTATTCTTTGAAGAAGTGTGTCTTCAAATCTTTCATACATTGCAGCAGTGTTGGGGTGAAGTTGATGGATATGAGGATGTTGTTACAGATCCTGTCATAACACTTTCGCAAGTGCTTTATCAACCTTCCTGCTTCCTCAAATTTTCTTGAAAATGCTCCATTTATCCACACTTTTTTCAAAATTTTCTCAGGGGGAAAACACCTTCGAATCCCCCGTAGGTTGTTCGGGCTCGCTCGCTACGCTCGCTCGCCTCAGTGCAGTACCACGATAACTTTATGCCTCACCACTTTCAAATGTCACCAGCCGGCACTGGTGCTACGGTTCATATGAACAGAGAGGAATAACGAGCATAAGGTGCCGATTGTTTCATAATAGGATTCAGTGACTAGGAGGCTGAGTGCCCCTATCTCCTTGACAACCTTTGTGTGCCAATGGTTTTGTGACCACAGAGGGTTTGAGTGCCCGCCCATGAAGATTTTCACAAGCTACAGGAATTAGCAATTAACAAGCATCCTGTACAGCTATTGGAATCTAACATTCAATAGGCTATACACAAGATACCTTTCTTTCTTCGTCCTGAGGAAGACCCATGTTTGATGCTCTTAATTAGCACTTATACTAGGGTCGAAACGTCGACGCATAACTAGAAGCATTATAATCCAATATGACCAAAACAAAAAGATTGTAATTCTAGGTCACTTTGAGATTTAACATATGTTCTCACTCTATCCTTGAATGTAATGTTGTAAATATTGTTTTGTACCTATTTGTAATTTGTTGTGATATATGTATCTCACACCCCACTTCCCTATTATCACTTTGACCTTGTGTATATGTCCTGTACTCTAAATATACATGATTTCTTCATATAAATTTTGGATATATTTAAATGAACACAATTTGTTTGTGCTTTTTAAGCAAGACATGTGTTTAGACAATTGTGTGTGTTTTTTACATTAATTATTTTTTACATTAATTGTATAGAAATTTGAAGTGCAACATGGATACATCACATTTTTCCACTCAACACTGACCCTTTTTTTGCAAAGAGGGTAACTGTGGAAAGTTCTGGAATCTGTGCGGAGCCACAAACTACCTTCAACCCATCATTTCCCTAAGTTTTCTGATAAAAATGGTACCATAGTTGTGTAGGTAGGCCTAGTGCCCGCAATAGGAAAGGCCCCAAAATACAATGTGGAGACATCAACATCTCCTGTCACAAAAATTATCTGATTTGGCAATGGGGGTAGCAGCGTTTTTTTGGCTGGGGATTGACGGCCACTGAGGGAAACCTATCAAACTCAGACATTTCCAGTAGCAACCTCCAATCTGCCCCAGGTCCCCACAAAGGACCGGGAGCCAGAGCAATTATCAACTAGGCCACATTGTTGCTGACTTCGCTCTTCAACAAGATCTGGATATGAAATTGGGCAATTCACTCTTTTAGGATTGTACAGGGGATTATGGCACTCTCATTAGCAGTGCCAGGGTGGGTGATGCATGCAGCTCATTTAAAATTCAGGTCCGGTTGCTGGAGCCTCAATGCACACATCTGCCATGTTTGCAGGCTTGGACACTCCCCCATCACCTCTTGTTTTCCTTTAACATCTTCCTTTATCATAGACCAAACTTCCCATCTAGACACATCATTCTATTGCCAATTATTCTCTTTCTCCATTCATACCAGGCACAAATCAGAGTAAGCCTTCCCTCCCCAATTTCCCAAAAATGAGGCACCCTGGTGGTACTGTATGGAACTAACCTGTAAAAACTGATCATATACTGCACTGCCTTACCTACATCCTGACCACATCCCTCTGCCCACTCTATACACTCCATAATCATCCTGTTGAATCTTTTCATTAATCTGCAAGTTTTGGGGATGCTTCAGAGAGGTCCTCACATGTATAGTTTCCCTCTCCTTTAGACATTTTTTCATTACAATCAAAGATATTTAAGCTCCAATGTCACCCAAGATTTTACCAGAAACCCCCTTCTCAGAGACGCCTTCTTCAAAACAAATCTTAGGCTCTCTAGTAGATTTGACTTCCACCCTCATTGAAAATTATCAACAGCCACAACTAGATACCTGTACTTTTCTGGCAACACATTAATAGGTCCCGGAAATCAGGTCCCATGCCTTTTTAGCCAACTCCGTAAGTAGCTGGAAATTAAATGTAAATGCCTACCACTCATCAAACACACGCTACAACCTCTCACATAATCTTCTGCCTCATAATACATCCTTGGCTGCCAAACGTCTTCTCTCAATATGCTCTTCATCACTGTCACTCCTGAATATTCATTACATGCCTCTCTCAACATCTTATCTTCTGATAGATTATCTGCTATTTTCCAAAAGCCCTGCAATTCTGGTTGCATATATTTATCTGTGGGTCATGCTTTAACCACCATATCGCCAATGCGTTTTAGTGTAACTTCTACAGCTATACATAATTAATTTTTAATTCCACATCCCGACTGCAGACATCCACAGATACTATCAAGCATAGTTTTTCCTTCTATGGTTCACACTGCTATGCTTCTTCAAGAACCAGTATCGGGGATTGACAGTCTGCTGTTCTGTTCTTATCACCTGGAATAAATGTTACAGTGGAGTTGTGCTAAGAAATTTGCTAGCTAACCTTTCTAGTTTTGCTGTACATTTATTAATCTTCTCCACACTCCATATATCTACCAGCAGCTTGTAATCAGTCCTCAATGCAAATGTTCAACCCCACAAATAGGCTTGAAACTTCCACATACCACCACACTTGCCAACATTTCTTTTCATTAATGTAATATACCCTCTCCGTCTAGCTCAATGTGTGTGAGGCACTTCCAATGATGAATTTATAACTACACCTGGTGCCTAGGCTGCCCACCACCTTATTCACTGGCATCAGTTGTCACAATAGTCTCCCTGGTGGCAACATAAGGTTAAAGGATTGGTGCTTTACTAATTTGTTCTTTCATCTTCTCAAAATCCTGTTGACATTCCTCAGACCACAAAACTCCCCTATTTTTAAAAACGTGTAAAGCACTCGGTGGCGTTAACAAACTCATTCCCGAAAAATGAGTAAAACCCAGATATCCCAGAAAATTAAGACAATTATTCTCTATCTTGTGGCATTGCTGCTCTATGAATTCCTTCTCTCAAATTTGGTTTACCTTTCAAGTCTTCTCCGGATACCACATGGCCCAAATACTCTACCTTCCTGAAGCCAAGGATATGTTTGTTGTCTCTCAATATAAATCTGGCATTAGATAATCATTGCAAAACCTCTCCGACACATTCATCTTTTTCTCTTTCAGTGTTACCTACACAACTAAGTTATCTTAGAATTCTACTACATTTTTGTACCTTTAAATTGATGTGACGTTACATGTTGAAATATGGAGGCTGCAGAGGAAAGATGATAAGACAGTGGCTTAAAATGATGAGCATCATCAGGAATAATAAAGACTGTAAAATCCCTAGAACTTTCATCCAATACCAAATGATGGTATGTGAACTTCAAATCAAGTTTAACAAATCAACTTGTCCCTGTAACTACTCCTCCAAGATTGTTTTGCAACAAAGGATGTGTTAAACCACATAATAATCTTATTCAGGCTAAACAAGTCAATGCTCAGAGGAAGCCCTCCCGTAGCCTTCTTTGAAATGACAATTAGAGATGGTCACTAAGTAGCTTCCACTAGTTCAAACATTTCATCCTCACACATTGACTTTATAATCTTGCTGAGTTCACCCCTTCCCTTAGTCTAAAGACAACATTCCATAACTTGTGCTTGATGGGAACTGCTCCCTCATTCAGTTTGATTTTATGTACATTCCCTTTTATGTGATCAAACCTGTTCTCAAAAAAGTTTTACAATTATTTTTCCCATCTAACTCAATTTTCCTTCAGAGATGACACCTACCTTCTCTCAGCAGGCCTTACCATTTTAAATTCATCTTGGTACATTAATCTTACAGTGTTCACTGCTACATACACTTTCTCCCCTATCAGCCACTCATTGAATCATAGCTCTATTTTAAACAAAACACCCTACAAGTTTGATGCTACTTTCCCATATCTACATGGAGTATTATCAACCTGGTGTAATTATTTTTCCCCTGCACCTTCTCTATGGGTTCTTCAGGTATAGTTATTACAGGGTGCTCCCAAATCCACATAGAATTCAACATTAATTTCATCCACTGTGACTTTGACATAAATGTATTCTACCATTTTCCTAGTTTGCTTCCACCTGTTATGAATTATTTGCTCGCCACCACTAATAACTAGATTTCCATCACCGTTCAAATGTTACTATCTTCTCCCATATCTTCATCTTTGAGACATCTTACCTTAACCCCTTTTTGCATTCTACAAATATTATTGAAATTACCAGATTTTTAGATAACTGATACCAGGCCCCACACTCAAAGCATGTCACCCATGGTTTGGAATCTTTCCTTCCATTATTTTCATCTCCAGTTCTACTACTTTCCTTTTCTTTGGCTACTCTATCTCTTTCTTCTCTGTTGCTAATACTTGATCCACATACATAGCTGCTCCTATCGCTATCTCCTTTACCCCTTTTGAGATGTCTTCACATGCTTTGCTATTTCAGCTACTTTTTTCAATGTGAGAATTTTACAAGTCCACAAACGTTTTTGAACTTTGTTGGAATTTCCTCAAATGAGTAACCATTGGTCAAAACTTTTGAAGCAGTAATATGAGTGTCTTTCGATTCTCCAGGTGCTTGCACTCTAGAAAAAAAATATGAAATTTTAAACCACCACATTCTTAGGTCCTTCAAAGTAAACGCCCATCTGCTTGCACACTACATGGAATTCATCCAACTCTTCTTCATTTTAATTATCTTGTACATACTCTGGCACATTTGCTAAATAATAGATCATCATTAACTTCTTTGCCTCTGGCTAGTACTTTCACCCTTCAATTGCTCCCAAATATGCAACAAAAATACTTTGCACATTTTCCAGGCTTCCCCAGCGGTCTCCATCATTGAAGAGAGGGTGCCCTTGGTGGGACTAGGGCACCCACAACAGAGGCAGGGACCCAGGGGATTGGATCCCCGGAGCCAAAATAGGCCTGGAAGGGGAGCTGCTTGGCCCACCTCCCTTTAATGAAATTTTGTTTTTAAAAAGGGAGGGCCACAAATAAAGACAAACTAGAAAAAAAATAAAAAGACAGGCAAGGCCCCAGAGGCCCCTCCCTCTTTCTCCACCACTCTGCAAATGTGCCTCCTGGCGAGCTGCTGGTTGGGTGGTGAAGTCTCCTTGGGTTCAGAAGGTCCTTGGGTGCTAACAAGTCCTCCTGTTACCTACAGTAACTCCCACATAGTGGGTTGCTGCGAGGTCTTGAGAGGCCACGCCCCCTTTCTACACTATTCTGCAAACGTGCCTCCTGGTGCACTGCTGGTTGGGGGATGAAGTCCCCTTGGTTCCAGAGGGTCCTTGGGGGCCAACTACTGCTCCTGTTACCTCCAGTAAGTTCCACAGAGCACAATTGCTGTAAGGACTTCAGAGGCCATGCCCCTTTCTCCATCACTCTGCAAACACGCCTCCTGGTGCACTACTGCTTAGGGGATGAAGTACCCTTGGCTGCTGAGGGACCTTGGGGGCCAAGAAGCCCTCCTGTTACCTCCAGTAAGTCCCTTACAGTGGGATTCCTGAGAGCTGGTCAGAGGAACCACTCCCCTTTCTCCACCACTCTTCAAATACAACTACTAGTTGAAAAACCATAGAAATTCACAGAAAAAAAACAAAGATTACAGGAACGTTATAGTTAGGAAATAGAATTAAAAAAACCTTAGAAATTCACTGAAAAAAACAAAGGTTATAGGAACAGTATAGTTAGGCTGCGACTTCACTCGGACAAAACCAGTGAAATTCAATAGGTATAGTTACCTGAGCTAGCTATAACTTACACCCCCGCAATGCACTGCTGATGACCTCACATATTACATCACTCATGACATGGTCAGTGACATCACTGATAACTTCGTGGCAGTTTCGCAAATTCTGCCAAAAAATTACAATGAAAAAATATAGACTTGCTTAGACACTCATGCACACACTCAGAAACCCAGTAGGACATTCTCACACCCACTGAGACCCATTCAAACTGTCAAGCACCCACTCACAGACCCACTGAGAGACTCATGCACCCACTCACAGATCTCCTCAATGACTAATGTATCTACTCACAGACCCACTTAGAGACTCATAAACCCACTCACAGACCCACTCAGACACTTACACACCTACTCACAGACCCACTCAGACACTCACACACCCACTCACAGACTCACTCAGAGATTCACACACCCACTCACAGACCCAGTCAGACACTTACGCAGCCACTGACAGACCCACTCAGAGACTAATGCACCCATTCATAGATCCACTAAGACACTCACGCACCCACTCACAGACTCACTTAGAGATTCACACGCCCACTCACAGATCTACTCAGATACTTACAAACCCACTGACAGACTAACTCAGACACTCACATACCCACTCACAGATCTACTCATAGACTCACACATCCACTCACAGACCCACTCAGACACTTATGCACCCACTGACAGACTCACTCAGACACTCAAGTATCCACTTGCAGACCCATTCAGTGACTCATGCCCCCACTCACAAACCCACTCAGACTCTCAAGCATACCCACTCATAGACTCACATACCCACTCACAGATCCACTCAGACACTCATGCACCCACTCGCATACCCACTTAGACAATCACGCACAGACCCGCTCAGAGACTTACACACCCACTGACAAACCCACTCAGAGACTCACACACCCATTCACAGACCTACTCAGACACGCATGCACCCACTGACAGATCCACTCAGAAACTCACGCACCCACTCACAGAACCATTCAGACAGTGACACACCCTCTCACAGACCCACTGAGACACTAACACATCCAGTCAGACACAGTCAGTCATACAGCAGGGAATCTTTTATGTGTTTCTGTGCTTTGAATGTGTGCATTTGGTTCGCGGATTTGTGACAGATTCGCAAAGTCAAAGAAGAAAATTTAAAAAAGGGATTTAAAAAGAAAATGAACCACTGTTTGAGAAACAGGTGGCTCTTAGAGGAGCCTTTGTGTTCATTGTGTGTAGATGATAACCAGACGTAAAACAGGATGCAGTCTTTAAAGTTGTTGAGGAACACCCTGCTGCCTCTCTCTATGAAATAAACCCTGTCACTTCTATATATATCCTCCATCTTAAAGCGTAAATTGCTGTTGTAGATGGAGCCCATGTTCTGGTCCCTGAGGAATGCAGAAACAGTTTTATTGACATGTTTCCTGGTTTTGTCTATCTTTGGACAGAATTTGTTTGACCACTGTCATTTCTGCCTTTGACAAATGTTTGAAAACACCAAGGCAGTGTGAAGGAAAACTGCCATTAATTGACCAAAGGTATCCTTCATAAGGATTTCCAAACCAACCCCAATAAGTGTGCTTAGGTCATTGCCACCACAGTGCACAATCAGTCTGGATGTTGGCAATCTGCAATGCTTTCAACCAAAGGCAGCAATTGATGCCCCTTTAACCCTCTGTGGCCAATCCAAGTAATGTCCACATTAGATAAACCCAAGTCCCTGTCAATGGCACTCTGTCTAGCATACTCTGTGGTCCAAAATATAAAGCTGTGACCCACAGTCCACACTCTAACCATTGTTAATGCAAGGAGGAGGAGCACACAGGAAAAGGCTGGAGTTCAATGAGACAGTTTTCAAAATGAAAGGCTGTTAAAATGGGGGAGAGGACCTACTTAAAAAAAGAAGATATTTGATTGGATGGTGTAAATATGCAGGTAGCTATAATTAGTTAGTCGTTTTGTGCAAAAAGTAAGTAGATCTGTGAGTGGCTCTGGAATGTTTTGCAAAACGTAATGCTATTTTGGATATACTTATATTTTAAAATGGTCAACCGCACCTACTATAGTTCAACTTGAAGCTATTATGCTACTCACATTAAGTGTAGCAAACTTTTGACCTACTAGTACAAGAGAGTTCTCCAAAGGGGGTTGTTATGGAAACTGAGATGGAACAGTGTGGGGGAAGGGTCCTAAATAGACTGCCCTGTCAAAGTTGAAAAGACAGTGCTTTAGACCTATTTCTTAGAATAAAACATGTGCTGTCTAAATCACTACTATCAAATTAAGTAAAATGTGGATGCAAAGTTATACTAGTATAATTTTAAATGCTTTAACGGACTTCCATTGAAATTCGTGAATCTTTGACAAAGTTAAACAAGGGACCACGATGAGCATCGCAATGGATTAGTATATCCACCCACAAACACTACCAGAGTGGGTTCTTAACAGGAGACAAAAAGGGTTAAAAAAATACCATTGAGATATGGAGTAACAAAATAAATATAAGGAAGCTTATGATTTGATAAGTACATCACTATCACTGGAAACAGAGTGGAGAAGATTGCCATTACTAGGTCTGTAGCACTGAGAGTGGTACTTATCAATTTGCCTGTTAAGAAATTTCAAGTAAAAGTGCATTACAAATAGGAATACAAAAAGAGATTTCACAGGTATGTAAATAACAGTGCACATTGATAATGGAAATATAAATATATACAGAGTAATGACTGCATGTTATATGAAAGAAAGTATGAACATTCGTGATATATCCTGTTACACACCTAAATAGACACTGATATGCTCAATTTAATCTGAAGTAAAGTGCTGACGCAAGTAGTCACACATTTGAACAGTAACTGATATAAGCATGTATACAGCCTGTTGTCATATAGCTATTTGCAAAATGAGTGGTAGATAGTGCTGAAGTGAATGTTTTTGTCCCCTGGATATGGTTTCATTGACTTATCCACAATTGGTAAATTTAATTTATTTATAAGCCTGTAGTTCAGTCCTCTAGCTGTGCCCAGGGTCTGTAAATTAAATAGTACTAGATGAATTGTAAGTATGATTGTGCAGCCCAGAGTAATAGCCCTTCAAATATGTTTTAGACATGCTAGTACAGAAACTGTGTATGCAGTTTACCGTGCTAGGTTGAATTGACATTTATAATGCGTGGCCAAGTCTTAAGCATTAAGGTTTCCTTTTAATACACAGAAATAACCCCTAGGGTAAGCTGCATGTACACAATAGGGCAGGGAGGTATGTGTTTAAAAGGAAAAACATGTAATTTGAAGTTTCAGTGAGTTCGGAACACCCTAACAGACCAATTTACCCAGTTGCACATCTACTCAGCTGTCTATGCACTCACTGAGATACCTATTTACATTTTACAGGACTATAAAGCCACTCACACACCCAGTCAGACAATGACAGAGGCACTAACATTTATTTTCAGTAACATCTTCATAGAATACTTATGTATGCAGCAGTAACGGAGGCAATTGCATTCATTGTTACATAAAAAATAATAAATCCATGATTTGTAAAGCGCAGCAAATCACCCGTAAGGGTCCCAAGGCACTGAGTTGTAGGCACAGGGAGATTAAGTGATGTGTCCAGAATCCCAGGATGTTGATGCCGAGACTCAAACCTGGTTTCCACTGGCTCCAAAGTTGGCAGCTCAGGCAGACACAACCAAGTCAGCCATCCAGGCAAGTAGCGCTTTAAACATGTCTCGGACCTGCTGCAGTACAGCCTGCATGTGCACTTTTACTGCCAGGTTGACTAGGCATGCAAACCCACTGGCAAGCTTTAAACTTCCCTTTTTCTACATATGCCACCCCTAAGATAGGCCGTAGGTAGCCCAAGGGGCAGGGTGGTATGTGCTTAAAAAGTAAGACATGTGCTTTGAAGTTTCAATGAGTTACATGCACACTTAGAGACTTTTATGCCCAGTTATACATTCAGTCTCCCACCTATACTCTGACTCACATACCTATGTACAAATGCATAGATCCACTCACACAGCCAGTGAGACAGCAACAGAGGCAGTTATACATTACTCACACACCCACACAGCAGTTATGTATCCAGCAGTAACATAGCCAGTTGCACACACAGTTATATATCCCAAACGTCACTAGGACAGACAGTAAGAAATCCATACATCCAATTACATACACATTTACAGACTCATAGAGTTACTAAGAGAGCCAGTCATATAGCTACATAGTTACTTACATATCCAATGACATGCCCACAGCTCACTCAGATATGTACTCATGGACTGACACAACCTAGTCACCCATCCAGACAAGTAGCCCTATGAACATGTCTGCGGCCTGTTACTGTAGAGCCTAAGTGTGCAGTTTTACTGCCAAGCCGACTTGGCATTTAAAACCCTTTGCCAAGTCTTAAACTCCCCTTGTACTATAAATAAATCACCCTCAAGGTAGGCTGTAGGTAGGCCATAGGGAGGGTGGGATGTGCTTAAAAGCTAAGAGATGTACTTTTAACTTTCATTGAGTTACACATGCACCCACACACCCATACGCTCAGTCATACATCCAACCTGCTACCCACACTGTGACTCACATGCCTATTTTCAAAAGCTTAGAGCCACTCACATACCCAGTCAGACAGCAACAAAGGCACTTGCAGATTCACTTACTCACCCACACAGTACATATGTATCTAACAGTAACTGAGCCAGTTGCAGACAGTTACATACCCCAAAACTCACTAAGGGCCTATTTAGGAGTTTGGCGGTGCGGGAGCGGGACCACCTCGCTCCTGCACCGCCAAACCCATGTAGGAACCACCTGACAGATTAGGAGTTTTCTACTGTCTGGCAGCGGTTCTTTGGCCTTCTGAGGGCGGTGCCTATGAAATAGGCACCACAATGGGAATGTCAAAGGCAGTCCATGCCATGCAGTCCATGCCATGCAGGTACTGGTGTGCATGCACACAGGGGGCATATGTTGTGCCCCCCTGTGTGCATCCATATGGCGTGAGGCACATAGGGCCCCCTTTGTTTCCTCATGCCACACTTTTCAGGGCGGTCGCACTGCCATGAAAAGTGTGGCGGTGAGAAAACTCATAATATTCTTGGCGGATCCGCAGCTGCCACGTCAGGCATATTGCGGCCTCAATACCGCTGTGCCACCACCAGGGATCTCTGATCCCTGGTGGTTTCGGTGGTCATAGGGCAGCCCTACCACCCTGGAAGACCGCTACCACTGCGCCCCCACGAGTCTGGTGGTCTGTGGACCGCCAGACTCATAATAAAGCCCTGAGACAGCCAGTAGGCAATCCATACACCCACTTACATTCACATTTACAGACCCATAGAGTTACTAAGAGAGGCACTCACATACTGACATAGTTACTTATACATCCAGTGACACATTCACAGAGGGACTGATACACTCACTCAGAAATGTACTCAAGTACTGACACAACCTAGTCACCCATACAGACAACTAGCCCTATAAACATGTCTGTGACCTGCTATTGTAGAGCCTGGTTGTGTAGCTTAAAACCCTCTGCTAAGCCGTAAACTTCCCTTCTACTATATATAAGTTACCCGTAAGGTAGGCTGTAGGTGGCCCTTAGGATAGGGAACTATCTGGTTAAAAGAAAAGACATGCACTTCAAAGTGTCAGTGACTTACACACACAGTTACACACCGATTTGCTCAGTTATACGTCTAGTCTACCACTCATACTGCAAGTTACATACCTATTTACAAAAGCATAGAGCCACTCACAAACCCAGTCACACAGAGACAGAGGTACTTACACATTCACTTACTCAACCATACAGCAATTTCTGTATCCACCAGTAACAGAGCGACTTGGACATACAGTTACACATTCCAAAAGTCACTAACACAGCTGTTAACCAATCCATACAGCTATTTACATACAAATTTAGAGATCCATGCATGCTGTTTCTAAGCCAGAAAGTCACATAGCGGTATAGTTGCTTACATATCCAGTGACACATGCACAGAGGAAATAGTACACTATTTTAGATATGTACTCAAATACTGACACAGCCAAGTTAGTCACCCAAACAAGTCGCCCTTTAAACATGTGTCGGGCCTGCTACTGCACAGCCTTTGTGTGCAGTTTCACTACCAAGCCGAATTGGCATTTAAAACCTCTTGCCAAGCATTAAATTCACCTTTTATTACATATAAAAGACCCCTAAGGTAGGTCATAGGTAGGCCATACGGCCAGGTGGTATGTGTTTAAGACACATATTTTGAAGTTTCAGAGAGTTACATGCGCACTTACAGACCCATACACCCAGTTATATATCCAGTCTCTCACCAATACTGCGACTGACATACCTGTTTACAAAAGCATAGATCCACTCACACACTCAGTCACACAGCGAGAAAGGGACTTACATATTTACTCACACACCCATACAGCACTCATGTATCCAGCACACCCAGGCATACACTGATATATACACTAACACACCGAAGCAGACACTGATGGATACACTGCCACACCCAGGGACACACTCATGCATATATTAACACACCAAAGGACACACTTATGCATACACTGACACACCAGGTCACACATTGATCCATACGCTGACACACCCAGGCAGACACTTATGCATACACTGATACACCCAGGCACAGACTGACACATATGCTGACAGACCCAGGCACAGACAGATAGACAGATGCATATGGTGATGTACCCAGGCACACACGGATGCATACAGTGACACACCCAGTCACATACTGATGCATAAATTGACACACTCACATACACTTTGCTATGAACATGAAAAGCAACAGACTTATAGTGGTTATAACATAATGACAACTGTTTATGTAGCTCAATTTATGTAATTAATTACTATATTATGAAAACCTAAATGTATTGATTTGTTTTTTCTTTCCATGCATCTACTTGTACTTAAAAACAGAAAGTTAGAATGCCGAAAAAAACAGAGAGAAGAAAGAAACAGAGGAAAGGATACTGTCTCCTTACAACAGAGAGAGAAAAGAGATACAATGCAGAGAATTTGGTTAAAGAGAAAAGAGCTGCTGGTAAGAAAACTAAGAAGTTTCTTAAAATGGTATGTGGAAAAATGCAAAGTGAGCAAATCAATGCAAATAAAAAGCAATGTTTCAAATCAGCTAAGAAAGGAGATAAACTAAGTGACATCAGACCAATAAATCTTATAAGAAAGCAGATAGTTGAACAAGAAAACAGAAGCAATTTACGGAAATAAGAGTCAGAGGGGCCGATTCCGATTCGGGCCGGAAAACATACCGACCGACTCGGTACGGGAATTTAGTCCGACCGACTCGGACCGGTGCCGTACGACCCGGGTAGTATGATGAAATGCATGTGAAATCCGACAGACTCGGACGGAATACAAAACGACCGACCGAGCCGGATGGAAACAAGCCATCCGGCCGGGAAATCACGCGAAACGAACTGACCGACACGCACCCAGATTGAACCCGAACGAAACATACCCGCGAACTCCGACCCGCGTAGTACGATGCTGTGCGTGCAAAACACGACCGACTCGCCCGGAGCACAAGCCGTACGACCGACACACATACAAAACCCAGCCGAAGCAACCCAATACTCCGCGACCGACTCGTACGCCGCATATGAAACCTAGCTGACACACAGCGGGAACGAGTCGGACAAGATCGCACCAGACAACTGCAGCGTCCTACTCGGACACAAGAACGACTCCTACATGCACCAAAAACACCAAGGAATTTTTTTTTTAAAAAAGGGCCAAACAAGCAACCACAAAGCCAATAAATACAGGGAGGAAAAAAAAATGGAACAAGGACACACCTCCAACTCCACCTACATAAAGGCCACAAATCCCTACCATGATCCTTTGCAAATTCCACTGACCTGCCAGCACAGAACACCATCACACAGCAACCACAGACACACTCACAGCTCATACATCACACAAGCCACACACCATCACCACACCTACAAATAGCACCCTCACACACACCCAGCTAAACCTACACTCACACCCCCCACTTGCACACACACACATCAATCACCACCACCACCCATCACCATGCCCCCAAAGAAGAACCATAAGTTCCTAGATAGTAAATTGGAAGTCCTGGTAGACGAGATCCTGAGGGTAGAGCCACAGTTGTTTGGTACATTGGTACAACAGACCCCCATGTCGCAGAAAACCAAGATGTGGGCGAGGATTGTCGACAGGGTGAACGCACAATCACCATGTTTGCGCACAAAGGAAGACATCCAGAACAGGTGGTATGATGTGCGCAGGAGGGTCCGGGACCTACTCAAAAAGGACTACCTCCTCAGCCAGCACACCGGCAGTGGCCCTCCTGCAAAACCAGTATACCTCAGGCCCTGGGAGGAGAAGGTGCGGGCCATCCTACCACCAGTGAGCGTATACGGACTAACAGACATCCCAGAGCCTGGTGAGTACACAACTAATATACACAATATGGTGTGACAACACACACACATCACAGTCAAGGGGATAGGCAAACCATGCACCCTTAGCAAATACACAGCAACCAAAATATATTCATCCCAAGATGTGAATGCTAGTCAGACAAACACAATACCTCCCATCTCATAGTGATATGTAACTGTGTCATGACATGTACAAACCTAACAACAAATACAGCAAGGCAGTGGCACAAATAGAACCAACAAACACTCCCAGATATTTAACCACCACTAGAACACCACCTCACAGGGAAGCTCACTGAAAGGAAGGAATTCTGTGTATGCTGGTGAAGTCAGTGTAGCCAATAGCATGATGGGAGTGGTAGTCACAGATATTGGTCACACCCACAATTGGCCCATCAACACCACTCTGAACCATGCTCACATCACAGGGAGTGGAAAACAACTGACAAGATGGCTGACACTGGGTACTGCTGTGGGGAGCACAAGGCCCTGATGGGAACTGGGCACCAACAAACAACAGGACCACACTGTCAGCCATCTTGCCATTGCTGTCACACTCACACACAGTGAAGTCCACTCAAAAGGAAGGAAGTATGGGCATGCTGGGAAGGGGGTGTAGGCAATAGCATGATGGGAGTTGTAGGCACAGATATTGCTCACCCTCACAATTTGCCCATCAACACCACTCTGAACCATACTCACATCACAGGGAGTGGAAAACAACTGACAAGATGGCTGACACTGGGTACTGCTGGGGGGAGCACAAGGCCCTGCTGGGAACTGTGCAACAACCAACAGCAGGACACCATTGACTGACATCCTGAAAGACAACTTGCACTCCCTGCAATGGAAGCACGTTCCATGGTGGGATATCTGGCTGGGTGGGAAGGAGGACTCACAGCACTGACCATAGTTACAAGCACCTCCACTCACACACCCCCTCAACACTAACTCCACATAACCCTCCTGGGAGAATGCAATGCCTCACATCCTAACTGAAGATCCCACAACGAACGACCACCCTGGGTTATGCTGTGTGAAGCACAGGGACACTCTTGGGACTTGTAGCCAAACAACTGCCAGGACAACACTACCAGCCATCCTGTCAGCACAGGCACCCCACCCCACAGGGAAGCAGAGTCAAAAGGAAGGAAGCATGGGCATGCTGGGAATGGGGGTGGAGGCAATAGCATGATGGGAGTGGTAGTCACATATCAACATCTCACACCCACATGGCCCAGCAAGTTAGCACTGAAGCATGCACACCTCACAGGGAGTCAAAAGCCACTTCAAAGATGTCTGACACTAGCCACAGCTGTGGGGAGCACAAGGCCCTGCTGGGAACTGGGCACCAACAAACAACAGGACCACACTGCCAGCCATCTTGCCATTGCTGTCACACTCACACACAGTGAAGTCCACTCAAAAGGAAGGAAGTATGGGCATGCTGGGAAGGGGGGTGTAGGCAATAGCATGATGGGATTGGTAGTCACAGATATTGGTCAGCCTCACATTTGGCCCATCAACACCACCCTGAACCATGCTCACATCACAGGGAGTGGAAAAGGACTCACAAGATGGCTGACACTGGGTACTGCTGGGGGAGCACAAGGCCCTGCTGGGAACTGTGCAACAACCAACAGCAGGACACCACTGACTGACATCCTGAAAGACAACTTGCACTCCCTGCAATGGAAGCACGTTCCATGGTGGGATATCTGGCTGGGTGGGAAGGAGGACTCACAGCACTGACCATAGTTACAAGCACCTCCCCTCACACACCCCCTCAACACTAACTCCACATAACCCACCTGGGAGAATGCAATGCCTCACATCCTTACTGAAGATCCCACAAAGAACCACCACCCTGGGTTATGCTGTGTGAAGCACAGGGACACTCTTGGGACTTGTAGCCAAACAACTGCCAGGACAACACTCCCAGCCATCCTGTCAGCACAGGCACCCCACCCCACAGGGAAGCAGAGTCAAAAGGAAGGAAGGATGGGCATGCTGGGAAGGGGGTGGAGGCAACAGCATGATGGGAGTGGTAGTCACAGATGTTGGTCAGCCTCACAATTGGCCCATCAACACCACCCTGAACCATGCTCACATCACAGGGAGTGGAAAAGGACTCACAAGATGGCTGACACTGGGTACTGCTGGGGGAGCACAAGGCCCTGCTGGGAACTGTGCAACAACCAACAGCAGGACACCACTGACTGACATCCTGAAAGACAACTTGCACTCCCTGCAATAGAAGCACACTTCATGGTGGGATAACTGGGCTGGGGGGAGAAGGAGGCCCGGATGGCAAGCAAATACCACCAATGCTGGTCATGCACACACCTCAACATTCACATTGACATGCCACAGGTTGGCAGGACAATGTGCTACACCAATATCATTCTCTGACTGTCACAATTTAGGAGAATGCAATGTCCAGGCCCACATCCAGAGGTACAGTCACAACTGTCAGGTGTTTGAACAATTGATGCCAGTAGAAACATAACATACAATCTGTGTCTCTCCCCAAAACAGGTGATGATGGGGACACAGCAGCAGACGAGGAGGAGTCCCTGTCCCAGGCTCCGGGGAACACTGAGCTCACTGGTGTGGATCAGCCTCTGCACTTCTCGGATGGCGAAGAACCAGCTGGACCCTCCGGTGTGAGTCATCATGGAGCACCAGCAGGACCAACATCTGCACCCCCTGCACCCACCCCTCCAACAACTGCCAACACACAGGCCACCCCTGCCAACACGGACAGACCAAGGACCACAGATGACAACAGCGCAGGGACCCAGACCCAAACTGGAGCTGGTGACAACGAGCCCAGGAACAACACCCAAGTGGGCCCACGGTCACCTGTGCGTGCCACCGCAGGTCCTGCACGTGTCGCCAGGGGTGGTGGGAGGGGTGGTAGACATAGGTCGCTCTTTGCAGAGGGGTCTGGACTGCATGATGACCCACAACTGGCACGCATCGCGGATGCGTACCAGACTAGCACCGGAGAGGTCAGCCAGGTAGTGGGGATCCTCAAGGACATACAACAGCAGCAGGCTGCCCATCATGCCCGCTTGGACTCCCACATGTCCCGTGTTGAGACACACATGTCACGTGTCGAGACACACATGTCTGGCATGGAGTCCAAGTGGGACACATTGGAACAACTGACAGCGGTGCATAGGGACATACTGACATGCCTCCGCCAGATCAGCACCAACATGGCCTCACCTCCCTGTGTGCCCACAACATCTGCTGCTGAAACAACTGCAAATGCCACAGGGAGGGAGGAGGACTCTGGCAGAGAGTCCCCTGCACCGCCGCAGCCTGCACCTGAGGGTCCCCCCCAAGAAGAGGGGCCGTCCGAGGAGGCCAAACTGAGAGGCCGATGGCCATCTACATCCCCCAGGAAGACAACACCTGTTCTGGAACTTTTCCTCTGTGTGCAAACTGCACGCCCTGTCGAAGCCAACCCAACTCTCCCACATGACATGGGGAGCTCTAGTTGGCCAAATTCATCAGATGACTGTGGACTTTACTCTGGACATTTCAGCTACCAAGACTTCCGAATCACATGGGAACTTTGGATTCCAATTTCTATGTACAGCACCCACCATCCTGTGCACCATTCTCACACCTGTATGTAAATAAACTCAACAATACACCATATCTGCCTCTGTTGTGATTCCAACGTGCTCTCTGTCATGGAGATGGTGATCAGAAAAATGACACTGTGCATGCTAACTGCTACAGCAAGTCCAACACCGTCATGTCAGTCATGGCGACGTGACACATATGAGGGAGACACACCACTAGGGCCACACAACACATACACACCAGGGCCATCAGACTCATCACCTATACTGATGTTGCAACTAAATACAGTGGAATGCACAGACACGCCACCTATTCACAGTCTGTCAACTAGACTACAGGTGCAGTAAGCAAATGTCAGTCAGATGTGTGACCACACACAACGCACATCCCAAAGTGAAGCACAGGTTTATTACACATTTGCAACATGTTGTTTCCACTACAAATGCTAGCTAATCCAACCTGGCTGTGGCCACAAAGTCAAAAAGTGCAGAAGATAGAAAGTCCAGGGGTGTGTGGCACATCACCTGTAGGGAAACGACTGCTTCCACCTTGGAAGTTGAATCATGAATTCGTGGGATCCAAGTTGATCAAACAACTCCGGCAGCACCCTGTGAAGGACAGACATGACACACAGTCAAAACCACTGAAGAAAAGCACAGAACGGCAATACTCATGTCTAATACATGTCACGAGATAACTACACAAAACCAAGTTAGCATGTCAACACTGTTGGGCAGTACAGACCACCTGCAAGGACACATCGCTGCACGCATCCAGTCAAGTAGCACATGGCCACACTCAAACAGCACCAGAGCACCATACACACACATATCATGCAAACTCAAATCATTGACATTACAACCCTCTGGAGACTCACATTCAGCTGAAGAAGTTGGTGATGAGCTGTGTGCGGACATCACCATCATCATCATCATCATCTTCACTGGCATCGTGACCCAGGCCAGGATCTTCCACAGGTGGCGGACGTTGGTCATCGTCATCCAGGATGAGAGGCAACTCCTTCCGCACTGCCAGGTTGTGTAGCATGCAGCAGACGATGACAATCTTGCACACCTTTGCTGGGGCATATGGGAGGGCCCCTCCTGTCTTGTCCAGGCAGCGGAAGCGGCTCTTCAGGAGACCAAAGGTCCGCTCAATCACCCTCCTCGTCCGACCATGTGCCTCATTGTAGCGCTTCTGGGCTGGTGTCACAGGGTTCCTGAGGGGTGTCAGCAACCACGGCATGTTGGGGTATCCCAAGTCACCTACAGACAGACAATTGCACATTAGCCGATTTGAAAATGTGTGCGGAAAACAACATAGCAGAACACACACAATGGTACAAAGTCAATACACACCAACAAGCCAGGCACGCTGGTTCGGCATCTGTGACATCATCCTCGGGATGCGACTACTCCTCATCACGTAGGCATCGTGTGCCGAACCGGGGAAACGGGCACACACATGTGTGATGGTCATATCTGCAAGACATACCACCAGAGCATTGATCGAATGGTAATGTTTACGGTTCCGGTATGCCTGCTCATGTGCCTGTGTTGGTATCAAAGCCACATGTGTCCCATCAATGGAGCCAATTACATGTGGCATCCTCCCCAGGGCATAGAAGTCACTCTTGACGTCAGTGAGTCGTTGACGTGTTGGGAAATAGATGTACTGGTTCAGGTATATCAACATTGCCCCCAAAACATCGTGTAGCACACGGCTGAACATAGTCTGTGACATCCCACCGGCAGTCGCCACAGTGTGTTGAAAGGTACCGGTGGCAAAGAAGTGTAGGGCTGCCATCACCTTCACCTTGGGGGTCAGCGCTGTAGGATATGGACGGCCAGGCTGCAAATGTGGGTCCAACCGCACTGCCAAATCCTCAATCAGCTGCCTGGTGAAGCGGTACCGTCGGATGCTGTCACTTTCCACCATCGTTGCCAGGTCTGGGAATGGTCGATGGACAGCAGGAGCCCTGCAGTGCATAGGTGAAGAAAGCAAGATTGTCAGTCACCCCAACTATGTGCCGTTCACCATACTCAATTTCACATGATACATCATTAACAAACACAAGTACTTGATGTGTGTGTTGTTCTGTTTGGACATATATGGCACCTACATGGACATCATCTAACATCTCTGTTCAACAAGTGTTGACAACAGGTTCCAGGGTGTGCTATGGGAAACCATTAGGCTGTGTCACAGTACCCATTTACTGCTCTCATGTTCCACACACATACCACAGTGACATGTCTGGACAGATGCTCCACAGGCATCACAGCTCCTTGACAGGTAGATTCCCAGGGACCCTGTCTTGCCACATGGACACTGGCATGACATTGTGTATCATGTACACGTCAGAAAAACTAACATGACACCCACAGGTAGTGGCCCCTGTAGCCTCTGCAGGACAGACATGGACGTCTGTGACACATACACACACAACATCAAAGTTCATGCACAAACCACGTGGATGTGGAGACTGTCTCCCATTGTGCACATGGAGTCAGAGACATGTGAAACACAACATGCACACAGACTGCGGAGGGACATCACTATTGTGGCAATGGGCCACCCTGTGACGTACATGCCTTCCCACATGTGAGCCTGGGGGTATGTGACATGTCATACACATACACAACCTGGAAATGTGACCATGACACATGCTCCAAAATGAAAAGTTGCACACCACAGTGGTCAGGTGCACAACACACAAAGGACCCTGTCCCCATGAACACTTGCACAGCCTGGGTGTGTCTGCCCCCAAATGCCACCCCAAAAACCACATGTTCACCCCCATACACAGATAAGGTTATGCTGCCACACATGCCTTAGATACAGTGTGGACTGGGTGTGGTGTTGTAGGTGTGCCCCTGAGTCCCTGGAAAGTATATGTGGCTGGCATAGGTTCACTAGTGACCAGCATGGTGACATATGCATGTGACCTGTCCAGGGACGTGTTGTAGAGCAATGGACCGATCGGTGCACCCGCACGGCCCATTGCATTGGATGTGAGCGGGTACGGGTTGTATCCTGGGTACGCGTTGAAGAGCAATGGACCGATCGGTGTGCCCGCACGGCCCATTGCATTGTATGTGAGCGGGTACGCGTTGTAGAGCAATGGACCGATCGGTGTGCCCGCACGGCCCATTGCGTTGTATGTGAGCGGGTACGCGTTGTAGAGCAATGGACCGATCGGTGTGCCCGCACGGCCCATTGCATTGTATGTGAGCGGGTACGCGTTGTACAGCAATGGACCGATCGGTGTGCCCGCACGGCCCATTGCATTGTATGTGAGCGGGTACGCGTTGTACAGCAATGGACCGATCGGTGTGCCCGCATGGCCCATTGCATTGTATGTGAGCGTGTACGCGTTGTAGAGCAATGGACCGATCGGTGTGCCGGCACGGCCCATTGCATTGTATGTGAGCGGGTACGCGTTGTACAGCAATGGACCGATCGGTGTGCCCGCACGGCCCATTGCATTGTATGTGAGCGCGTACGCGTTGTATCCCGGTGCAGCGTTGTAGAGCAATGGACCGATCGGTGTGCCCGCACGGCCCATTGCATTGTATGTGAGCGAGTACGCGTTGTAGAGCAATGGACCGATCGGTGTGCCCGCACGGCCCATTGCATTGTATGTGAGCGGGTACGCGTTGTAGAGCAATGGACCGATCGGTGTGCCCGCACGGCCCATTGCATTGTATGTGAGCGGGTGCGCGTTGTACAGCAATGGACCGATCGGTGTGCCCGCACGGCCCATTGCATTGTATGTGAGTGGGTACGCGTTGTACAGCAATGGACCGATCGGTGTGCCCGCACGGCCCATTGCATTGTATGTGAGCGGGTACGCATTGTAGAGCAATGGACCGATCGGTGTGCCCGCACGACCCATTGCATTGTATGTGAGCGGGTACGCGTTGTATCCCGGGTACGCGTTGAACAGCAATGGACCGATCGGTGTGCCCGGCCGGCCCATTGCATATGATGTGAGCGGGTACGCGTTGTATCCCGAAATACGCGTTGTACAGCAGTGGACCGAATGGTGCGCACACATTGGCTGGGGCCTGGCATGGCAACGGACGCGTTTTCGAAGCTCCAACGAGTCTGATGCAGTGAATTCAGTTGGCCAGCCACAACAATGTTGCAAAATCATGGGTGTCATGAAGTTGAAGATTTGAAGGATGCTGTGGGCGTGTATTAGTGCTGCTATTCCATGGATTGGTCAGATTCAGAAGATGCAAACGACTTGGACCTATCACTTTGGACACATGGGACAGTATCTGCCTCTGCAGCACACATATAATGCTGGCTGTTCCCCTGAGAGCTCACTTGCCTGCACTACATGCTCCAGGACGACATCTGCCACCAACACTGCTGCTGTTTATGCATCCTCTGGCTCCTGCAATGGCACGTACTGTGGAGAGAGCCCCAGCCTTCAGCCTTGAGGAGAACCAGGCTCTGCTGGACAGCCTCCTTCCACAGTACAGCAAGCTGTATGGGAAACCAGGGGAGCAGGTGAGTGTGCTGTCCACTGCCTCACTAATTGTGCATGTTGTCTGACTAGCAGGGCTTTCAGTGTGCACACCACTGGCTAGCATGCCCACTGAGTAGTTGTCACACCCCAAAGTGTGTAGTTACATGCACTGAACTGGTACAGTGCAGTAACAGTGCATTCCGACTAGGTTTACTTCCCATGCAATGATACCATGTAGTGACTGCTGGCAAACTGTTCATAGCCATTGTTGCACTGCCTGTGTACATCATATGCCCCTGTGATTGAGACATGTATATCCAACTGTGTGATGCACGTATATGTTGCATGTGTAGTAATGGCCTTTTCACTTTGTCATCCTCACAGGTTGATGCCCACCAGAAGCAGGAAATCTGGCTGACCATCGCCCGGAAAGTAAGATCCGTGGGGGTCTACAGGCGCAGGATCCGCAACTGCCAGAAGAGGTGGCAGGACCTTCGTGGCTGGACCCTGAGGATCGCAAGGGTCCAGCTGAAGCTGTCGCCTCCTCGCAGGAGGGGCGGACACCGGACCCTGACCCCCACATGCTCCGGATCCTGGAGGTGGTCTTCCCTGACCTGGATGGGCAGCTGAAGGCCAGACAGCAGCAAGGAGGGGGTGAGTCCATGACTGCACTGTGCACTTTGTCTGACATGCTATGTGCCCTCCTCTGGCCTGCTTAAACTTCCACAGTACATCAGTCATGTGGTCCAGGACCCATGTCCCTCATTTGTGACATGCCCACTTCTCCTCTGATACGCATATGTGTGGCCCTTATAGTCAGGAAATTGTGTCATTTGGGGACTGTGTCATTGCATTTAGCTTTGCTCAAGCTGGGGGACAGCATTTGTTCCCGTGACTATGTTGTGCGATTCATGGGTGGGTCAATTGCTTACACAATGCCTAAGTTCTGACATGTAATCTGGGTGTAACTTTGATATGTGGTCCGCTTGCTGCTCTGTCTCACCACATGTCCCTGGGGAATTTGGCACACACCCATGCTGCTGGTGGGAACAATGTTTGGGCCTCAGGAGTATGTGTATCCAGTGTGTCACACATGCTTAGCCACCTGCCTACTGTCCAGGACTCATCCCTCGTACAGGTGGAGCTGGACAGTAATGCCTACTCCAGGGCATGCAATACACTCTGTACTCCCACTCCCGTGTATCATCTGGCATGTTGTGATCAGTGAAATGTACCCTCAGGTGTCTGCCTCTGTCTCATTGTGCTGTGTCTTCGTTGTCAGGACTACTGGTATGTTTATCGGTTAGGGCTCAGCATGCCATCTGAGATGTGACCATGATAGACGATACTTCTGTGACTTATAGGTGTCTGATCACTTGACTGTGCACACAGGTGTGTGCGACTGTGACTTTCAGGCAGCTGTATTGTCATTCACAGCACACTGTGAGGTGCTCATGTTCAGAGAGTTGTGTTTCATGTCCCCCATATGTCCAGTTGGTATGACGTGGACAAATAGTAGTACAGATGATGTGGTATTTGGGGGATGGACATGTGCACTTGTCAGTCACATAACTTGCATTCCCCATGCCCTCGGATTGTGACACAGTGCAGACTGTTGTTGGCTGGCTGCCATGGCCATGTGACTTGAGACAGTAATGTATGACTTTGCACGCATTCCTGTGTCATGGCATTCAACTTCCTGAGACTGATCCTGCAGGGGAGTGACATGTGCAACATGCACCCCATTGTGGCATTGACTATCCGGACATGGGTGCATCATGGTGTCTGGTGCTGGCATGCATCACATGCATTTCTATTTAGACTCTGGCCATCCCTTTATCCGGACACCTGCACTGACTCAGTGGCAAGAGATGTGATGTGTGCATGTTCACATACTTCACCGTGTTCCCTGCAATGTCCAACAACTGTGTAGGTGGTGCATGTGTCCACACTGGGGTCTTACCATCAGACAGGCACCAGACAGATGGGTGCCTGGGCAGGAGGGGTGTGAGTCCCATGGTTGACCATCAGACTGACAATTGGCTTCCCGAATCTGTGTGAGGACTTTAGGCAATGTTCAACTAAGGATGCCAGGGCTTGCTCTGTAATGTGCTGTACTTACTGTGGTGTGTGCGGTCAGTGCAGGTGACTGATGTTTGTCTGTTTCCCTAATTGTTTGCAGATACATCCACGGCCACAGGAGGGGACAGCTCCACGGACCAGGAGGAGCAGCGGAGCCAGACTGGGTCAGCATCGGACGAGTGGTCAGAGGGACCCAGTGGCACGGAGGGCAAGGGGAGCCACACCGAGGAGTCCTCAGCACCATCCACCTCAGCTGAGGACCACAGCAGCTCGGAGGATGACTCCCTTGTGGAGGCGGGTCTCAGCAGCCACCAAAGGCCAGCTAGTCTGTCTGGCCCCGCCACCACCACCACCGCCCTCCCATTGGCTCCCATTCCTGAGGTCCGTGGAGGCTCCCGTACTCGGGAGCATGTCTCCTTCGTGCCAGGCACCGCACCCCTGCCCCTGTGTCCCCTGCTGCCCTGAGTGAGGAGTCTGTGTACCTCCTTCGGCAGCTCCATGTAGGGCAGACAGCAATGCTGAGTGTCCTCCATGCACACACCACTCTGTTGACACAGCTGGTGTCGTTCATGGAGGGCATCTCGACGGGTATGTCTACCCTACAGAGGAGCAATAAGTCCATGGACTCCTCCCTGATGGCAGCAGTGTCCCTCCTCCAACAGTCCCTCACCCCTCCCACCTCTGCCCCATCCACACTTCCTGCCCCCTACCTGTCCAAAGCACATGCACACCTGCACAGTCACCCAAACACACAGACACGAGCAGCACAGACACACCCAAGAGAAAGGCAAGACGTGCACACAAGCATCCTCAGGGGACTGATACCACAGACACAGGGGACGGGGAACACACACACACACAGGCATCCACATTAACTCCGCAGTCGTCCAAATCCTCTCCCTCCAAGACCCCTTCCCTTGCCTCGCCTGCTACCACACCTACACAGCAGATCTTCCTGTGTGACCTCGGCCTCTTCCCCTCCAATCCTGCTGATCCAGCATACCGGGGGAAGAGGAAGTCCACCCACACAGAGGGAGTGCCCCTCGCCCCCGGACACCCTCCCCCAGGCGCAGGCAGACACAGGACCCCATTAGGAAGTCCCCCCGGACCAGGAAGAGCAAGACCCCACCACCACCAGCACGCAGCTCCACCGTCCAGTCTCTCTCCTCCATCCTCCAGTCCACCACTGCACAGGTTCCCCCGCCACACCCTGCCCCAGGTTCCCCCACACACCGATACTGCATCCCCAGACTGCTTAGGCCCTCCCCCCCTGCCACTTGCTCTTCCACCCCCAACCCAGATGCTCTGCCTGTTAGTGGCACTGTTGTGGAGACCGGGTCCCCCCCCTCTGTCCTGCCCACCTCATCTGCCTACCCTTCCACTCCCTTGGAGTCATGCACTGCAGTGGAGTCCACAACCACCACGTCTGACTCGGGCACTGCAGTGGGTACCCAGTCCACTACATCAGTCCAGCCCACTGCAGTGGTTGCAGCACCCACACCAACTGACTTGTGTACCACAGTGGTGCCAGCTCCCCCTGAGTCAGACACGTTCACTGCAGTTGCCGGTGACACTCCTGCACCCACCTCCCCTTCACTGCCTCCTTCTGGCATCCCCTGATCCTGTCCCTGCGGTGCCTGGACTGCCCCTTGTATGCCCCTCCAAGGGGGATGTCCCCTGTCCGTACCTGTGCAGGCAAGCAATTGTTGACAAGTTGTCACACATCACCCTGTTGGGACTGTATATTTGGACTGGCCATTGGCCTTAGTTTATTTTGGACTTTTGATTTGAGTTGCACACTTGCTGAATAAAGCCTCTTTTTGTTTACTTGTGGTTAATCTTTGGAGGTACATGATGTAGATGTGTAGAATCATGCATTTGCTGTTGTAATAGTGTTCAGATCAGGTAAATGAAGTTTTGCTGTGATGGGCTCCATATGGTCCATGGGATATGTGTCCTAATCTAGTCTGGATCTATGGCATCCTTTGCTGCAGTCTGAGGGTGTAATGTTCAGCATTTGACACAGGGATGTAAGTTTAGCATTTGTAGATTACCATCTTTGCCCTACACTGATGCACATCTGGTGGGCTTACCACTGTCCAATGTTCCTAGTACCCTGACTGTGTGCCCGTCTCCAATGGACATGCAGTTTAGCACATCAAATTTGGAGGACTCATCTGTGTACACAGTGCAAGTTGCTTGACACGTGTCTTGGGTGTATGCAGATGACTGACGTGACACTCCCGTGCCCAGGCTGATATGAGCAGAGCCTTCAGTGTGTTGTAGTTGTTGACTCACTGACCGAGTGTTCTGCTGACATGTTTGAGTCGTGCACAGACAAGGTTTGGCACAGCTGACCTTCCACAGGAGTGGAGTGCCCTCATGGCAGTGCGTGATTCCGTGATATAGGCTGTGCCCGTGTTGTGTGTTGTGTAGGCATGTCTGTGCGTGTTCCCTTCTCCTTTTCCTACACAGGCTGTGTCCCTACGGATGTTCCTGTTTGTGATGCTTGCTGAGTTGTTCTGTGTTCATCCAGCATCTTGGACCTGGTTTCTCCGGGATGTGGGTGCATGGCAAACTAATGTTCATGAGGTTTTCATCCCTAGTTGTCTTTGTTGTCAGGGCTGGGGATGTGGGCAAACGCAGATGGGACACAGTCAGGATTCCTCTTGGCACTTGTTGGTTACACGAGTAATGTGATTTTCTGTTTGTGTATGCTTTCAGTGATTGTGACATGTTGTGTGTGTGACTGCTGCCACTTCTCAGGGTCAGAGCTGCAATGTTGTAAGTTGTCTATGTGTGTCCTTTGTGGTTCAGCTTGGCTTCTTCATTGGTGTGTGACTATGGCCAGGATCCCATTGTTTGGGGTGGATTTCACGTCATGCCCATGTACGGCATACTGTGCAGTGTGTCAGACATTCACAAGTATTGTTGACTGGCCATGTGTGATGGGTTTCTGCAATTTATTTCCCCCCACCACCCCTGGGATTGTCATGGGTGCATGTGCAATGTCAGCAGTCCATGTGAGCTTCACTGCTGCACATTGGTGGAGTTCAAGGTGTGTGGCGTTGAGTGTGTGCAAATGTGAGTTGTTGCACGGCTGGGGCACTACCTCCATATTGTCCTTGGCTGGCAGGCCATGCTGAGTGCTTTGTGCTTGTATAGGTGTGATGGTAGTTTGTTGCTCAGGACACATGGCTGTGGTTCACAGTGTGGATGACATCTACCTTTGTCATCACAGTGTGATTGTCATGCAGGCTAGTGTCACCACAATGTGGGGTCCCTGGGGGAGTGCTGTGGTGGTTCTGTCTCTTGCTGTGTTTGTTGCTGTTCCTACAAGCTTGTGTGACATGTGTAATTTGGGCTCCCTCTCATCTCACAACGCCTGTTTGCCCACATAGGGGAATCCAATCCATGAGTTACTTTTGTATGTGACTGTGTTGACATCTGTGTATTAGTGAATCTGGCCTCCTCATGTGTTGTGTGTTTGCCTGGGGACACTGGCACACAACCCCCTCACCTGTTGTGTATGATATGCAGTGTGAGTCTGCCTGTTTGTGTTTGTGCATTTGCACCACTGCATTGGCATATCTTTAGTTTGCCATTGGCTGTATGTTGTTTGCTGGCTTTCCCCTGCTGGCCCTGGGACTGCTAGGTCATCAGTCAGCACATTGATCATGGTTAGTATGTCCCATTGCTGCCATGGTATGGTATTTGTTCACCTGACATCTACAGTCTCCACAGGATATCTACATTTGTGTGTCCATTGGTGCAGATATGTGGGTCTGCATTATGATGCTCACTTCTGTCATTGTGTTATTTGTGAATGTAGACAATGTGGGCCCCCATGGCTGATGTTTGTGTGCACATGGCCAGAACGATGTGTCATTGGCACTGCACTGCTTGCCTCACACAATCTATGTTGCTATGGGACACAAGCACTACAATGCCACTGTAGTGTTTGGTGTTGTGTGGCCAGGAATAATCCCTGCAGTTTTGTTTTTGCAGCTTTTACCAGGACTACACTTACCTTTTGGGCACTGTGGTGATGGGGCTTTGGGCCCCATTGCCACACTGTTCAAAATGTGCTTCAGCTATGGAGCACACACTTACCTTTGGGCACTGTGGTGATGGGTCTTTGGGCCCCATTGCCACACTGTTCAATATGTGCTTCAGCTATGGAGCACACACTTACCTTTGTGCACTGTGGTGATGGGGCTTTGGGCCCCATTGCCACACTGTTCAAAATGTGCTTCAGCTATGGAGCACACACTTACCTTTTGGGCACTGTGGTGATGGGGCTTTGGGCCCCATTGCCACACTGTTCAAAATGTGCTTCAGCTATGGAGCACACACTTACCTTTTGGGCACTGTGGTGATGGGGCTTTGGGCCCCATTGCCACACTGTTCAAAATATGCTTCAGCTATGGAGCACACACTTACCTTTTGGGCAGTGTGGTGATGGGGCTTTGGGCCACATTGCCACAGTGGTCATGGTCTGCTTGCATTGTGTAGGCCACACACACAATTATGTGTGACACATGTGTTAGGGGGTCACATTGTATGTTCAATGTCATGTTCAGTGTTGTATGCATTTGACACAGACCACACACGCTTGTCATGGTGTTGGGGGTGGGATGTAATTTACAGACAGTCCTTATGTGGGAGTATGCTAGTTGTGTCATGCATTACCCGTCCTATGAGTAGGGGTGGTTGTAGTGACAGGCATCCAGCCCCCCATGAGTGGGGATGGTAGTAGTGGTAGGCATCCAGACCCCCATGAGTGGGGATGGTAGTAGTGACAGCCATCCATCCCCCTATGGGTGGGGATGGCAGTAGTGGCAGGCATCCAGCCCACCCTGAGTGGGGGTGGTGTTAGTGGTAGGCATCCATCCCCCTATGGGTGGGGATGGCAGTAGTGGCAGGCATCCAGCCCCCCATGAGTGGGGATGGTAGTAGTGGTAGGCATCCAGCCCCCCATGAGTGGGGATGGTAGTAGTGGTAGGCATCCAGACCCCCATGAGTGGGGATGGTAGTAGTGGTAGGCATCCAGACCCCCATGAGTGGGGATGGTAGTAGTGGTAGGCCTCCAGACCCCTATGGGTGGGGATGGCAGTAGTGACAGGCATCCATCCCCCTATGGGTGGGGATGGCAGTAGTGACAGGCATCCAGCCCACCCTGAGTGGGGATGGTAGTAGTGACAGCCATCCAGCCCCCTATGGGTGGGGATGGCAGTAGTGACAGGCATCCAGCCCACCCTGAGTGGGGATGGTAGTAGTGACAGCCATCCAGCCCCCTATGGGTGGGGATGGCAATAGTGACAGCCATCCATCCCCCTATGGGTGGGGATGGCAGTAGTGACAGGCATCCAGCCCACCCTGAGTGGGGATGGTAGTAGTGACAGCCATCCAGCCCCCTATGGGTGGGGATGGCAGTAGTGACAGGCATCCAGCCCACCCTGAGTAGGGGTGGTGTTAGTGGTAGGCATCCAGCCCCCATGAGTGGGGATGGTAGTAGTGGTAGGCATCCAGCCCACCCTGAGTGGGGGTGGTGTTAGTGGTAGGCATCCATCCCCCTATGGGTGGGGATGGCAGTAGTGGCAGGCATCCAGCCCCCATGAGTGGGGATGGTAGTAGTGGTAGGCATCCAGCCCCCCATGAGTGGGGATGGTAGTAGTGGTAGGCATCCAGCCCCCCATGAGTGGGGATGGTAGTAGTGGTAGGCATCCAGCCCCCCATGAGTGGGGATGGTAGTAGTGGTAGGCATCCAGACCCCCATGAGTGGGGATGGTAGTAGTGACAGCCATCCATCCCCCTATGGGTGGGGATGGCAGTAGTGACAGGCATCCAGCCCACCCTGAGTGAGGATGGTAGTAGTGACAGCCATCCAGCCCCCTATGGGTGGGGATGGCAGTAGTGACAGCCATCCATCCCCCTATGGGTGGGGATGGCAGTAGTGACAGGCATCCAGCCCACCCTGAGTGGGGATGGTAGTAGTGACAGCCATCCAGCCCCCTATGGGTGGGGATGGCAGTAGTGACAGGCATCCAGCCCACCCTGAGTAGGGGTGTTGTTAGTGGTAGGCATACAGCCCCCTATGGGTGGGGATGGCAGTAGTGACAGGCATCCAGCCCACCCTGAGTGGGGATGGTTGTAGTGACAGCCATCCAGCCCCCTATGGGTGGGGATGGCAGTAGTGACAGGCATCCAACCCACCCTGAGTAGGGGTGGTGTTAGTGGTAGGCATCCATCCCCCTATGGGTGGGGATGGCAGTAGTGGCAGGCATCCAGCCCCCATGAGTGGGGATGGTAGTAGTGGTAGGCATCCAGCCCCCCATGAGTGGGGATGGTAGTAGTGGTAGGCATCCAGCCCCCCATGAGTGGGGATGGTAGTGGTGGTAGGCATCCAGCCCCCCATGAGTGGGGATGGTAGTAGTGGTAGGCATCCAGCCCCCATGAGTGGGGATGGTAGTAGTGACAGCCATCCAGCCCCCTATGGGTGGGGATGGCAGTAGTGACAGGCATCCAGCCCACCCTGAGTGGGGATGGTTGTAGTGACAGCCATCCAGCCCCCTATGGGTGGGGATGGCAGTAGTGACAGGCATCCAACCCACCCTGAGTAGGGGTGGTGTTAGTGGTAGGCATCCATCCCCCTATGGGTGGGGATGGCAGTAGTGGCAGGCATCCAGCCCCCCATGAGTGGGGATGGTAGTAGTGGTAGGCATCCAGCCCCCCATGAGTGGGGATGGTAGTAGTGGTAGGCATCCAGCCCCCCATGAGTGGGGATGGTAGTGGTGGTAGGCATCCAGCCCCCCATGAGTGGGGATGGTAGTAGTGGTAGGCATCCAGCCCCCATGAGTGGGGATGGTAGTAGTGACAGCCATCCAGCCCCCTATGGGTGGGGATGGTAGTAGTGACAGCCATCCAGCCCCCTATGGGTGGGGATGGCAGTAGTGACAGGCATCCAGCCCACCCTGAGTGGGGATGGCAGTAGTGACAGGCATCCAGCCCACCCTGAGTGGGGATGGTAGTAGTGACAGCCATCCAGCCCCCATGAGTGGGGATGGTAGTAGTGGTAGGCATCCAGCCCCCATGAGTGGGGATGGTAGTGGTGGTAGGCATCCAGCCCACCCTGAGTAGGGGTGGTGTTAGTGGTAGGCATCCAGCCCCTATGGGTGGGGATGGTAGTAGTGGCAGGCATCCATCCCCTATGGGTGTGTATGGCATTGGTGATGGCCATCCCGCCCCTATGGTTCTGCTGTTGCTAGTGTACGTCATTTGTGCATCCCTATGTGTGTGTGACATATTTCGGGTACGTGTCGTTTGTTTGTGTTGTGGGTGTTTGACTTACCGTCTGCACCGTACGCGTCCGTACCGGTCCCGGTAATAGATGTAGAGTATTGGTAGGACCTGCGCGATGGGATTCATGGTTGGGTCGTCTCGTTCGTGTTTCTCGTGGCTTCGACTCGTACTCGTCGCTGGCTTGTTCGTCTCGTCGCCGTGGATCGTCTTGTGGCGCGAATCGGAGCTTATGTGCAGCTCTCCCGGATGCTCATACGTGCCGGACGTAGCGACGAGTTCGGCGCGTACGGAAGACGCATCGTACTAGTCCGGCTGGAAGGTGCTGTGTATTTGGTTCCGTGCGACTCGATTCGGCGTTTACGGATCCGGCTCGGGCGGGGAACAGGAGCTGGAATGGGTAAGTACGGCTCGCTCGGAATCTGGGCTGTTATGCGCATCGTACTTGTTCGTTCGGTAGACTGTTCGAGTCGGTCGGAAAACACGCGTTCGGCTGGTATTTTTTCCGGACGAATACTGTTAGGTGCGCTTCCGGCCAACATCGGAATCGACCCCAGAGTGTTTCATAGTAGAGTAATATAGATTTTGGTACAAACTATGAGGCAGTATAAAAGGAGAGGAGAAGCAGTCAAACAAAAACAACATATTGAGGCGGCTGTATTTGATAAGGCATTTTCCTTGAAGAGGAAGCTATTTATTTTGATACTGAACAGAATGAGAACACTAGTTCAGAGGAGAATGGAAGCATACATCCAGTACTAAGTCTTTCTTTAATGAAGAAAGTTACTTCCAAGAGAACACATTAGTGTATGCAGTCGCAACAACTGGTTGATGTCATGAAGTGAGAGATGGTACTCCCATTACAAAAGAGGGTATGGTTCTCAGAATGTAGAGGAAGTGATACCCGAAGAGGTACAAGGAAGACGTAGACAGGCCCTTGCATACAAATGGAACTGTAGCAGTATTTGCAGTGTTCGTCAGGAATCAATTGATATGTTGAGAACTTTTGTACGTAAATTTCCATGCAAAAGCCTGAAACAGAAAATTGGCATTTTGCAAGGATTAGACCCATGCAAAGTAAGGAAGTATACTAATTTACAGGGACATTCACTGGCATGTCTATCGAAGAAAGTGTGCAGAAGCACCTTTCCTCACTTCAGAATGTTAGCTTTTCATCACTTTAAAATGTAAAATTTAGTTAGGAGACTTTGCTTTGTGAAAACTCCTGCCTTACGTTTAAGAGAAATGAATAGAGTTCTACTGCATGGTTCAGTAGTAGAGTTAGAAAAAGTTTGTGAAGATGTTCAGTTTTGATTCTTTGGTCCTGAAGAGGAGTCTAAGGAAAATGTGGAGTTGGTATGTTCAAGTGTAGAAGAACAGGACAAAGGTATTAGTATTGATAACTTTACACAAGAGATTGCAAAGTTTAACACAGTTTCTTCAAAGAAACCAAACTGTGTTTGTATTTGTTGTTGATACATTCACTACAAAAGCCAAACTCGCAATGTTGTTGTGTTCTCACAAACGGAACAAGAGAACAGAGATAAGTGGCAAGAATTTGCTGTATATTTATTTGTAGAGGAACACTTTGATTTGTCAACACTGCAAATTATATGTAAGTATTGCTTTGCTAGGTTAGAGGATAACAAAATGCCTGCCAGAGCAATACATAACAAATTAGAATTGGTATCAATTCCAGAAGAACTACAAGAATTAAATGCTTATGAATCAATTCTCATACAATACATACACCCATTTCAGGCAATAGTTCGCATGGAACCAAAGACAGGGAAGCTACCACCAACTGAGCTACAGAAAGGCCTTTGAGGAAGAGTTGTCTACTTACCTTTACATTTGAAACAAAATATTGAAACTGTAGGGGTGTAGAGAGATATTGATGAAGCACTTATTCTAGGAAATGGTGTGCCTACGAAGAACAAAAAAATATGGCAAGAGTTAGTGGATGTTAATAAAGTTAAAAAAATCAATATTATACCCGGTACAAAATAATATTTATTACAAAAATGTTGATGTTGTTCAAGATGTAACTTCTATGGATGATGCAACATTACCATCAAGTGGACAGATTGAAAAAGTGTATCAATCCAAATCAGAAGAAATTTGCGAACACCATAGCATCCATCCACTGCATTCCAAAGATGTTATTGGTGATGCTATTGATCTCTTTCAAGTGAAACAAGTAAAGGAAGGTCCCATGAATGTGTGGGAGAAAAGCTTATAGACTCGCTGTTTTCCACAACTATTTCTCATTGGAACAGGTGGCCGGTATGATGACCGCCTGTACAAATACAAGCAGCTGAATACAGGTCACACAGATGATATTCAGAGGATCCTAGATTATGACAGTGTATTCCGGACATATTCCATCTACTATTTGAGAGTGACTTATGTGGACTATTATATGATGTAAACCACATACTGAAGACAGGAGTTAATCTAAAAAATCTCACTGCAAAGAAATTTGTTGACAAAGTTTATTGAAGTTGGAATACAACTTGATTAATTTGATGGCATGGCAACATGGGACCAATGAGTATTGGTATCTTTGTCATGGAGAAATCTATGTTGAGAAACCTAGGTGCACATACTTGGTTTGTGACAGTCAGTTGTGCAGAGTAAGCATGGGATGATTTACTTAAAATTTTGAGAGAAGCAAACTCAAACATTAAGGTCATCAATGTGAAAACAGCAGGAAAACATTGCTCTTTGGATCCTGCTAATGAAAAGAAATCCTCCTCTTGGTGAAGTTACTGATTTCTTTAGGTGTAAAGAGCACCAATCAAGAGGTGCTCCTCATATTCACATGCTGTTATGGTTAAAAGATACACTGGAATTTGGAAAAGACAGTGATGACTCTGGACTCTCTTTCATAGAACAGTATGTGACATGCACCATCCCAAAAGACAATGATGAAAGAGGTATGAGACAAAAGGTTTTGTGCTTTCAAACACATAGAAGTGGCAAGTACTGTCATCGAAAATATAGGTGTAAAGGAAAATTTTACGAAAGGTATCATTTTAGATTTCCACAATTTGTCATTTCCCTAGGAGGAGTGAAAAGCTTTATATCTGCAGCCAAACATACACTGGCACAAAAATCACCAAAAACACATACAACCTCAGAAGAACAGAGGCCTCCAAGTATATTAATGACTATAATCCTGTGATTCTGAAAATGTGGAATGCAAATATGGATTACAATTTGTTGCAGACAACTCCATCGCTGTTACTCGTTACATCACTTCATATGTTACAAAATTAGAGTAGACAGAGATTAAGGAGATGTGGGAGAAGATGTCTGTAGAAAATACTCTAACCAAGAAATTGTACAGCTTCAGCTTGAAAATGCTTTCAAATAGGGAGATAGGCAACTATGAATGCAGTGATTGGTTAAGCTCAGCCAGTTTGTACTCCAAGTCAAGGGGAATTTTTTGGGTAAGTCTAGGCCTTGCAAGCATGGGAAATAGAGTGGTGAAGTCTTTCCCAGGAATTCAGTACCTAGCAGAGTTCGACCCAGAAAGTACAGACATTGTGAGATAAAATATGTTGGACACGTACTATCCAAGAAGGAGTCCACATCTGGAAAACATGTGTTGGTATGAAATACTTCAACACGACATAAATAGAAGCAATGTAACAAAAAATGTAGATGAAGGAAAATATGCAGTAGTTGGTTCTGACGCTTGTTGGTCCGACACACAAAAGGACATCTAATTAACCACAGAAAACTTAGTTGGAAAACTCCTGATAAAAGAGAGATTTTTGATTTGGCAGTACTAAAACTCTTCAAGCCTTGGTGTTCTGAATCCGAATTACTCACAGACTATGACTGCTACGAAGATTCTTTCAACGCTGTGAAAGACACCATTAATTGTTCAGTGTACTCAAACTATTTGAGAGTGTTAAATGATGAGATTTAACAGGAAGAAACAATTGCTGCTGAGATAGCTAAGGAGAGTTCACAAAGCAGCCAAAGTTCAGGACCACTGAGTCAAGATCCCCTTGGACAACCACTTATTGAAAATGAAGCTGCCATAGCAATGAGTGAGGTGGAAAGTGCAATGCAACAAGCGAGACAGGTAAGTGTTGAAATAGAACATTTAGTTGAACAACTGAATGACGAACAGAAAGAAATTTAAATGGAGGTAAAAGAGAAAATAGAGCATGGATTCCTCCACGAGAAAAATGTATATAAATGCTCATCATTTAAGCCAATACTATTATACATCAGTGGTCAAGCTGGCACTGGGAAATGCTTTTTAATTGAAGTTTTCACCACTTTCCTACAGAAGACTACAGAATCAAATTTGTTGTGTATAGTAACCGCACCAACTGGATTAGCAGCACACAACATTAAAGGAATTACTTTACATCGACTACTTATGCTACCTGTAGAACATGACAATAAACTGGAGTACCAAAAGTTATTCAGTGAAGCTTGTCATGAGGTCTCAAGAGTACTGAACAAAATGAATTTTTAATCATCGATGAGGCGAGCATGGTCTCAAACTTAATGCTTGCCTTTCTACACATGAGAATGCAACAGATTTTAAAAACAGAGTATGATGAGCGATTTGGAGAAAAGCACTTAACTGTCTTTGGCAACCTTCTACTACTTACCCTCCTCAAAGGACAGCCTGTTTTCAAGACACTTCTCCATGTTAAAACTCGGAATTGATTGGGAAGTATTTTAAATGTAAACATTTGGCTAAACTAATACAAGGAACTACTTCAGAATATGTGCCAAGCATCTGATGTGGAATACTGAAATATTCTGAAGGATATTAGAGTACGAGTACTCACAAAGGTGGGGAAACATTGCTTAGAAAGTTTCTTATAAAGAAACTATTTTCCTCAAAAAAGACAGCAGCACAGCTAATCTACAGTTTCATTGAATCAGGGAAATCCCTAGTCTGCCTAATGCTTACACTTCAGAAGGGCTCAAGTTTTAATGAACAATTACTAAAACTGGAGAAAGAAGAAATTTGGGAAATTACAGCAATCGACAAAATGGAACACCAGTGGGTGACAGTACTGCTAAGTGAAAAACTACAAGCTAAATTTGTCTAATTGGAGAAATCTGTGCAGGATTAGAAAAGTGTTTACATGTCTGCAAAAAATGTAAAGTAATTTTGCAGCATAATTTTAGTGCTGAAGAAGGTTTAGTTAATGGTGCTAGTTAATGGTTTAGTTAATGGTGCTAGGGTAAAGTCATTGATTTCATTAACTTTCCAAATAGTATTGAGGTTGAATACTTAGCAATAAAAATTGATCAGATTGATGGCGTGAAGCAGATTGGTAGATGTATTGTACATTTTTTGCTTCGAAAAGACTTTTATGTTCGGGAGCAGCAGTTTCCAGTTTTTCTAGAATATGCTGTGACTATCCATAAATCTCAAGGTTTAAGTGTAGATGCAGCTTTTATTAATATTGGTAGTACTGTATTTAAAGAAGAGATGTCATGTGTAGCATTATCGCGAATTAGAACATTGTACGGTTTGTTTTTAGCTGAATTTGATCACAGCAAAGTAAGTGCTGGTGCAAATTGTGCCAAAGAGTACAATCGGCTAAGAAGTGTATATGCTCCTCATTTAGGACAGTATCCCATTTATGAAAAATGGGTGGTCTGTCCAAAGCGAAAACTTACAAAGGATTCTACAGATGTTGCGGAAAAGAAGGATAACAAAGAATCTGTTAAGAAGAAAAAAGTGGAGTATGAAGGAGATATTCTAGGTTACCAGTTGTCAAACCCTTTTGGTGTCAACTGCTTTGCAAATGGTCTTCTCAATGTATTCTTTCATTTACCACATCTTGTAAATGCAATTGAACAGAAACCACAGAAGAGATTATGTTCTGCACTGTCTGGTTTGCTGCAATGTTTACATAGTGATAGGAGTGTAATACATTGTGCTTTGGGCATTCGAGATCTAGTAGATATATGTAGTGGATCAGTACAATTTATATGATTATTTTTTCCCCACTGCTCAAGGATGAGTAGGGGTGGGCGGAGTTTGCGGAGTCCTACTACGTGGAATTCCGTGGAGTCACAAAAAAACTCTACTGCACTACGCAGAGTTAGGCTTTTGGGCTCTGCTGATCCCAGTAAGTTCTTTTATGATTGTTGTGGACTTCTTAGGGTACAATCTTGGGGTATTGGAATGTTGGGGCTGTCTATCATGATTCATGAAGATTCAGATAGCAGGCCCAAGTAAGATAGTATTTTAAATAAAAATCACCATGTATGTTTGTTGAGAAGGCTTTCCATTTCCTTCTTATGCCTAGCTCTAACACAGTTCAGTTCACGAGAAAGTGGCAATGGCCATCATGACCCACACCCCACCCCCCTAATATAGTGTGCTACAGACCCATTCGTTTATAGTTACAGTATACCAGCAGTTTCCCATGACAGTGCAGCAAGTCTGGAAAAAATGTATGAGGTCCCACTCCCATTTCATTTGCCATCCAACACCAAATGTCTTTCATTGACCATTATTCTATGCCTGGCTTTTCTAACTTTGTGAACCAACCAATCAAATGCCCAAAGTGATATTTAGAAGTTACTGACATACTAACTGAGCTGTAGTGCTGCATTGCTGTTGTATTTTGGGTTGCGAATCTGGGATCAAAATTATGTGTAATGTTTTATTCTAGCTACACAGAACATCGGTGATGCCGCCTCAAGTGCCGCTGCAGGAGGAGACGGCGACCGGACAGTTGGAGCGGGAGAAGCGGCAGAAGGGACGGGCACTGGTAAGTCACATAATTTCTTGCAATTACTATGCTTACTAGCTATTGCCATGGCGTCACTCGTCATCATCAAAAATGACGGTTAAGTGAACCCCACCCCCCCAGCTTTACCAGCCACAGCAGTGTTTGAGTTATTATTATGGCCTCTTCTATCTGCAATGCAGCAAAATCTCAAATAATGAGCTTTGATGGCTTGAGGGAGACATGAAAGAATGGAAGGTAACTTAAAAGAAAGGAAATGGTATATGAGTGAAAGGGTGGGTGGGTGAAAGGGTGCACGGTGGATGGGCGAAAGGATGGTTTGAAGAAAGGGTTGCTATGTATTGAATGGGTGGATAATATATTTGACATTTTGGTGAAAGACTGGATGGGAGAAAGTAAAGCTTAATCATGGTGGCTATGGGTGAATTAGAATGAAAGGATAAATTAATAATTTGGATTGTTTGGATGAATATGCAAGACAGCTCTTCTTCTCATGAGGAGTGTGCTGCTGCTCACCTACTCTGCTTACTTGGTTTATGTAGGGTTATCACTATCATTCAAAGCTATGGTTCTAAGTGGGGTTATTTATTTATTTTTATTCTTTGTTCTACTTCCTTGACTCGCTGTATTTGTTAAGTGAGCCAGATCTATCCTACCTATCATTCATCACCCCCCGTCCCCGCCCATGGTATTTTTGCCAACTATGACCAAAGTGCAGTATGGGGCAATCAATTTGTGACTGCAGTGTTGGCTGTGTAATGTGCATCTGCTTCAGTTAATGCAGCATTTGCAATGTTTGCAATGTGTTGCAAACCAAACACACAAGGTGTGTTGTCCCTTTGCCCACTTAGTCATCTCTTAATACTTAATTCCTTTATTTTTTCTTAAGTTCTTCCATCCCACTCTACCAAATTGGAAAACCCATTCTTGGCATGTGCCACATTTAATCATGGGATACCCATGTGAAGTGATTCCAGAACATATATCATGGCTTCCCATAACAGATTTAATTTACACTTGTTCAGATTTTTCCTTTTTGAATTGTACCATGACTGATTAAGCCAAAGATGATGAATCGATGATCAGTGTAGAGGCCCCTCTATTATATGTAAAAAAGCTCTACCCTACCTGTCTAATCCCTCTACCCTAACCCCTGCAGTAGAGAAAATCAAGTTTCCTTCCCTTGATTACTGTCCAGCAAATGAATTTGTTGGATATACGGGGTGGTGGGCGAGGCCACAGCGTAAAGTGGGAGTAAGTGCATGATTTGATATCAAGTTTGGCATGTGGGACACACAGTGACAAATGTGCTAAATAAAATCTATATAACCCATACCTTTACCTGTAGTACAGTCCATTAGATTCATTTTCCTCAACGTCTACTTACGGCAGACATGATAATATATTAATATCCACATTTCATACATGAGGTGTGTGACTGTCGTAGTATCTTATTTATTATTTATCTGCCTCTTTGGAGACAGGGTAGAAAGAGAAATGCATTTGGGGAAGAGCAGGGCCATTGGAATTAAAAATAGATAATTGTCAGCTACAGCTGCAGACAGTAGCAAACTAACAGAGGAGCTGGCTAGCAATGAGCATGGCTTCATTATTTTACCACCACACACAACTTGTACTCCATATAGTGCATAATGCTGTACTCATCACTGAAAAGTGATTTATTTTCATGTCAAAGTGTCTGACTCTGTTTATAGTTACTTAAAAAGCCTATAGAAACAAAAATTCAAATCACTGTTTTTTTTATCCTGTGATGTTATTCTCTGCCTGTTACTTTTCTGCCACACAGTCAGTGATTTTTTATGTTTGCCAACATGTGTGAGTAAAACATAAAATTGGCCTTGTGACTCTCCTAATAATAATCACATCAAATAAATTCCAATGGCCCTAGGGGACCAGCAATGTACTGCTACTGTGCCACCCAGTTATTTAAAACAATTGTTTGCACAGAGCATTATTTACAATTTTTCTTTTTTGATTTTCTCAATATAGCTGCTCCTGCTGGTCCAGCCGGACCACCTGACAGGCAGGAGAGAGTGGCCCATTTGCGGCGGCAGAGGCTGGAGCGTATCCAGCAGGAATACCAGCAGATGGTGGTCCCGGAAGAGGAGGAGGAGGAAATAAATGCACAGCAGCTGGGCCCCAGGGCAACCAGTTCCCCTCAGCCTCCAGGCCATCCCATCGCCGGTGCCCCCGCCAGCCAACTGCTGCCACCCTCCACCACAATGGCAACAGGCCATTGCTGTACCGCATCCTGCAGCAGCGGGAGACCATAGAGGGCCAACTCACCTCGATGGAGCAGAGCATGGACCAGCTCCGGATCGACATCCATAATGCCCTCTTTTATCCCTTTTTTTACATTTTTTGTTTTGGTGGGAGGGATTTGTTGTTTGTTGGGGCTGGGTGGAGAGGGTGGAAAGAGAGTTGTGACTGGAGAGACTTTCTTGGACATTTTGAGTTTTGGGGCTTGGGTCAGCTTTGTTTGGGAGAGGGGTGAGCATGTTGTTTTGGTGGAGAGGGTAGGTTGCTTTGTAAATAAATAATTGGGGAAACTATTGTTTCTAATCTAAAGTTATGCCTGAAGTAGTTTCTTTTACTTTTACTTTGCACTGCTGCCTTCAAGTAGTTTTACGCAGCCTGTTTATGTGCTTGTAACTTAAGAGAGAGTGTAGCACTTAGTTATAGAGTCTAGGTGTGTACTTCTTTAACTATCTTGACCATTATGGGGAATGCTGCCATGATGACCTATATTGTGTTGAAGTTCTGAATTATCTAGATAAAAAACAGTAGCCATTAATTTATTTCTTACTAAGTTAAATGGCATCCATACTAGTTGTCTTACCTGAATATACATGCAGCAATAACATGGGAGGCATCACAACTTCACAAGCGAGGTCCCACTTCCAGTTCCACCCAGGTGAGCTCCAACTGTAGGATTGATCTGAATGATTGATTGATTATCCATAATAGGCAACTAAATGGAAGTAGAAAGACTGAGTGGGATATATATTTATAAAAGATTTACAAAGAATTGACACCACCTGAGTACTACATGATGACACAATGATAATGCCTGATTGTGCAAAAATAGAAAAAATAGCAATAATAGTAAGTTTTGGCTAATTTGAAGCTAGCAGTATTATTTATGAAATCCTCAAGTTATAAAAAATTAACTCAAAGTCCAGAGTCGACAAGCTTAGGTTAGGTGTTTACGGATAGGCAACACAAGGCCTTTATGATGATGCTGACGACTGATGTTCTTCATTCTATATCTAACAAAATATGGATCATTTTTAATGCGCGGGTTGGTAATGGGCTGGTGTGGGCTACTGCTTGGAAGATTCTACAGTAAGTTGGTGTTGCTTTCACCACATCCGCCCCACCAAGTATGTGATCCATTGATGGTGTAATTTAAGCCACACCTCAATATATCACACAGCTCGGGGGATTAGGGTTAGGGGTTTGATGAATGGATGGGTAATGGGATTTGGGGAAAGGTTTGACAACGACAAACACTACAACACAAGGCCAACATTCATCTGGGCAATAAGCAGCAGCACATCATTTGTCATCAATCTGTTGTTAGAAGGAAACAAAGGAAAGAGTATGACATAGTACAGATAAATGCACTGCAAACAGTCCTTCTGCCCCGAGACCCTATTTACAATATATCTCAATGATCTGTCTTCTAGGTTAGGGAGTGAACCTACTCACCCACTTCTCGTAGTTAATATGATTGTTAAAAGTAAAATGATACAGTATTGCAAAATTAGGTGATGCATCTGCATTCTCCTCGGGAATGTCCACTCTTTGGGGCCTGTCTGCACTGGTCCGGTAGGTAAGCAGGAGTGTTGTTGAGCTCAGCAAGCTTTCGCATTTCGTTCGTGAAGGAGACTAGACGAAGGCCTGCAGGTTGTAAAAGTGAAACTGTATTTTAGAGTCAAGGAGAAGGACAGAAGGAAGGTAAGTTTCATGAGAAGTATATCAAGAAGACTCAGAGGCAGTGCAAAAAACAAAACAAAAGGGGAACTCAGAGTATCACTTTTTCCACAAGTCCAATACACACACACACACACACACACACACACACACACAGAGGAGCATTTCACAAACGCACCTCTCTCTATTTCATACAGCTGATTACTAGGCCTCAGACTCTTGGTTTACCTTTGTACTGAAGTCGATAGTATACTTGATAACTTCTTGCATCTAGCTATTGATCAGGTAGTACTGCAGCTCCCGCCCTGAGTTCTTCCATGATACTCCTCCAGTCCAGACTCAGAGTAACGACGTCCGAGACCAGTCATTATCATCATCATGAATCACGATGGCGCAAGCAAGGTAGACGTTGAGTGCTTTGCACTGCTGTTGAAGAACAAGTAGAGAATGAAAGAGAATGGAAATATTTTGCATAGGTTTTTGTTTGTGAACTAAAGTGGCTGTTCTGGTCTCTGAAGAACCAGAAAAAAGGAGAACACCCTGCAATTAATTAAATCTGGGTAAGTGTGAAAGGATTGATCATCACCTACAGGGAAAAAAATGAGCGCCCATCACTCAAGCCCCAAACAATGCAAATCAATAATCATCTCAAGAAAGTTCCCATATTACAGTTCAACACACACCCTCCCTCAGTGTCTGCCATCACATGAATCATCAATTAACTTAAATCATCACTCACGCAATCAGTCACTCACCATTGCAATAGTTGAAGTTACCTCATCCAATACAAGCACGGGTAGTTCAGATAGGTATTCAATCATCTTTGATGCTTGCAACGCATTGGAATTTGGTATTGGCAGGCATTCTTATAGGTAATAAATAATTTTATGGGGCAGCCCTTCTAGTGCTAAGTGTTGCAAAAAGGAATAGACATTAGGCAACAGGAATGCGAGGGAGGCAGGCATTGTCCTCAATGTCATGAAGGAATTGTGGAGGCTTCTTCAATGCACACTGGTCCAACTGCAATACGGCAATATATATGTGACTAATAAAAAAGGTGGGGCAGCATAAATCGGACACAAAAATAATAATGTTCCTCTAGCTAATTTTGTTTTGCTTTTTTGCAAAGAAAGAACTAAGTTCAACATAAAATATTTTAAAGTTCTATGGGGCACTGGCATACTTAGTCCGGTAAGTTGTGTTTGTCCTCAAACTCCAGTGGTTCACCCAGAAGTTGGTCAGCTAACACATTTGGTTCCATTTCGGACCAATCAGCCTCTTTCTCCTCCTGTGCTGCTGTTTTCAGGAAAGGTGTAATTGTGTGGTATAAAATGCTGGTTCATTTTGATCATAGTCAATCTCTCCACATTTTGAGGTGAGAGACTGTGTCAGGCCTGCCGGACTCGCTCCCGCCCTGCGAACTACTATAATGGCCGGTCCCGCTACCACACATGCGTGGGTACCAGCAGACGAGCCTAAAGCCTTGCTAATCCCAAGCTGAGACGCTTCACATCCAGCTTCGGGTTAGAGTTTCCACATCCGGGTCCTTACTTGATCTTCCGGGTCTTCTGTCCTTCGGATCCTGCATCGGTCTTCCGGCGTCCTGCTCTCTTCTTCGTCGCGTCTCCTTCTTGCGGCCTTCTGGTCCCCTTCCATGGTTTCCTGGCTGTTTTCCTGAATCGCTCCTTGCAATGTACCAGCAGTAGTCTCCGGCTCCCGTGTGACTGCATAGTAGTTTCCCCTGCAAAAAAGGAAAAGACAACAAGAAAGCTGCATTAACCCTTTATGGTAACAGCACTTCCAGCGCTGAACTTACAATCTTTTTCTGCTTTTGTTTATTCCAAGAGTATTCCTGAAAGCATAGGAATTCCTGTTAGGTCTACCTGACATTAAGGTAGACTTCATATAGCTTTTTATTATATCGTACCACATATACAGTATGATGGCTTTACGTTAGGATATTTGTCCTGGAGTTACAAACCCAGTCATCGTGCACCCATAGGTGGGTTTCAGTGTGCTCTTCCTTTTATTTTATTGTTTTATCGATTTATATTCTCTAAACTCTGTATTCATATTCTTCCTTTTACCTTTTTTAGACAAGAACACCCCCTCACTCGAACTACTTAGTATTAACGGAAAAAGGGAACTATCCAGGTAGTCTAGACTTATATATAATTTCTTGTATAGACTATAGGATTAGCATTTCCATGTATACTTACCTTTTCTGTCTTTTGTTCGACAGAGATTTCGTCTGTCTGGTCCTGTCCTAGAGTGGGGTACGTCATGGGACATTTGTTTTCCTTCCTTGTTTTCCCTTCTTCCCCTGGTTACTGTTGGTACTCTGACTCAGTTGGGTGCAATAAGTGACCAGGAGAGGTTGGGGACCTTTCCTCTTTGCATGGCATTCCTGCGGAAACGTGAGTAGGAATTTGACAGACTGGTCTTTCTCTCTGTGATGACTGCACCAGCTGCACTGAACACATGTTCAGCAGACACACTGGTGACAGGACAAGCCAGATACTTTATTGTCAGCCTGCTGAGCTCTGGCCATTCGGTCATCTTCCCATACCAATACATCAATGGATTTCGATTCACATAGACCTCTTTTTGATCATCCAGATACTCCTGGAACATCCTGTGGATGTTCATTGGTGCTGCCACTTGCTCAACCTGTTTTGCCATCGCCTCTGCACTGGACTTGAGTCCTGCCAATTGAAACCAATACAATGCAGAGGTTGGGTCCTGTCCTTCTTTTGCTGTTGTTGCGGTGTTCTGGTTGATGGTGTTGGTGGCTGCTGTGAGACAAGACTGCCCTCTCTAGAAGTAGAAGGCGGCACCCCAGAACTGAGGGGTGGGACTTGAAGTTCCAGGCGTTCTTATTCCAAGTCTCCGGCTTGCTCTAAAATCCACCTCTTGTATTTTAAAACATCCCCTTCAGAAAAAGGAATGAAAGTGGGCAGAATTTTTTTGTATCATGGATCAAGTATTGTGACACATATGTACTCTTTGGACTCAATGATGTCATGTTGCAGCCTTATATTAGAAGCCAAGCGCAAGACTAAGGTCTCAACCAAGGCATGTGCTTCTGTGTTTTCATTCACACCTGCACGGGCGAACCTTTCAGACGCCTTCTTTACCTGGTCTTGTATGTAACAACGGGATAGCTTGGCCCATCGGACTGTCCTCATTGCTAACTTCCTGTGTGAAAACCTCAAAAGGGAGTAGCATCTGTGTCAGGCATTTGACTAGGCCCCATTTGTCCGCATCCATGGTCATAGCTTTCCAAACTGCATACCCTCCTCTTTGAATGACATAGTCATTGATCTGTTTGTACTGCTCAAACATACGCTGCAGGATGCAAAAGGTGGAGTTCCAATGTGTTGGCACCTCCTGTATCAGGGCTTTAACTGATGCTCTATTATTACGCTAAATAATCCGCAGCTGCTTAGGGGCTTTAAAAGAATGGCTGAAATGGGTGCAGATTCTTCTGCAGGTGGTCAGTATGTTGCTGACTATGTCTTCCTTTTTGAGGAAGTCTTGCACCACCAGGCTGATGCAATGGGCCAAACACAGGACCCTGAAATAGCCTTCGTCTGACATGGCATTGACTATGCTACTGCCATTGTCCATGGCAACAAATCCAATTGTAAGACCTCTGGGTTGCAGCCATTCATTCACCTTGCTGTTAAATTCCTCCAAGATATTTACAGCTGTATGTGATTTCTCCATCGCGAACATGGCCACCGTCGCATGCCACCGAATGCTCTTAAAACTTTCTTCAGGGCTAAGACCTGAAGATATCTTTTGCTTTACCCCTGCAAAAAAGATCCAGTGTACAGTGATGCACATGTAATCAGTCACCTGACAACTGGTCCACATGTCTGTCATCAGGCGGATGGTGTGCACAACACTTTGCTGCAAAACATGTTCAACCAACTACAACCCATTGTGATGCAGCGCTGGAACAGCCACTCTGGCAAAATAGGTCCTACTTGGCACCTTCCATTTTGGGCAGATGGCTGCCACAAATTCTAAGAATCCCACTCCTTCCACAAAAGAAAAAGGGGGGAGGTCCAGGGCTAACATTTTTGCCAGCTTCCTGTTGTACAAACCTGCGGTTGGGTGGTTTCGTTCGTAGCGCCCATCCTGCTTAAACATGCCCATAATAGTAGCCTGGATTTTCTTCTTTTCTTGGGGCACCCGAAACAGGCATCTTTTGAGAAGTAGATGCTAGTGGTAGACTCAATGTGCGTGGTGGTGGTGGGGCAGTCACTGTATGCTGCGGTGTCTCCATCATCTCACTCTGAGTCTTCTTGTGCCATTGTGAAGTCACTGAGGTGGGTGAATCTGCTGGCACACTGCTGGGGACAGGGCTGCTTTGCGTGAAGATGTCAACCTCTTCTTCCACATCATCATCACCTTCCCCCATGATTAGACTTGTAGCTGATGTTACCCGGCTCTCCCCACCACCATGACCACATTTATCATTTTTTTAAGGTGCTCCTTCCACTTGATTGTGTGGTGTTTTTTCATATGGGTCATCTGGCCTCCAGTACCATAATGTGTACTAGGCTTACCTCGACGAACATTTTTATGGCAAATGGTGCATACTACAATGTGCTCCCCCTCTTTGAGAACTGTAAAAAAAGTCCCTAACTGGGGAAGAGTACTTTTTTACTGGGACACTGCCAATGCCTCAAGAAGAACTGGAGGTAGGTGGGCATGTCGTTGATTGCCTCTCTGCTTCTCTTGAGGCAGCGGTTGGTGCAGGTCTCAGCTGGGGATTTACAAATATGGGAGCTGGTGGTGGTGCTACCTGTGCCACATCCCTCTGAGCTGGTTGAATAGCAATGTCAGATTCCTCTGTGTCACCTTCCACCATGACTACCTCGTTATCGTCATCCTCCTCTTCATCCCATTCCATAAGTCTAAGTCTTTCTGGAACTTTTCTTTTCCCTTGCCTCTCCTGTTGTCTCCTGGTCTCTGTCGGGGTCTACTCCATGTCCCTAACATCAACATCAGAAGTGGTGCTTGGAGAAGATGGTGCTGTAGTACCCTTCCTTTTCCTTGCTGGAGATCTGGGAGCCAATGATTCTAAAAGAGGAGGTTCAACTTCTTGTTCTGAAGGAAGCTCAACCTCCTGTTCTGCTCCAGCATCAGACAAATGTACCATTGCTGGCTGTGGCTGCTATCCATTTTGCTGTGTTTCCTGAAACGATTGTGTACTTGTTTGCGAAAGGGACAGCTCCAATTCAACATCACTACTCGTCGGCGTCGACATGATTGCACTGGCTGCCTCACTGACAGACATGGTCCTGAGCTTATGTTGGGGGGTGGTGCTTTTGATGCAGGAGTGTTGCTCTCACGTTGCTCGCCAGAGGCCAGTGCGGAAGGCATAACTTTCCTGAAAAAGGTTGCAGTCTGCACGCCAGTGGTGTAAATCTGCTTCTTCTGCTCCCCACTAGCCACTTTCTTGTGAGCACCATTCTTTGGGGACATCTTAACACTGTCAGTTGGCAGTGGCACTTAGCTTCACAACAAGCTGAAGAGATGACCGTGTTGCATAGTCAGTCACACGTCATATCATGCACAGGCCTTCTGTCTGGCAGTACTGTGGGTGATGTCTCTTCTCTTGTGCACCTAAAAGCAAACAAGCAAGAAAAACATCAGTGAAACATGGCATTGTTGCAGTACAAGTAGTAGTACAGACAAACAATATCATTTAGTGTGGTTACTTAAGTTATTCTAAATAATTAACAATACAGTGTATCCATTCGTAAAATGGAAAACTACACCAACATAAACTTTCATGGTTTACTCTCAGGAAGGATAAGAAAGAGCAACAACAACAACAACAAAACATACAGATGTAACTGTTTGCTTTATGTGCATCACTTGGGGTGTGGCACTCAGGGAGGTGCAGCTGACAAATGACAATAGAATAATCCTTTCACAATGAATGCTGTTGCGCACCTATAGCAGACATGGGGTTGATTCATTGATGCCAGATGTTATGAAAATGGTTACAAAAAATAATCTAAAAATAAAATAAATTCATTTTTAAAAACATTCTTTAAATTAAAATTAAAAAAATTAACAAATAATTACATAATTAAAAAAATTAAGTTGAAAAAAATTAAAATTAAAAAATTATAAATAAGTGACATTATCCTCAAGCATATCATTTTAATTTATTAAACTGTTATCTCATTGCTCAACCATGCATGCAAGCATATGGCAGAGGGCCACACTGGCTGGACACACAAAATGGCTGTCTGCCATTGCCACATGGTCAACAACAACAACACTGAGCAAAAACGCATTGGGAACAAAGAGAAGACATGCAGGCCTATGGCAAAAGCACACTGGCTACCTACACAAAATGGCCACCAACCGACCACGTGGTGAACCAGCAAGCAAGGAGGCATGGACGCAACATAATGATAGAAGAACAACACATGCAAGTCTATGGTAAAAGCACACAGGAGGACTACGCAAAATGGCCACCAGCCACATGGCCAAACAGCAATCAAGGAGGCATGGGGAACAAAGAGAGACATGCAGGCCTGGGGTGGTGGAGTGAGCTAAAGAATGATGATGGATTAAACCCAGATCAGTTGACTGGGGGTGAGTGTTTGATTAGCTCAAGCGCTCCGTCCATCATCCCCTTTGGTATGCTTTGTTTGCCCTAAGTTGGCAGGGTATGCCCAGACGTGGGTCCCTTGCTCACTTTGCCACTGGATTCAAGCTAGCCTGGCTGATGACGGCTGAATAGCCAGAAACCGGTCCCAGGATGCTTGTTTCCGGTCCAGGGAAGACATGGCTTGGCAGTTCGGGCTGGACTGTTCCCATCAGGCACAGGGTCAGACTGATTTGCATATGGCCATGTCTGAACTGGGGTGGTGGAGTGAGCTAAAGAATGATGATGGATTAAACCCAGATCAGTTGACTGGGGGTGAGTGTTTGATTAGCTCAAGCGCTCCGTCCATCATCCCCTTTGGTACTGCTTTGTTCGCCCTAAGTTGGCAGGGTATGCCCAGACGTGGGTCCCTTGCTCACTTTGCCACTGGATTCAAGCTAGCCTGGCTGATGACGGCTGAATAGCCAGAAACCGGTCCCAGGATGCTTGTTTCCGGTCCAGGGAAGACATGGCTTGGCAGTTCGGGCTGGACTGTTCCCATGAGGCACAGGGTCAGACTGATTTGCATATGGCCATGTCTGAACTGGGGTGGTGGAGTGAGCTAAAGAATGATGATGGATTAAACCCAGATCAGTTGACTGGGGGTGAGTGTTTGATTAGCTCAAGCGCTCCGTCCATCATCCCCTTTGGTATCGCTTTGCTATACAAAATGTCTGCCAGCCACATGGTCAGAACAACAACCAGCAAGGAGGCATGATCACAAACAGAACAGAGAAGACATGCAGGCCCCTGGCAAAAGCACACTGGCTGGCTACACAAAATGGCCACCAGCCACATGGTTAAAACAACAACAACCAGCAAGGAGGCATGGGGAACAAAGAGAAGACATGTAGGCCTATGGCAAAAGCACACTGGCTGGCTACACAAAATGGTTTCCAGCCTCATGGTCACAACAACAACTAGCAAGAAGGCATGGCCACAAACAAAGAAGACATGCAGTCCTATGGGGAAAGCACACTGGCTGGCTATACAAAATGGCCGCCAGCCACATGGTTAGTCAACAACAACAACCAGCAAGAAGACACAGCAACAAACAAAGAAGACATCCAGGCCTATGGGGGTAGCACACTGGCTGGCTACTAAAAATGGCCACCAGCCACATGTTTACTCACAACAACAAGCAGGAGGCCTGGAAAACAAAGAACACATGTAGGCCAAGGGTGGACACTGACTATACAAAATGGCCCCTGGCCAGATGGCATAATGAACAACAAAGGCAAATGGTGGCCTATGCCAAACATACATACACACATACACTGATCAGACAATGGCAAAGCATGGTAACACAGAGAACACAGGATTAATTCAGCAATGCCAAAAACGAAAATTAACAGGGCTAAAAATGTTCACAACACACATCCTCCAAAGGCATTACCCCACCTAAACACTGTTTGCAGGGGGAAAAAATGTGAAATACCACAAAAACACATTTTGTATTTTAATCCAATGCCATCCATGGCCTAAATGATGTTTCAATTCAACAGACACAACAGAAACAGTTGTTTCATGCACCCATGAATAGTACAGGGCCTACTGGCTCGAAGGTCCATTGGCAGACTAAGTCACAAAGTGAATTAAATCAATATTGCAAATTTATTAACCCCTTCGGTGCTCATGACGAGCTCAGCTTGTCATGCTGCGCAGTGCTCGTGTGCGCATGACGAGCTGAGCTCGTCATGAACCCGCCCACTCAATGGAACGCCCCGCACAGGGCGAAAATCGGCCGCGCACCGAAGGGGTTAAAAAACAGAGAAATGTAGTAAACTGGGCAACTTTTTTCCTTCGAAAAGAAGAAAAATCAAATGCAAAAAAAATAATTAGACCCCTACTAAAACTGCAGGCCACCCACCACAATACATTTTAAAAATTATATAAAAGTACAAATAAATCCAGGTGCATGCCCCCAGTCAAATAAACAACACCCTTATACACCAGTTTTTCAACTTACTTGTGATATCTCATAAACAAAGTCCTTACATCCAATGGTATATATGCAGCAGGCAAGGAGAGTGATCCTTCCAGCTCCAAATCCCAAAGAAAAGTGACCAGGAGAGGGACAAAGCACTGGGAGGAGCCTGCTGGACAGGAACAGGAAGTTGGAGTCTCTGGGGCACTTCCTTCTTAAAAAGGAAAGATTTATGAAAATGGGTTCTCACATGAAAAAAACATCTCTAATGGCCAGTTTGAGAAGAAAATCCACTCCAAATGCCTCCCAGATGCATTCTCAAGCAGAAAAGATGCTCGACCGCTCCATTTGCGATCGCGATCTGCACTAAAGATGCTAGATTGGGGCCGTCGTGGTTGGAAGTCATGCGAGTGAGCGCGAAGTCTCGCAGGAGCTTGGTAGCGGTGTGAGAAGACTTGCGCATGCTTGTAAGCGGCCCAAAAGTCTTGCCGCTCGCAGTCGAGCGCCAAAAGAAAACTCAAGCTCGCGAATGGAAGACAAACTGCTTCGTGCCCGATTGGCGGAATTCAGGAATTCCGCATTCCTCCGCAGAGCGTGGAATGCCCGAATTCTGCAAACTCCGTGAGCGTAGCAGAGTTTACCACCCAGGCTTAATCTTTATACAGTTCATCATGTATGGTGTACAAGTATAAAAGCTGAGAACAGTAAAAAAATGAAAATTATATGCTTTAATGTAATGTAAAATACTATTACAGCATAAGAAATGTCTACTGTTTTGTATATAATATGAACTTATGCATTCCAGAAATTAAACGTCTCTTGTACAATTTTGTAACATGTAATACTAACTTATATTTATGTTCTTTTTTTTCAAACAGATGAATGACACCATTTATTGGAGAAAAGTAATTTCTTAATTACTTCTTTCTATGTAGTTCAACAAACTTACATTGTCAAGGTGCGCACTAAGGAAGAGACTAATGTAGCCACTGAGACATCCAGACACACACCGATACAGCCACTCACACACCCAGTCACTCACCCATACAGCCACTCATGCACCCACTCACTGACCCATACAGTCAGTAACATTCACTTACTTACCAATACAGTTACTACCACATGCACTCACTCACCCATACAGATACTCATACACCCACTCACTTACTCATACACATACTGGCACACACACTCACTCACATATACAGTCACTGACACAAGCACTCACTTACACATACAACCATTCGCACACCCACTCTCTCACCCTTACAATTACTAATATACCCTGTCAGTCTCCCATGTAACCACTGACAAATCCAATCATTCACCCATACAGCTACTAACACACCCACTCACTCATCAATACAGTTACATAAAACACCTACTTACTAACCCATGCAATAACTAACACACCCAGTTGTTCTCCTATGTAACCACTGACACATTCAATCACTCACCCATACAGCTACTAACACAGGCACTCAGTCTCCCATACAGTCACTGGCAACGCCACTCACACAGGGCCAAAAGTGATACGCAAACAAATGATGGATGGAATGCTGAATAAATCATACATTCACCCCCAGTCAAGAGATCTGGGTTAAATCCATCGTTCTTTTGCTCACCATGCAGCCCTAGTTTAGACCCAGCCATATGCAAATCAGTCTTGACCCTGTTCCTTATGGGAACAGTCCAGCCGGAACTGCCGAGCCAGGTCTTCCCTGGACCGGAAACAAACATCCTGGGACCGGTTTCAGGGAATTACTCCTCATCAGCCAGGCTAGCTTGAATCTAGTGGCACAGTGAGCAGAGGACCCACGTTTGGGCATTCCTTCCCACTTAGGGTGAAAAGTGATACGCAAACAAATGATGAACAGAATGCTGAATAAATCATACATTCAACCCCAGTCCAGAGATCTGGGATAAGTCCATGGTTCTTTTGCTCATCTTGCTGCCCCAGTTTAGGCCCAGCCATAGGCAAATCAGCCTTGACCCTTTTCCTTATGGGAATAGAACAGTCCGAACTGCCAGGCCAAGTCCTGCCTGAATCAGAAACAAGCATCCTGGGGCTGGTTTCGGTTTATCATCCCTCATCTGCCAGGCTAGCTTGAATGCAGAGGCACAGAGAGCCCGGGACCCACATCTGGGCATACCCATCCCACTTAGGGCGAAAAGTGATACGCAAACAAATGATGGACGGAATGCTGAATAAATCATACATTCAACCCCAGTCAAGAGATCTGGGTTAAATCCATTGTTGTTTTGCTCACCATGCCACCCCAGTTTAGACCCAGCCATATGCAAATCAGTCTTGACCCTGTTCCTTATGGGAACAGTCCAGCCCGAACTGCCGAGCCAGGTCCTCCCTAGACCAGAAACAAGCATCCTGGGACCGGTTTCAGGGTATTACACCTCATCAGCCAGCCTAGCTCGAATCCAGTGGCACAGTGAGCAAGGGACCCACGTCTGGTCTTACCCATCCCACTTAGGGTGAAAAGTGATATGCAAACAAATGATGGACGGAATGCCGAATAAATCATACATTCAGCCCCAGTCCAGAGATTTGGGTTAAGTCCATGGTTCTTTTGCTCATCTTGCCACCCCAGTTTAGGCCCAGCCATAGGCAAATCAGTCTTGAGCCTTTTCCTTATAGGAACAGTCCAGCCTGAACTGCCAAGCCAGGTCCTCCCTGGACTGGAAACAAGCATCCTGGGACCGGTTTTGGGGTATTACCCCTTATCAGCCAGGCTAGCTTGAATCCAGTAGCACAGTGAGCAAGGGACTCACGTCTGGGCATACCCATCCCACTTAGGGCTGAAAGTGATATGGAAACAAATGATGGACCGAATGCTGAATAAATCATACATTCACCCCCAGTCAAGAAATCTGGGTTAGCTTGCCACTGGAGTCAAGCTAGCCTGGCTGATGAGGGGTAATACACGGGGAGCAAAATACCAATGGATGTAGGCCCAGATCTCTGTACTGGGGTAAAGGTTTGATATTGTGCTGCATTCTGTCCATCAATTGTTCTTTTTGCATTTGTCACCCCGAGTGGGATGGGTATGCCCAGATGTGGGTCCCGTGCTCTCCATGTCACTGGAGTTAAGCTAGCCTGGCTAATGAGAGGTGATGCCCTGAAACCGGTCCCAGGATGCTTGTTTCCAGTCCATGGAGGACCTGGCCTGGCAGTTCGGGCTGGACTGTTCCCATGAGGAGCAGGGTCAAGACTGATTTGCAAATGGCTGGGTCTGAACTGGAATGGCATGGGGAGCAAAAATAACCATGGATTTAGGCCCAGATCTCTGTACTGGGGTGAATACTTGACATTGTGTTGTATTCAGTCCATCAATTGTTCTTTTTGCATTTGTCACCCCAAGTGGGACGGGTATGCCCAGACTTGGGTCCTGTGCTCTCCATGCCACTGGAGTCACGCTAGCCTGGCTGATGAGGGGTGATGCCCCAAAACCAGTCCCAGGATGCTTGTTTTCAGTCCATGGAGGACCTGGCCTGGCAGTTCGGGCTGGACTGTTCCCATGGGGAACAGGGTCAAGACTGATTTGCAAATGGCTGGGTCTGAACTGGAATGGCATGGGGAGCAAAAAAATGATGGATTTAGGCCAGAACTCCGTACTGGGGTGAATGTTTGACATTGTGCTGCATTCTGTCCATCAATTGTTTTTTTTGCATTTGTCACCCCGAGTGGGACGGTTATGCCCAGACTTGGGTCCTGTGCTCTCCATGCCACTGGAGTCAACCTAGCCTGGCTGATGAGGGGTGATGCCCCGAAACCGGTCCCAGGATGCTTGTTTCCAGTCCATGGAGGACCTGGCCTTGCAGTTCAGGCTGGACTGTTCCCATGGGGTACAGGGTCAAGACTAATTTGCAAATGGCTGGGTCTGAACTGGAATGGCATGGGGAGCAAAACAACGATGGATTTATGCCCAGATCTCTGTACTGGGGTGAATGTTTGACATTGTGCTGCATTCTGTCTATCAATTGTTCTTTTTGCGTCCACTCACCCATAGAGCCACTCGCAAATCCAATCACTCACCCATACAAACACTGGCACACTCACACACCTACCCATACAGCTGCTTATACACGTACTCACTCACCCATACAGGCACTCACACAGTCACTTACTCACTGACACAGCCACTCACGTACCCATACAGCAACTCACATACACATTCACTCACCCTTACAGCCACTTTTGCACCCTCTTACCCACCCATACAAACACTCACATACTCACTCACTCACTCAGCTATACAGCTACTCACACAGGCACCCACTCACCCATACAGAAACACACATACTCACTCACCCATACAGGAACTCACACACTCACTCACCCATACACCCACTCACCCAGCCATACAGCCACTAGCACAGTCACTCACTCACCCATACAGCCACTCACACACCAGCTCACTCAACCCTTTAGTCACTCTTCCACCCATTCACTCAGCCATACAGCCCCTCACACACCCACTCACTTAGCCATACAATCACTCACACACCCATACAGGTACTCATACAGTCACTCACCCACCCGTACACTCACTCATACAGTCAGTCACCGACCCATATACCTACTCACACACCCACTCACTTACCCATATAGCCTCTCACAGTGACTCACTCACTCATACAATCACTCACACAGTCAATCACTCACCTAAACATTCACTCATATACCCATTCACACACCCATATAGCCACTTATATATCCACACTCACCCATACAACACCTCATGCACCCTCTCACTCATCCATACAGCCATTGACATACACTGTCACTCACCCATGCATCCCCTCACACACCCATTCACTCACCCATACAGCTACTCACAGACCCACTGTCACCCATACAGCCACTCACACAGTCACTTACCCAGCCATACACCCACTCACATACCCACTCACTCAGCCATATATCCATTCACACTGTCACTCACTCACTCATACAACCACTCACACAGTAACTCACTCATTCATACAGGTTCTCACATACCCACTCACTTACCCATACATCCACTCAAGCATACTCTTACTCATCCATACAGTCACTCTTCCACCCACTCACTCAGCCATAGAGCCCCACACACACCCATTCACTCAGCCATATTGCCACTTATGCACTCACTCACCCATACAGGCCCTCACACTCACTCATCCATACATGCACTCACACACCCACTCAGCCATACAGCTACACAAACATGCAACAACTCTCAGAGTCCCTCATGCACCCATATAGTAACTCACATACCAACTCTCTCACCTATGCAGCCACTCATCCACCCACTCACTCACCCAGACTGCCTCTCTTCTACCCACTCACTCAGCGATACAGCCCCTTACATATCTACTCACTAAGCCATACAACCACTCACGTAACCACTCACCTACCCATACAGCCACTCACAGTCATGCACCCACTCACACACCCACTCACTCACCCATATAGCCAATCACACAGTCACTCACCTATATATTCACTCATGTACCAATTCATACCTCTATACAGCCACTTATGCACCCAGTCATTTACTGATACCACAACTCATGTGCCCTCTCACTCACCCATACTGCCACTCATGTGCCCTCTCACTCACCCATATAGCCATTCACACATACTCTCACTTACCCATGCAACCCCTCACACACCCACTTGTTCACTCATACAGCTACTCACACACCCACTCGGTCACCCACACAGCCATTCAGTCACTCATCCAGCCATATGCCCACTCAGACACCCACTCACTCAGCCATATAGCCACTCACACACTCATTCACTTATATAACTACCCACACAGTAACTCACTCACTCATACAGGCACTCACGCATCCACTCAAATACCCATACAATCACTCACTCACACACCCAGTCACTCACCCATACAGCTACTCACATACCTACTCACTCACCCATAGAGCCACTCACACACCCACTCACCCACCCATCCACCACTCACACACCCACTCACTCAGCCATACAGCCACTCATGTACCCACTCACCCACCTATACAACCACTCACACACCCACTCACTCACCCATACAGCAAATCACATACCCATTCACACACCCATACACCTACTTGCACACTCACTCACCCACACACCCACTCACACACCCACTCACTCAGCCATACAGCTCCTCACGCACCCTCTCATTCACTCATTTACAATGACTCAAACAACCATTTAAACTAACATATATATAGGTAGATAGTGACAGGTGTTCACAATGACATACCAAAAAAAACATATCGTTATTCTTTCTTTTAACTAGATACGGCAGGTCTAAAAAAAACTTTTTGTTTTTTAACTTTTTTGGTGTTTCTGAACTTTGTGTTTTGTTCAATTTTTATAACGGGAAGTACAAAAATGAAACAAAAAAAACAACATGCGCAAAATCTGTGCAACAGGTTAAAAAGTAGGGAAACAAATTAACATCTGTGGCACTTTTTTGCCTCAATAATAACCAAAAAGACTATTCTCCAACAGACAAAATCTTATTGCACCTACGGCAAAAAGTGTCCTTATCAGCCAGGTCAGGTATAACAGCTGGAATTGCGATGGTTCCTGGCACTGGTAATGTATCTCCAGCAGCTAGCTGCCCCACAGCAGGTGTTGATGCTGTTTTTCTTTGCTTCAGTGCTCCAAACAAATGGTGCTGATGAATAGTTTGCAAATGCTTTAGATATTGAGGTGGTCCCATGGCTATATTTCTTGCTAGTTCCTCCAGATAATATTTTCTTACAGAGTTTAAACTCCATCTGCCGTGCAACTCCTTTTTTCTCTCCAAAAGGGATAGAAAAAAAATCCCAAGCAATGCTCTCTTTTCTCTTGGGGAGGTGCTGCTCTTCACTAGACTATGCTGAAATATATATTAAATCATGCATATAACATTAAATCACTTATGGGTACATAAATTAATATAAAATATTAGTAAATCACCTACCTGGAAACTAATTTTTAGAATGGCCACATATCATTTTAAGCATTCACTCAGCTCAAGGTGACACTCAGCTCAAGGTGAGGTTATGGAGGATATTTTAGCCGCAAGAAACTTGTGTTGGCTTAAACAGGACAGTGAGGGGGAAAACATTCTGACATTTACAGGAGAGGCTGTCATTCAATTATTGACTTCTTTTTTTGTATCTGTGCCCTTGGTTTATCGAGTGTCACAGATGAGGAGCAAGTGGAGTAATTTTAGTGACCATAATCCATTAATGTTGAAACTAGAATGGGCGACGGAGTAGGGGGGTATGCAGGGGGTAGGACCTAAAAATACGGAAATTATTGTTAAGGACTAGGCTTGAAGGCTTAAATTGAGTAGAGTGGTTCCGGGTTCAATTATTAAAAAGGTTGTTACTGATAACGCCCTCGAAATTAAATTAAGATATGTCTAGAAGAAGGCGCAGGTGAGAAGGAAATCGTGAGTGCATTTCAGAGGCTATGTGAGCATCTTGGTTGAGATCCATCATAGTACCAATATTCAAACAGGGGTCGAGAGTAGAGCCACAATGGTATCGGCCAATATCATTAATTGATTCGAACTCTATTTGGACTTTTGTGCTTCAATCAGATATAACACGGATGGCAGTCTATCCACCCCAGTGAAGGTGCAAAGAGGGTTGAGACAGGGATGCATCTTAGCCCCATTGTTATTTACTCTCTATATTAACAATTTGGGGCCTTCTTTCAGTGCAGATTGTAAGGATATCCCCCGGGCAGGTTCCCTTCTTATTCCCACATTATTATATGCAGATGACGCTGTATTGATAGCGTAGACACAAATAGGACTCCAGCTTTTGCTGGATGCATTCATTAACTTTATGGGGGATTAGGTTCACAGTACAACCTACTTAAAGTCACATGCAATAATGGTAGGCCCAGGAAGGAAATTCCATGAAATTTGTTGGGGAGGACACATTGAACTGACTAGGGTAGTGACCTTCCCTTTTTTGGGGGTCTTTTGTTGATGAAAAGTGGTCTTGGGTCTCCCAAAAGAAGCTAAGAAGAACATATTGACTAGAGCAGTTGGGGCAACCTTTGATTTTGCAAAAAAGCTGGGGGCCAAGCCAGTGTAGGCCTTGCTTAAGGTATATGAAGCTAGCTGCATTCCAACAGCGATGTATGGGTGTGATGTGCGGGGCTACAAGGACATAAGTGAGCTTCAAATAGTAGAAAATAACTTTCTGAGAAGATTTTTAGCTATCCCGCAAGGAGTCCACGGATACATGTTACACCAAGAGACAGGTATGGGCTATATTTCTGACCTTGTAGACCGGGCCCCTTTATTGCGATGGATCAGGATATGGGTGAACCCTCAGTTGGAATTCAATCAGGCAGTGATTGAGGACTGACATTCGTTGGAGGGTGTTACCTGTATTCCTTAGTTTAGCCATATCAAAAATATATTAAGCACTTTGGGATGTCCAGAACTCTTTGAAAATTCAAAATCTATTGTTAAAGAAGATCTAAAGGGGATAAAAACACTTTCTCAAATTTAAAATGGCGGAGAGAGAAGCGTTGGAAAGTATGAAACTCTCGATGTGGGATCATATGTTGGTAAGAATATGTACAACATTGGAGCCTTATCTAGTGATGGTTTCTAACCTATATCATCAACTTTTATTGATAAGATTCAGATTTAACCTTATATATCGGCTTTTGGCTGTGCCACATGGTCATTTTAGAGAAGAGGAGATGGGTCCATGCACATGTGACAATTGTTTTCCACAGGATAGTTTACATTTTGTCTTTTTTTGTGGTTATTATTCCATTTTAAGAAAGCGGAATATTGTCCCCTTGGTAAAAAGGAAAAACTTTGTTTGAGTAAAGCCAGCCCTAATGTATTTGCAAATGCTTTCAAGCCCAGTGATATGTTAAGGAGTGGCAAGTTTTTTGGCGGGTGCATCAGGAAAAAGCTAGACATCTGATTTTAGAATTTATGTACTCATGGATAAAAGGCCTGTGTAATAGATGAAATGTCGGTTATTTTTTATATCGTTATCTGTTTTTATGTTTATTTCTATGACATTTTTTATGAGAGGAATTTGTATGATGTATTATGATGCATTTTAGGCATTTGTTAATGTCTAATGGTTTTTATAACATATGTTTTTTAATGTTGCTTTTATGGCTTTAATTAGCCAAATAAAGTATTTGTTGACTTGACTTGACATTTTAAGTGTTTTTGAAAATCACGCTGAATTCACAAATTTCCTGCGGTACTGGAAAGTACATGTCGGAACAGTTCGAGAAGGATTCACAAATATAAAAAAACAGCAAATACTGCAAATTTGAAGCACCTCCACCAATAAACACAGGGAATGTGTTGTGGTGCAAAAACACAAGTATGTAAAGCACCCTTTGTAGGCATTGTAAGACCTTATAATGTTGACACACCTGTGAAAATTACATAAGGGGCCTGAATTAAAGACAGGTGGTATAATACCATGTGTCCCTTCTATATATTATAATTTTAAAACATGTTGCTCTGAATTTCAGATAAACAGGCAGGTGAAGCTCTTTCTGGGCTTGCAGGTACTCACACACCCACTCAAATATCCATGCATCCACTCACACATCCACCAAACCACTCACATACCCACTCACAGACCCATACAGCCACTCACACACTCACTCACGCCTATATAGCCACTCACACACCCACTCTCAAAGGTTACAGGTAGCAGTTAGGAAATACAATTTAAAAAACCTTTGAAATTAAAACAAACTAAGATTACAGAGATGTTAAAGTTAGGAAATAACATTAAAAACCTTAGAAACTCACTAAAAAACAAAGGTTATAGGGACAATATAGCTAGGAAATAGAATTACAAAAATGTAGAAATTCACTGAAAAAAACAAAGATTCCAGGTACATTATAGTTATGCTCAGATTTCACTCGAACAAAACCATAGAAATTCAGCTGTTATAGTTACTTGAGCTAACTATAACTTACGCCCCCACAATGCACTGCTTATGACCTCCACAAAACTTTCTAAAAAAAGTGCTACTTTTTGACTAGTTTGCACATGGAAAGTTTCAGTGTGATCTATCAAGTGGGGGGCTGAGAAAAAAAGGGGGGGCCCAAAACACATTTTCCCCATTCATTTACCCTAAGGAACTTTAGACACAGCTACACCTACAGCCTAAACTGTTCAACGGATTTACACCGAATTTGGCAAAAAGCTAGGTCTTGGTCCAGAAAAAGAGCTTTTTGTGTTTTGGTGTAAATCTGTTCAGTAGTTGTTGACCAATTAATGCTCAAAACTTTCTATATCTAGGGACACAAATCTTCTACGGATCCTGACAAATCTCAAGATGAGATCTGATTGGCTGCCACCACCTCAACCAGGAAGTGGTGGCTGCCATCTTAGAACTCGGACTTAGTCCTGAGTCCTAAAAAAGGTTAAAAAAAAAAGACATAACCGGCAGAGTATGGATACCCTGACCCCCTAGGCCTGGTGGTGGGGTCCTAGAGGGACCCCTCCTGGGCCAAAAAACATTTTTTGAAAATAAAGGTTGCTGCAGATTGGCAAAGGATTTGTGAATCCGTGGCAAAAATAAAATAAAAATGGCGGGCGCCTGTGAGTTTTGAAACAAAACTTCCCTAGGTGGGGGGGGGGGCGTGGCCGAGCCGGCGACCAAGATGGTGTTGAAGCTCTCCGAACGCGGCCTGGGACATTCTACTTTGGAGAGCAAATTATCCCCTATGCAGCAGTACAGAACCTGACTTGGGCGGCTGTGGACCAGAGGTGCTGCAGTTGGGAGGTTACGACCGAGTCTGGCTTTCGTTCAGATGATCGGCAGGCGGCCCTGCACCTTGGTGTGGCGCAGCCTTTGGAGGCCCAGTGGGGACAGGGCCCACGGGCGAGCCTGAGGGCGGGGTCATGATGTGCTGGGTGTCCGAAATAGATGCCTGCCGGAGGCCAAGGATTGAGCCGCGGGGAGGACCACGGACCCGGACGAGCACTGCATCCTCATCGGAGATCTGAAGCGCCGATGAGCCCACCTATCTGCGGCAGAAAGTGCCCCCTGCGTGTGGCCTATTACGGTACTGTGCACCGCTGCTGCCCATTCGGGCACTCGTCCTTGCCTGGGCGGCCACCCTGGTGGGCTAACCGCTGCTTGCCTGGACCATGCTGAGCAGGGGGCAGCCCGATCATGGGGCGAGGTTCGGCACTGCCGTTGGGCATATATGCGGCTGCATCGATTGGTATGCTTGCGACTCCTGCTCCGCGCAGTGGGCCCCAACAGTGCTGCAAGTCCTCGCTGTGGCGACCGGTAATGGTCTTGCAGGGGTAGCTGTGCCCCCAGCGATTGCTGCTGCGCCATGCATTGCCTCCCTTCTGCCTGCTCCTGAGGTCAGCTGAGTGCCTGCTACTTTATTCCTGTGGCACATATGACTGGATTGTTACTTGCAAGAGACTGGGGCTGCATGTTTGGGGCGTAGTCTAATTTCTGACGCTTGGGCTCCGGCATCAGGAGACACTGGCTGGCTCACTGTGAGCTCAACTCTCCCCCATGGCCTGTGGGGAGCAGGCCCATATTGTGGTATTTCTGACGCACCGTCTGCAGACTCCAGAGGGTGAGCGCATATTATGCCTGTTTTTCACCGGCACTACGACCTACTGCTTTAGCACTGAGACACTGCGCAGATGTCCCCTACCTGGACCTGGCGTTTGGGTCGTGTTGGCCAGACCAGGCCAATCTTCAGTTACTGCAGCAGAGCTTGACATTACTCCTTGGGAAAGGTAGGTCTGTTACAATGGGATGTGGCGACCCCAAGCAGAAACAACTTACCTTTGAACCAGCCAGGAACCCGCCCGCCAGAGTCCTCTAGTGTCTTCGATTCCACAATGGCGGACCCTCCCTTGGATGTTACGGCAGCCATCATGGCCGAGCTGCATGCCTGCTTTAAATCTATTGACAGCAGGTTTGACGCCCTAATGTGACGCTTCGATGCCATGTCCGAACGCCTAGATCGCCATAGCATGAGACTAGACGGCGCTGAGCGAAGAATCTCAGATATTGAAGATGGTAATGCAGATACTGCGAAACACCTTGAACGAATGGAACTCCGCCTCAAAACGGTAGCGGCTAAGAACGAACACACCTACAAGAAACGAACCTCACTCCCAGTACGGATTGCAGATATGCTACTACATGGGGCACACATCGAAACGTTTCTCACTATAGCTCCTACTCATGAGGGGTTTGCATCCTCATTCATAGCGCTGTCTCCTTCCAGCAGCGACAGACTGCCGCAGACCCTGCCAGCTGCTATCTGTTGGTAATGGGTGTACTGTCGGGCCACACAATTCTGTTTGTCAATATCTATGCTTCAAACACGGCTCTCCTGACTTTTTCCCTGACCCACGTCACAAATCGGCCAATTCCAGGTGGACTATATTCTCATGGGCGGGGATCTAACTCCCACTTGGCAGCCCGAGCTTGATTCCACTGGGTCTAGTATGATATTGAAACCCCATTCTGTGCAGGGCCTAATAGATCTCCTTAATACATTCCACCTGTCAGACTCATGGCAACACAAGTTTCTGCAACAAAGGAACTACACCTTTTACTCTGCTCCACACAATGTGTAAATGAGTATCGATCATTGGTATATGTCCCTAAATGCGCTTCTATGGCTTCACTCTATTGCTCATTTTTCCTTGTACACAGTCAGATCATGCTCCTGTAGTGATCACATTACACATACCTGTATCTGTCACTGTGTTTCAACAGTGGCGCTTTTCCGCTAATTCGCTATACAATACAGTCTTTCGCTCGGAGGTCCGAAAGGCCATTGTCAAATTTTTCTCTACCAACACCTGTTCGTTGGACAGTCCCTCTACTTTATGGGAAGCCTTCAAGGCCTACATACGCGGGATATGCATTTCAAAACATGCGGGAGTACTTCGCAGTATTCAAGCTGACCTCGCTGGAGTGGAGGACAGGCTTCGCCTCTTGGACTCTGCTGGTAAGGGCTCAACCCCTGACTCTCAACTGCATGATAGGTCGAAGTTGCTAAATTACTTTCATGACCTAGCTCAGCATGAGGTCGCATATTTGGGAAAATATTCTCGGACGCGTCGATACGTAGAGGGCGAGTACCCATGCCGCACTTTGGCGCACTTACTTCAGACCCTGTACCAGGCTACATACGTAACACTCCTGTGTCGTTTAGATGGCACGGAAATTACTGATGCTGCTGCTATTCTCACAGAATTTACTGACTATTACAAGTCGCTTCACACAGCCTTCCTGGGCGTCGGCGAGGAAGCGCTAGCTGATTACCTGTCTGAAATCACCATGGCTTGGCTCGAGACCGGCCAGCAGCAGTTTCTATCCTTTACAATCACATGCGAGGAGATCTCCTAGGATATTAAGGATTTAAGAGGATGCAAGGCACCGGGCTTAGATGGTTTTACTGGAGATTTTTATAAGGCCCATAAACAGTTGCTGACTCCCCCATCTACTGAAAATGTATGCCGAGTCTCTTGAGTGAGGCCTTTTTTCCCCCCACGCTGTGCGAAACGGTTATTACGATCCTGCTCAAAACCCCATGAATTAGCCTACCGCTGTTCTTCATATCGGCCATTATCTCTCCTCAATTCTGTCCCTGCTGATGTATTGCATTCTCACCAATGCAATCTGGCTTTATACCAGACCACTCTACTTCTATTAACCTCCTCACCCTCTTTGCAGTAATTAACCAAATTTCCCCTACTGTCCCCTCAGTGGTCGCTTTGTTAGATGCAGGAAAAGCATTTGACTCCCTTGAATGGCCCTTTTTGCATGCTACACTGGCAAAGTTGGGAATGCCCAATGGATTTCGCAAGCTAATACGGCTGTTGTATCAAGATCCAGTGGCTCGATTGCGCCTGCACGGAACACTCACAGACCCCTTTCCTTTGAAAAGGGGCACTCGGCAGGCGTGCCCGCTGTCCCCCTTGTTGTTTATTATTGCCAGGGACCCATTGGTCTGCCATTTTCAAGAAAGGCACCTCCACAGGGGCCCGAGATTCTCCCAAGGGATATTGCTATCTTCCCTCAATGCGGATGACATTATTGTTTGTACGTGAACCGGAAACTAATTTATATCCGTTAGTGCCTGAGGTTCAGTGGTTTGGTGTGTTCTCTGGGTTGGGCAATAACTGGAACAAATCCGAGTTGTTTCCACTGACTGAGTCCACGGTACAGTGCAATCTCGACTTTTCCCTGCAATGGTGCGTAGACTCAACTAAATATCTGGGTATCCACATTCACAAGGACTGTTCAGACGTGATTCGCCATAATTATGGGCCTGCTTTAACTAAACTTGAGGCAGAGGTGGAAAGATGACTCAAGCTCCCGCTCGGTATGCCTGGTCGCATAGCACTTATTAAAATGATAGTACGCCCTGCTTTCCCTATCTTTTAAAAAATATTCTCATTATTCTTACAGGAATTTTTTTTGCCTCTCTACGTGGACTACTCATTCGATTAATATGGTCTGACTCTTGGCAGTGTATTCGCTGGGCGATTCTTGCACTCACCTACGAACGAGTTGGGTATGGGGTACCGGACCTCCAGCTTAATTTTTATATAACTTAAGCATACTACATACTCTACCTGATGCTCGCCTGCCATTTCTCAAACCTGAGCGCGCACAGCTACCACACCTTTCCCTCAACACCGTCCTGCCCCAAGGACTACCGTGTGATCTCCACACCATTCAAACATTAGCCACATTAGCTGGGCGTGGTTTCGACTCCTATGATATCTAGGCGAGGACTTTCTATATTCCCCTCACATCCCTCTTCAGGGTACCCCTCGGCTCCCACTTACTCTCGAATGCCAGGTACAGCGTACGCTTGATGCGCATGGGTTGTGAGTTGTGGCCGACCTGTTTCAAGCGGGAGTTCATAAGGCGAGCTCTACGATGGCTAACTCCGATCGACTGTCGATCATGGACAGATATACATTCCATCGTCTGCACAGTACACTTTGGGCAGCGTTACCTGCCTGCCCTTCCGAGTCCAGGGATTTTGCTCCACTTACCTTACTGATTCTGTCCTTGGAGAACAACCACTTAGTTCCTATGGGGCTGGATAGAGCCTGGGCGGCGTGGGAGCATAATTTGGGAGTTTCACTCTCAGATACGGTTTGGTATTATTCCTGCTGCAAACTAAGCTTGTATTTTGGAATCATAGACATAAAATATCTACGTAGAGCCTACACCATCCCTGCTGCATTGGAAAAGTTAGACCCTACTAGATCACATCAATGCCTGAAGTGTAGAGCCAATTATGCAGACTTTTTCCAATTGACATGTACATGTGAGTCGATAGCCACCTTTGGAGGGCTATTTATTCTACTTTGCCACAAGCAGCCACTTTCACCTGACTCTCTTCTGGCATTGTTGGGCTACGTCAAGCCATTACCACTGGTGATATGTTGTTTTACTGCTATAGCCTTACTTTTAGCCAAGAGGCAGATCTCGCTACATTGGGGCTCACGCCACCCCAGTCCCCCATGGTGGCGGCCTGGCTGAAAGACATATGACACTACTTCCCAACTCTACGCTACACTCCAGCGCATTACATCTAGGCCCAAAGATATCTGGGAACCTTTGCGTAGCTATTTGCTATCCATGGCAGATGCTCCCAACAATGCATCCATGGATTAATTGTGGGTTCCTGCAGTATGCTATCTTTGTCACCCATTTGCATTATTGTATGAATATTAAGATGCCTCTATTCTCTCTTCCTATGTGACATGCTATGTTATCTTACGTAATTTCTTCTAACCTATGTCTCTCTGCTATGGATTTTCCTTTCCCCTTTTTCTGGGTAACCAATTGTACCTTATGTGCATTATTTTATTTATTGCGATCACAGTAACTGGCTTCCCTGTTTTGTTTTGTTAAGAGATGATAAATAAATTCCCTCCAAAAAAACTTCCCTGGGCAGGCTAGGGCCAGTGGGGGAAGTGTGCAATTACGTTAAGGGGGAAGAGGGGCCCATTGCCCCTCTCCCCTAGCCTCCATGAGGCCCAGGTGACCCCATCCCCTGGGGCGGGCTCAGTGATGGTGTCCCGGGGTCACCAACCCCCGGGACACTATTTTCCTGCCCGCAAGCTCGGACAGGAAAAATGCGAGGTTCTCTCTCCACATGGGAGCATGAAACTGCTCCCACCCGATGATAGACTAAAGCATTTCCCTGCCTGCACTCTCGGGCAGGGAAGTGCTTTGAATTGCTCCAACCCAAAGGAAAACTGATCCCCAGGGTTGGAGCAATGCCGGCTCCTACAGCACCCATTATTGGTGCCTCCTCCTGCAACCCCAACGATGGACATGCTGTGGGGTGCCCCAGGTGAGCAACGGGGCACCCCACTATAAACAAAAAAGTAACGGAGAAGTTGTGGTGTGCCACAGGTGGGCACCAGAGCACGCCACTTTTTTTCAAAAAAGAAAATGCTGCTGGGGCCCTGGGCATCCCCCCCATAGCCTCCAAAAATAATTAACAGTTTGGGGTGCACCAGGTGGGCACTGAGGCACCCCATTTAAAAATAACAAAATTGCACAAGTTGCAGTGTGCCTCGGGTGGGCACCGGGTCGTGTCACTTTACCTAAAAACATGCCAGTTACTTCAGCAGCAGGGAGCTGGCGGGGCCCGGGGCTCCCTCTCTCGTGGCCCCTTCTAAATAAAAAATACAGTGGGTGTCTAGGGTGGGACCGGGTCACTCACAAAAATAATGCACTCCTAATTACCCCACATATTGCATCACTCATGACATCTTCTATGACATCATTGATAATATCACTGTGACATTAGCAGTGAAATTGTTGATGAGAAAACTGTGCATTGGCAGGGGCGCGAGTTATAGTTACCTTAGAGCACAAGTTATAGCTACTTGAGATAACTATAACTACACCTGGTGATTTTTTGTGGCTTTTAGGGTTTAAAACGTTACGTTTTTGCCTGACTATATTGTCACTTTAAGCTTTGTATGTTTCAGTGAAAAAAAAATATATATATATGTGTGTGTGTTAATACATTTTTATATTATGAGTGTAATTTATTTTACATTCATGGTGTTACTTATATGTAAATGTAAATGTAAATCCAGTATTTGTAAAGCGCGAACAGCTACCCGAAGGCATCCCGGCGCTGGGGGCCGTCGGGAAGATTAAGCAAGCTATTGCCCAGAGTCACATGGTGCTGGGCTGACCTGCCGCCGGTGCTGGGGATCGAACCGTGAGCCCCAGATTCCAGCGTCAGTCGCCCTGGCTGCGGCGCCACACCTCTTCCCTGTATATGTAATGTGTTTGAAGTGAAGTACTTTCCCTACTCTTATTTGGACTGCAATAGGAATACTAAAATTAACCTGTTTGCAATTTGGCACTTTCTCTTAAAAAACTAACTCTTTCCATACTGTTGCACAGACTGGAGTGGGAATAGTAATGTCACCCCTCCAAAATCCAACGCTTTCCCTACATTTGCACGGACTGGAGTGGGAATAGTAAATTTTACACTTCCAAAGTCCAACGCTTTCCCTACTGTTGCACTGATTGAAGTTGGAATAGTAAATTTCACCCCTCCAAAATCCAACTCTTTCTCTACTGTTGCATAGGATGGAGTGGGAGTAGTAAATGTTATCCCCTCCAAAGCCCAACACTTTCCTTACTGTTGTGCCATTTGGATTGGGAATAGAAAATTTCACCCCTCCAAAATCCAACGATTTATCAACAGTTGCACAGACTGCAGTCAGAATAGTACATTTTCACCACTTCGAAATCCAATGCTTTCCCTATTGTTGCACATACTGGAGCAGAAATAGTAAATTTTATCCCTCTAAAGTCCAACACTTTCTCTACTGTTAATTGCAAATCCAGTATTTGTAAAGCGCGAATAGCTACCCGAAGGCATCCCGGCGCTGGGGGCCATCGGGAAGATTAAGCAAGCTATTGCCCAGAGTCACATGGTGCAGGGCTAACCTGCCACCGGTGCCGGGGATCGAGCCGTGAGCCCCAGATTCCAGCGTCAGTCGCCCTGGCCGCGGTGCCACACGGTTGCGCTAACTGGAGTGGAAATAGAAAATTTCACCTCCCCAAAATCCAACGCTTTCCCTACTGTTGCACAGACTGGAGTGGGAATAGTAAATTTCACCTCTTCAAAATCCAACGCCTTTCCTACTGTTGCACACTGGGGTGGAATAGTAAATTTACCTCTGTGAAGTCCAACACTTTACCTACTGTTGCTCTGATTGGACTAGAAGTAATAAATTTCACCCCTCCGAAATCCAACGCTTTCCCTACCATTGCATAAACTAGAGTGGGGATAGTATAATTAATATTATTATGCTCCAATAGTTTTAATCATGTTGGTTAAATAGAGTTTATAGCATTCATTGTTTATTTTTTTGTTCAACATTATTTGTTTTTATTTTAAAATTTACTTTAACCCTTTCGGTGCAGACGATGACTCCAGGCTGTCCTCCGCACCAGTGCTTGTGTGCCGAGGACGGCTCCAGGCAGTCCTAGCACATGAACCAGGAAGTCCCTCTGGTGTGAGTGCCACAGGGACTTTCTTTGCTCTATTTTAGCCTTCGCATGCCAACGTTATTACAGAGACAGTGAGCCGATCGGCTCATTTCATTTTCACTGCTTCGCTGCTCGGGGGCATATCTCAGTGCCCCGAGCACCGAAGTAGACGGGAGAGGTATTGTTGGAAAGGGGGTACCTTTGCCTAGTGGATCCCTGCTTGGGGATCACCACAGGAGGGCGATCCCCAATCAGGATCCAACCACTAGACTCCCAGGGAATATTTGTAAGAGGGGAGCAACCCCAAGGAATGGGCAATTGCTCCCTCACTCCCCCAGGCCCTGGTGGTCTAATAGGCTTTTTGCCTCCAGCTTGGGGCAGATTGCGGGAAAACACCTCCAATTTGCCCCTGACAGGGACAGAAAGGCTGCTGGGATTTTTTTGGGGAGGGGTGCAGTCTAGGGCCGATGCCTGTGTGGGGTACCCCCACCGATTCTGCCTTTAAAACTTAATCCCTGGTGTGCAGTGGGATTGATTAAACGTATTAAAGGCATGTAGGTTAGCCTAATAATTTAATAACTTGAATTAAGATTTGGATTGCAAAATGCTGTGTGTGAATTAGAAGTGTGAGATGTGCATCTATCTGTAGCGGGAGAGAGTGTAACATGGGTGTAGATTATGGAAATCATTTTAAAATAGAGGATTTTACTACTTTAAGTTGGGCATTCGTGGAACAAGAAGCCGATTTCACAGGTCAGGGTGGAGAGGATATGCTTTTGGAGGGAGTTGAGACAGACAAGATCCAGGTTCGCACCCAGGAATAACTTTTGACATTTGTCTCCTTCACCACCTCCTCTGGTCCTGAAATTTTTTCTTGAGGTCCCTCACATTGCGCACCTCTACCCCCAATGCATTGAAAGAGTCTGCCAACTTTTGCCAACTGGCAGGATTATCTACTTTACTGAGCAGTTATGGAGGTAGACAATTTATTTCTGTGCAACTATAAACAAAACAAAAGCTACAAGGTCTGTCTTCTCCTCAGTGAAGTTCCCCTTCCACTTGAGTGTTGTGGTCTGTATTCTGGAGGCTGGGTGTGGTTCCTGTTGTTCACAGTGCCATGTAGTGCAAGGGGCTTAAGGTTTTGGTAAAACAAAAAAATCATGGAACCAGTTCACAAAGGCATTTTAGAGTATGTGATGGATTACTCCAGTAGCACTACTTCAGATGCTACTAACTGTTATTCACTAAGGTTCAGGTAAAGATTTCCGCCTCCAATCTGTCCAATACCATGAGCCCAATTGACATAGAGCCGGGTGTATACATTCCAGAGGTAAGCCGTGAGTACTACAAAAGGATATACATCAGTTGCAGTTCACTAAAGTTACATCTGCATCTATTACAGTAGCCCAAACGGGCTCAAATTTACTCCAGCCAGCCACACATGGACACTCAAATGTACTGCAAGGAAATCACACATAAAATCAATGAAAATGTGGAATAACACACCAACACAAATCCTATAGCCTAGAAACATAGAAATAGATAAAATGCAATTTTTCATAAGATTGCAGAAACCCATAAACACCACAGTGAACCAGTGTAAAAATATCGAAAAAAATAAGATAAACAGCTTAAAATAAAGTGCTTTAACTAAAATAGTAATATACATTACAGCACTCATGTTCATTACGTTCTGCACATTTTTAAAAATAACAAAAAATGTATATAATATAAAAATTTTAATTATAGTCACGTGCACATGGAAACATTGAAGACACCTATGCAAATCACTTTCTGAAAATGTAAACATAACAGATGCACGTACAAAGAAAATCACAAATATGTAAATAATGAAATTATTAATGAAGTTAAAAAACACAACTTATCCCAAGTCTAACATGTCTCTTCACATACTTAGACACATAAAAACACATGACATGTCCCAACCACACACACACGCATAACGCATACACACACACACACATATATAGGTATACATATATATATTGTTAATGTTGGGTGCATTTAATCATTAGCAAATGACCCTGTGAAGTAAATAGCTGGAAAGTAAAGGTACAAAAACATACCTGTGATGTAATGACTCTAGATGTAAGGCATGGGAAGTAACTGTAGCATATCTGCAGTAACAGAAATTATACATGTTTTTCTTTATAAGTTAGAATGCAAATAAGCATTATTGTATGGATATTTGGCACTAGACATGAGGTGGTGTAAAGACTCCACAGTACTTTTTTTCATACATTTGCTAGTATGTTGAATTATTCGAGCTCCCGCATAGTTTGTGTAAACCACTGTAAAAAATGCAATTAAGAAATATAAAAAATAAAATGAATCTATATATTTCAGAGTCAGAAAGTTTATGCAATACATCAATCAAGACACTTTTTTATGCACTGTGTTCTAATAAAAATATGGCCTGGAAAGTAGGTTTATAGTTTTTAAGTTTAAACAATTTTTTTAAACCATAACAAACTATATAGCCTTCATTAAGTGCCTTTTGTCGGCGACTGTTTGCTAAATGTAGGTTTTGCTTGCTTTACAGGTACAGACCTGGCAAAGCTGCTTGCTTACTTTACAGGTACAGACATGGCAAAGCTGCTATACAAAGGCGAGTTCCCACCCCTCACACCACCACTATTTATAATTGTGTGCCTTTTGCTCCATAGAAATTGTCTGTGCAATTAAAACAGTCAAGCTTACAGGATTGCTGTGTTCACCTCAACAATGTTTTTTGCACCTCTGGGTGATGTGTTGTAGATTTCATAACAAATTTCTATTTAATAGCAGAGGTGTGTAACTTACACAGGCGAAAGGTCGTTTTAAAGAAAGATAAAAGAAACAGTGGCGGCTCGCCGAGGGAGTGCTGCAGGGCGGTAGGGCGGGGCGGGGGAGGGGCAGGGTGGGGGGTAGTGGAGTCCGACATACGACGGACAGGAGTAAGGTAAGTAGGTAAACTACCATTACTACGCGGCCACTACTTCGAATTACCATTTATACGCATCTTTTACTTCGCAGTTACCATTAGAACGCATGCTTTTACTACGCATGGTTTTACTTCGTAAAATCCGTTACTTTGCAACTACCATAACTTTGTAATTAAACTAAAAAATGCAGGTAATTTAAGGGAGAAAAATACTACAGTATTAATTTAGTATTAAAATAATAGGAACAGAAATATTCCATTGTGCAGAGACTGTTCGCATCATGCAGGGGGCCCCACTCCTATTCGTCACTTCTGGTCTTGCCGAGACCTCTACCCAGTCACAACTTATTCATTACTGACAATGCGAGAAGTACACCTACCTCTGGGACCTCAGGCAATCAGACAGTCAGAGCTCATCAGGCGCTTCCCTCATCTCCATGCAGGGGCCCGCAGCGTATTCTCCGGTTGACCGCGCACTCCTCCTTCATGCCGCTCACAGGGCCAGAGAGGTCTCCAGCAGCGCCACAGGTTTCTGGAAATGTCGCAGATCCTCCACGGGGTAAGCTATCAGCGCTGCATGTTGTTTATCTGCACCCAGCATCCAGACCCGGCCAGACCGCATATGTCAATCCCTTCTGCATATGCCTCAAGATTCATACCAAGGCTGGAATCTAATTGGATATTACGCTTGTGTAGAAATAGAGGAAGGAATTGTTTATCTAAGAAAGTCAATATGCTTGAAGAGTTATGATTGCGAAGAATTTGTATACACATCACAAAGCATTTTTCGATCAATTTTAGACTAATATATACGTTTTATGTTTATTTTTTTGAATCAGAAATAATTATGAAAAAATACCATTTTGATTTAATTTATAACGTAAAATTTATTAAATGGATGTCTCGCATATTAAAAATAGTAATAATAGAATTAAAATAGTATTTTAAAAAATACTCGGGTATTAAAATTAATTCCCGAGTAATAATTTATTAACCGCAAATTAAAACACTCCCCCACCCAAAACCCCAATTTCCCTGGCATCCCGTCCCAGGGGATAGGTTACTAAAAGCATTAATTTATGAATAAAACGATCCTAAAATGCGTTGTATTTGTATGCGTAATATTTTATTGCGTAGTAAAAGCATTTTTAATACATTTGAAAGCATTTGCGAAATTAAAGCATGCGCACTAAAAACTTGCGTAGTAACGCTATTTGCGAAGTAATAACTTCGTAGTAAAAGCTTGCAAAGTAATGGTTTGCATAATAACGACTCATATTCAATGAAATAAATAAAACAATTTACCTTGCGCGCGCTGTATCGCTGAGTTGGTGATGCAGCGCGCAAGGTAAATTGTTTTATTTATTTCATTACTTACCTTACTCCTGTCCGTCGTATGTCGGACTCCACTACCCCCTCACCCTGCCCCTCCCCCACCCGCCCCGCAGCACTCCCTCGGCGAGCCGCCACTGAAAAGAAAGTGCAAACAACGAAAAGATCATTGCGGTCTAGGTGACATGCCCTAAGTATCTTTCCAACCTACTATGCACTTAGTTCTATATTACAGAAGTTCTGCTTCTTTTAAAAAACATATACTAAAGAGAAAAGGTTCTGTCGGGGTATCACTTAATTAGAACAAGTAGTAACAACTTACTTATAACTCAATTGAATAATTTCTACACAAAATGAAATAAATACAGATATAACACACACCAAAGATTTTTGAATCAAAATTATATTAGGAGAAAATCAAATAATAAAGTCTGTCGCAATTTATAATTTCAATTGCAATACGTGACTGTAGTGCAACAGTGACATGTGGTGAATAGTGATAAATACAATCTACTATATACAAAAACAATTGTGCAAAAAATGAGGAGGGGGGAGGGAAAAAGATTTCATGAATGTCCTTGTTATTAGCACATATGCTTAAATGATCCAATGACTAATGGGACTGTGATCATCAGCGTTGCGTGGACATATACAATACGCCGACGTTTCGACCCTGTATATCGCGCAAAAAGTGGAAGTGCGTCCAGGCGCCATTAATCGCGGAGAGAAGCAGGCTTGTTTCCCAGATCACGAAACATACCGGACTGGCATTAAATCGACTCCAACCGACGGGTGGAAGTCATATACAGTTTCTTCTGAGTTCTGTATTTTCTAATAGGCTCCAAACCGGCTGGTGGAGATCCTTGGGAATTAAGTTTCTACCTATACCTGACTAAGAATTCATTCATTAACAGGCCACCAAGAATCTACTTTTGGGCTGCCGTTCCTCCCCCCTCCTGCCTTGAGGAAGACCTGCCTGGACGCACTTCCACTTTTTGCGCGATATACAGGGTCGAAACGTCGGCGTATTGTATATGTCCACGCAACGCTGATGATCACAGTCCCATTAGTCATTGGATCATTTAAGCATATGTGCTAATAACAAGGACATTCATGAAATCTTTTTCCCTCCCCCTCCTCATTTTTTGCACAATTGTTTTTGTATATAGTAGATTGTATTTATCACTATTCACCACATGTCACTGTTGCACTACAGTCACGTATTGCAATTGAAATTATAAATTGCGACAGACTTTATTATTTGATTTTCTCCTAATATAATTTTGATTCAAAAAATCTTTGGTGTGTGTTATATCTGTATTTATTTCATTTTGTGTAGAAATTATTCAATTGAGTTATAAGTAAGTTGTTACTACTTGTTCTAATTAAGTGATACCCCGACAGAACCTTTTCTCTTTAGTATACGTATACCCAGGTTCTGAGGGACACTGGGTTGCCCCATTACGTTTAACATTCTTTTAAAAAACAGGCTATTTTGAGAGCTCTTCAGATGTCATGATCTGCATTATCCAACATGTGTTGCTTTTGATCATTGTCTGTACTATTGAGAAAGAGTGATCGCAATATATTCAATAAGGCAGCAAATGTCTAAAACCATCATTTCAATTGAAATCAAAGTAGAATGTGCCAAAGAATAGGGAGTAACAGTCGCCAAAGTTATTCAAGGTTTTGTGTCACATGGGGAAGCAAGGGCGACGCGAAACCTTAATGAGATTTATCAAGCCATGCAAGGCCACCTTGTGTTACTCTGCAGCAGAGTGATGTGCCATGAGTGGAGCCTGGGTGTTCCCACACATCCATCCATGCATTCTGACACATTCCCAGATTTACCATCACTGGTAGACCTGGGAATGCATCAGAATTGTATGTCTCCCCACCGGAGGCGCAACAAGGAGAAATATCTTAAGAGGAAAATGCCTCCGAGGATTGTTTTTGTGCAGGAAGTTGCCACTTTCTACACAAAAAACTATTCTGCCTACAACACAGGCACCCTTGCACAATGGTGCGAGGGTGCCTATGTTGGTGCTAGGCAGCAGTTTGCGCGCCAGCGCAGGTTGGGAGCAGGAATGCACTGTATAATGTTAAATATGGCACATTCCTGCCCTCTCCCTTTCATGCAGCACAACGCAGCAAGGTGGTTTCCTGCGTGACATATTGATAAATATGGGCCTCTGTTCATGATATTTAGTTCCTGACTGTTCAGTGTGTTTATGTTTGAAACAGAAGTCACCATTAAAGGGAGGTGCATTATAAAGTGGGACCTGTTTAACATACGAATGTAGTCATAGAGCCTGATTATGATTGTGTTGAAAGAGAACGTGTTATTTAACAATGCTGATAAAGCATGACTTTCTGGGATTTGGAGTTTATCAAGAGCGATATATAGCACCTATTCCAAGGCTTTGGAAAATAACACGCGCATTTCGATGCTCACCAAAAACTGCATGTTATAGTAAACACCATACTGTTTTCCCCTATTAAATTCTGGAAGGGAAAGGTATTTATTGAACTCTGTTATTACCTAGTGCGATAAATATCACTCAACTCAGAATTCTGACCCACTCATTATAAGGGTCAAAGATTATTTTTATGAGGTTTGGGGTGCACCAAGGAGATCATACCCACAGTGCTTTTCCCTCATAAAAAGTCTGTATTTTACAAATCATTAATGCAGGATCATTTGCTTTAATCTAATCTCATAACTTTCCTGAGGACTCAAGCGAACTTTAAGTTAGACTGATAAACTAGCTCTTAATGGCAGTCAGTGGTAAGTCCTTACCAGCCGCGGCCCATGCAGGTAAGAGCGTGGGGAGGTGGGGCCTGGTGGGGGGGGATTTGAACGAACGATGATGAGGGAAAATTAATTATTTATTTAATTTTCCCTCATCATCGTCCATCGAAATCCCCCCCACTGGGTCCCACCGCCCCACCGCTCTTACCTGCACGGGCCGCGTCAGCTCCTGTCTTGAACGTTTCGGTGTGATTCGTCAAGGGGGGGCCGAGAAAAAAGGGGGGTCCCAAAATGTGTTTTCTCCATGTTAATTTCCATAGGAAACTTTAGACACGGCTACAGCCTGAACTGCTGAACGGAATTACACCAAATTTGGCAGAGAGATAGCTCTTGGTCCAGAAAGCACGCTTTCTTTTAAATGGTGTAATTCCGTTCAGTAGTTTTTGAGATATTTAAAGATTTACAGATATCGATATTTGAGAATTGTGAGATCTGATTGGCTGAGCCCTCCGAGCACGAGCTTGCCTCTGATTGGCTGCCAACACTTCAAACCAGGAAGTGTTGGCAGCCATCTTGTGCTTTACACCGAGGGAGAAGGAAAAAGGTGAGAGAAACATACAAAAACAAGAAAAGGGGGCAGGGTAAAAACACCCTGACCCCCCAGGCCTGCTCAGGGGGTCCCTGTGGCCCAAAAAAAGCATTTTATTTTTTTACAATTTTCGCCGGGTCGCGCTGGTTGCGCGAACCCATCGAAAATGAAAAAAAAATGAAGCGCGGTCTCCCGCGCTTTGTTTTTTAAAGCCCCCGGGTGGGCCAGGTCCCGGGGGCAATCCTACATTTTGAAGAGGGGGCCCACGGGGGCCCCCACAGCCCCGGGGACCACCACCTCCCCGGGGCTTTATATTTTATGCACGGGGGCACGTGGCCCCCCGCAGCCCCGGGGACCGCCACCTCCCCGGGGCTTTATTTGAATAGGGTGGGGGCCTCGTGGGCCCCCAAGCCCGGGGACCGTCACCTCCCGGGGCTTCATTAATATACCATGGGGGGGCTTCACGGGCCCCCCAAGCCCCGGGGACCGCCACCTCCCCAGGGCTAAAATAAATAATAAATAAAGTGTGTGGGGGGCTCGAGCCCCCCCACACTGCTCCGGGGACCACCACCTCCCCGGGGCACTGTTTATTCAAATGTGGGGGTCCGTTACGGACCCCCAGGCCCCGGGGACCACCACCTCCCCGGGGCTATGGAAATGAAGGGAGGTGGTCCGTGCGGCCCCCCTCCAGGATCCCTTGATGGCCCTGGGGACCACCACCCCCCCAGGGCCGGCTCCTGCAAAGTCCCAGGGTGCCCACCCCAGGACATTGCTGTTTGCTATGGCAGGGCGGGAGCACGGCTCCCGCCCTGTCATAGCAAACTCCTGCTTTGCTTCATTGAAGCGAGAGCAGGAAAACCTGCTCTCGCTTCAATGAAGCAAAGCAGGATTGCTTTTGAGCAAGGGGAGCTGCATGTCAGCAGCTCCCCTTGCTCAAAAGCAATGCCGGCTCTCGCAGGAGGTGGGGAGCTGGTGGGACCGTGGGGGCATTGGGGCTCCCCCCGCGGTCCCCAACGGTGAGGCCAGGCCCCAGGGGATGGGGTCCCCGGGGCCAGAAGTGGCCTGGGAGGGGGGCCACACGGCCCCCCCTCCCCAATAATAAAAAAAAAAAATGTAAATGGTGACGGCCCCGGGGGATGGGGTCCTCGGGGCCATAATTGGCCTTAGGAGGGGGGCCACGCGGCCCCCCTCCAAATATAAATGTAAAAAAAAAAAATTCTGGCCATGCCCTGGGGGATGGGGTCCCCGGGGCCTAAATTGGCCTTGGGAGGGGGCCACGCAGACCCCTTCCAGTTTAAAAAAAAAAAAACTTGATAAAAAGGGGTCAGGCCCTGGGGGATGGGGTACCCAGGGCCCCAAAAATGATAAAAGAAGGGGGGCCACACAGCCCCCCTTCTAAAAAAAATATTTTAAAAAAGCTGGCATCTCGCCGGAGGCCCCGCCCCCTCCCTGCACCACTCTGCAATCGCGCCCCCTGGCGCGTTGTAAGTTGGGGAATTAATTCCCCTTGAATACTGAGGGTCCATGGGGTGAACTAGCGCACCAGGTACCTCCAAAAAGCGCCACAGAGCTGGATTGCAGAGAGGTGGTCCCAGGCCACGCCCCTTTTTACACCACTCTGCAAACGCGCCTCTTGGCGCACTGCTGGTGGGGCGATGAGGTCCTCTTGTGTCCTGAGGACCTCAGAACACAAGTGGACTTCATCCTCCGAGCAGCATTGCACCAGGAGCCGCGTTTGTAGAGTGGTGTAAAAAGGGGCGTGGCCTAGGACCACCTCTCTGCAATCCAGCTCTGTGGCGCTTACTGGAGGTACCTCGTGGGCTAGTTCGCACCCAGGGACCCTCAGTATTCAAGGGGAATTAATTCCCCAACTTACAACACACCAGGGGGCGCGTTTGCAGAGCGGTGGAGAAAGAGGGTGTGGCCTGATATGAGAAGTTAGCAATCCTGCTGTGTGGGACTTACTGGAGGTAATAGGAGGGGTAGTTGGCCCCCAAGGTTAACGTTGGGGCTAACTACCCTCCTGTTACCTCCAGTAAATCCCACACAGTGGGATTGCTAAGAGGTGTTCGGAGGCCACGCTCACCTTTCTCCACCACTCTGCAAACACGACTGCTATGTTATAGTTTCAAATTAGCATTTAAAAAACCTTTGAAATTCACTGAAAAAACCATAGGTTTTAGGGAGGTTATAGTTAGAAATTAGCATTTAAAAAACCTTAGAAATTCACCGAAAAAACCATAGGTTTCAGGGACGTTATAGTTAGAAATTAGCATTTGAAAAACCTTAGAAATTCACTTAAAAAACTATAGGTTTTAGGGATGTTATAGTTAGTTGTACATTTCACTCGTATAAAACCAGAGAAATGCGGCTGTTATAGTTAGTAGAGCTAACTATAACTCGCGCCCCCGCAATGCACTGCTGATGATGTCACATATTACATCACTCATGACATGCTCAGTGACATCACTGATGACATCACTGATGACATCTCAAATGACATCACTGATGACATCTTCCACGTGATCATCTGATGCACATCCTCACACCCTAATAAAACCTTTCATACACCCACGCTAAAATACTGACTACCAATATCGAAACCATAGACACACCAATAACAGTTACTACATACCCGCTCAGTGATTCATATGTCTACACACACATCCACCCACTAACCCATGCAGTCACTCATACACGCAGTCATTCATCAATACAGCCACTGATATATCCACTCATACACCCATATAGACACTCACACACTGCCACTCACCCAAATAGTTACTCAAAAACCTAGTCAGTCACCCAAAGAATTAATTACACTGCCATTTACTCACCTATACAGTTATACACACACCACGTCACTTATTCATACAGACACCTACTGTCTTCAATAATTACTGACATAAGCACACACTTATCCATGCAGCCACTGTCACAATCACTCACTGTTACATATACTCACTTATATACTCCAACACTCACAAATACTGCCTTTCACATATGCAGTTACTTACACATATACCACTAACACATCCATTCACTCACCAACACAGCTATACGTACACTCACTCACCGATACACTACCTAACACACGCACTCATAAACGCATACACCCAGTGAATCACCCACTCACACATCCATGCAGGGAGTCATACACCCCCCCACCCACACAGACACTCAAGCACCCATACAGGTTCTCAGTCGGCCAATCATTCTTCAATATACCTTGACATATATAGATATAACGTTCTTGAAAGTTTTAGAAACACTCAGTCACAGGATGATGTCATCAGTGATGTCATTTGAGATGTCATCAGTGATGTCACCAGTGATGTCACTGAGCATGTCATGAGTGATGTAATATGTGACGTCATCAGCAGTGCATTGCGGGGCGCGAGTTATAGTTAGCTCTACTAACTATAACAGCCGAATTTCTCTGGTTTTATACGAGTGAAATGTACAACTAACTATAACGTCCCTGAAAACTATGGTTTTTTAAGTGAATATATATATATATATATATATATATATATATATATATGTATATATTCATTCAGCAGTTAAAGTTACGTGAGCTAACTATAACTTATGACCCCACAATGCACGGCTTATGACCTCACATATTACATCACTCATGACATGGTCAGTGACATCACTGATGATATCACTGATAACATCTCAAATGACATCACTGATGACATCATCAAATGAGTGTAAGTGTTTTTCAAGAGTTTATGAGTGTTAAAAATATATACTAAGCTACAAGAAAAGATTAATCAGTATATTAGGTCTACGACTAAGGATTGATACTACTTCTAACATATATTATGTGAGTGGCTGTGTGTATCGGTGTGTGAGTGAGTGTCTGAGTGGCTGTACAGGTGTGTGGGTGGGTGTGTGAGTGAGTGGCTCTATGGATGAGTGAGTGATTGTGTGAGTACTTGTATGGCTCTGTGAATGGGTATGTGAATGGTTGTGTGTGAGTGAGTGGGTGTATGAAAGGTTGTATGGGGTGTGAGTGGGTGTGTGAGCGGTTCTGTCGATTATGTCATCAGTGATGTAATTTGAGATGTCATCAGTGATGTCACTGACCATGTTATGAGTGATGTAATATGTGAGGTCATAAGCAGTGCATTGTGGGGGGTTAAGTTATAGTTAGCTCAGGTAACTATAACTGCAGAATTTCTATGGTTTTGTACAAGTGAAATCTGGGCCTAACTATACCGTCCCTGTAACCTTTGTTTTTTTCAGTGAATTTCTGTGTTTTTTAATGTTATTTCCTAACTGCAACCTGTAACCTTTGAGAGTGAGTGTATGAGTCAATCAATCAATCAATCACAGAATTTGTAGAGCGCACTACTTACCCGCGAGGGTCTCAAGGCGCTGGGGAAGAAAAGGAAGGGGGGGAGCCGCTACTGGTCGAACAGCCAGGTCTTGAGTAGCCTCCTGAAGGTCAGCAGGTCTTGGGTCTGTCATAGGCTGAGTGGAAGGGTGTTCCAGGTCTTGGCGGCGAGGTGGGAGAAGGATCTGCTGCTGGTGGTAGTTCTTCGGATGCGCGGGACGGTGGCCAGGGAGAGGTCGGCGGAGCGGAGCTGGCGGTTGGGGACGTAGAAGGAGAGTAATCTGTTGAGGTAGGCTGGGCCGGTCTTGTGGAGTGCCTTGTGTGCGTGGATGAGGAGTTTGACGGAGATTCTCCTGTCGACGGGGAGCCAGTGCAGGTTTCTCCGGTGGGGGTGACGTGGCTGTGGCGTTGAACGTCGAGGATCAGGCGTGCAGAGGCGTTTTGGATTCGTTGCAGTCGTTTGATGAGCTTGGTCGGGGCTCCCGCGTAGAGGGCGTTTCCATAGTCGAGTCTGCTACTCACGAGGGCCTGGGTGACTGTTCTTCTTGTGTCTGTCAGGATCCACCTGTAGATCTTGCGGAGCATGCGGAGGGTGTTGAAGCAGGAGGAGGAGACTGCGTTGACTTGCTTGGTATGGAGAGCGTTGAGTTGAGGAAGACTCCCAGGTTGCGTGCGTGGTCGGTGGGTGTCGGGGGTGCCCCCAATGTCGTGGGCCACCAGGAGTCGTCCCAGGCTGAAGGGTTGGAGCCGAGGATGAGGACCTCCGTCTTGTCCGTGTTCAGCTTTAGTCGGCTGCTCTTCATCCAATCGGCGACGGCCTTCATTCCTTCGTGGAGGTTGGATTTGGTGGTGAGGGGGTCCTTGGTGAGGGAGAGGATCAGTTGAGTGTCGTCGGCGTAGGAGATTATGTTGAGGTCATGCTGTCGGGCGATGCGTGCGAGTGGGGCCATGTACATGTTGAACAGTGTCGGGCTGAGGGATGATCCCTGGGGTACGCCGCAGATGATCTCGGAGGCTTCGGATCGGAATGGCGGGAGGCGGACTCTCTGTGTTCTGCCGGAGAGGAAGGAGGTGGTCCATTCCAGGGCCTTCTCGCGAATCCCTTCGTCGTGGAGGTGAGCGCGTAGCGTGCGGTGGCAGACAGTGTCGAAGGCGGCGGAGAGGTCCAGGAGGATGAGGGCCGCGGTCTCACCGTTGTCCAGCAGGGTCCTGATGTCGTCGGTGGCGGCGATGAGGGCAGTCTCGGTGCTGTGGTTGCTGCGGAACCCTGACTGGGATGGGTCCAGGATGCTGTTTTCTTCGAGGTATCGGGTTAGCTGTCTGTTGACGATCTTCTCGATGACCTTTGCTGGGAACGGAAGCAGGGAGATGGGCCGGAAGTTCTTGAGGTCTCTCGGGTCCGCCTTGGGTTTTTTGAGTAGGGCGTTGATCTCGGCGTGTTTCCAGCTCTCTGGGAAGGTCGCGGTCTCAAAGGAGAGGTTGATGACGTTGCGCAGGTGGGGTGCGATGGTCGATGGTGCTGCCGGCTTTGTTGAAGATGTGGTGCGGAAAAGGGTCTGACGGGGAGCCGGAGTGGATTGTGCTCATGGTCTTGATGGTGTCATCGATGTTCACGTTGGCCCAGGCTGTCAAGGGGTCGTGGTCGATAGTGTGCGGCGAGTCTGGTGTGTCGGGGTCTGTTGGGGCAGTCCGGGTGTCGAAGCTGTCGTGGATGTCGGTGATCTTGCGGTGGAAGAAGGTGGCGAGGGAATCGCACAGGGCTTGCGACGGCGGGATGTCGTTGGTGTTGGAGCTGGGGTTGGAGAGTTCCTTCACGATGATGAAGAGCTCCTTGCTGTTGTGTGCGTTGTTGTCGAGGCGGTCTTTGAAGGAGGTCCTCTTGGCAGACCTGATGAGTTGATGGTGGTGGCGGATGGCGTCTTTGTGGGCTGCGTTGCTGTCCGGTGTCTTTTCATTGTGCCATTTCTTCTCTAGATTCCGGCAGGTACGTTTGGATGCTAGGAGTTCCGGGGTGAACCAGCTGGCTCTCTTGCTGGTGTCTCTGTAGGTGGGTTTTTTCAGCGGGGCGAGGGTGTTGGCGCAGTCGTCCATCCATCGTCTGAGGTTGCGGGCAGCGTCGTCGGGGTTGGAGGGGTCGGTGGGTGGGCTGAGAGCGAGGTTTGTCTGTAGTTGGTCTTCTGTGACTTTGCTCCAGCAGCGGCGGGGGATCTGTTGGGTGCAGTGGTGTGCTGTGGGTTTCTGGAAGGTGAAGTGGCTGCAGCGGTGGTCGGTCCAGAGGAGTTCGGTGGTGTGGCTGAAGGAGACGTGGGAACTTGATGAGAAGACGGGGTTGAGCGTGTGGCCGGCGGCGTGGGTCGGCGTTGTGACGAGTTGTCTCAGTCCGAGGTTGTCGAGGTTGTCGATCAGGGTGGTGGAGTTGCTGTCGTTGTTGTTCTCCAGGTGAAAGTTCAGGTCTCCAAGGAGGATGTAGTCGGTGGAGGTCAGGGCGTGCGTGCTGATGAAGTCGGCGATTGAGTCGCTGAACTGGGGTCAGGGTCCAGGGGGTCTGTAGATGAGGGTGCCTCTTAGGGTGGTGTTGGGGTCCGTGTGGATCTGGAAGTGCATGTGTTCGGCGGTGCTGAGAGTGTCGTGCATGAGTGTCTGTGTGGGTGTGTGAGTGTCTCAGTGGGTCTGTGAGTGGGTGTATTAGTCTCTGAGTGGGTGTCTAAGTGAGTGCATGAATGTCTGAGTAGGTCTGTGAGTGGGTGAGAGAGTGTCTGAAATGTTCAGTGAGTAGGTGCATGAGTACCTGAGTGGGTTCTGCTCATTCTTTGCTCATTTTCTGCCTATTTTCTGTTCACTTCTGACCTTTATTTTACCTCTTTCTGCTCATTTACAATCTTTATTTAGCGAATTTCCCATCATTTCCAACCTCTATTTTGCCTCTTCCTGCTCGTTTCTGACCTTATTTTGCCTCTTCCTGCTCATTTCTGACCTTCATTTTGCCTCTTTCTGCTCATTTCTCTCCTTTATCTTGCCTCTTTCTGCTCATTGTTGACCTTCAGTCTGCCTCTTTCTGCTCATGTCTGACCTTTATTCTTCCTCTTTCTGATCCCTTCTCACCTTTATTTTGCCTCTTTCTGATCATTGCTGATCTTCATTCTGCCTCCTTCTACTCTTTTCTCACATTTATTTTGCTTCTTTCTGCTCTTTTCCCCTGGGACCGGCAGGGAAAGCAAGGTTTCCCTGCCTTGCTCTCATAGACAGGGAGCTGCTAAACATGCAGCTCCCTGTCTGTGAGAGCAATTTTTTTCTGTTTCCCTGCCCGCTTGACAGCAGGCAAGGAAACAGATGAAACCTCTGCTTCCAGCATGCAAGAGCATTTTGTCAGCTCCCACTTGCTGGAAGCGAAGTGTTTGCTGTGACCTGGTGGGAGCTTTGACAGCTCCTGCCAACTCAGAGCAAACAGTGTCCCAGGAGTGTGCATCCGGAACATAGCAGGAACCTGCCCTGGGGGATGGCGGTCCCCAGGGCCATTACTGACTTCAGGAGGGGGGCCTGTGGCCCCCTACTTTCACTTTCATTGGCCTGCCCCTGGGAGGTGGTGGTCCTTGGGGCTGAGAACACCCCAGGAGTGGGGCCCCTCCTTCTTTAAAAAAATGAAAGCCCCGGGAAGGTGGTGGTCTCCAGGTTGCGGGGGTCTGCGAGGCTCCCCACTCCATATTTAAGTTATCCCCGGGGAGGTGGGGGTCCCTGGGGCTTGGTGGGTCCATGCAACCCCCCCAAGCATTTTATTTTAAGCCCTAGGGAGGTGGTGGTGCCTGAGGGGGGACTGCCTGGCCCCTGCTTCTTAATATAATTAGCACCAGGGAGGTGGTGGTTCCCAGGGTATATTTAAGCCCTTGGAGGGGGGCCCTGTGTCTCACCTCCATTTTTTTTTAAATAATCCCTGCATGACCTCAGGACCTGGCCCAACCAGGGGCTACAATTAAAACAAGTGCGGGAGCCAGTGCTTGGTTTTTTTGTTAATTCATAAGCCCTGTGCGGTAAATTTCAGCATATTTTGTGTCTTGTAGCAAACTTTTTAAACTCTTTATAGAATTTGGTGTGGAAATGTGCTGTTCTAGTCAGCTTAACTCCCTGCTGTTGGCTTGTGGAATTGCTGGAGTTTAAATGAAGCCTCCAACCTCAATTCTTGACACAGCGTGGTAATAGATTGATGATGCAGGTGACGGTTGGGTTTAATATATTGATATCCTTTTCATAGATCTACCACTACATCGTCACCACTCTATCGCCTATCACAACATTAGCCAGGCAAAAATGATATAATTTTTAATTTAATAATTTTTGTTATTGCATTAGTTTTATATGGAACTCTTAAACGTTACCTTTTTATTGATTTGTTTTTACTTGCTATAATTAACTTCTATTGATGTAATCAAAATATTTTTACATATATAGGGGCACATGCATCAAGCATTTTTGCCTTCGCACATCGGCCCGTTTGCGAACGCAAAAAATGCTTTTCAGATGCAGCAAACCCTAATTTGCGATTCGGTAGCCTGTTACCGAATCGCAAAATAGGTTTGCGATTCGGTATTTGGAAGGGGCGTGTTTAGAGCGTCCCTTCCAAATACCGAATCCTAACGGTATGCATGAATGTTTTGTGACCCTGAATGCGGTCACAAAACATTTGGGAAGGGGTCCCCAAGAGACCCCCTCCCCTTTGTGAATGGTTGAAAAGCATTTTTAAGAGCAGGCAGTGGTCCCACGGACCACTGCCTAGTCTTAAAAAATGAAACAAAATCTTTTCATTTTACTTTTTGTAAAGCATCTTGTTTTCCTTTAAGGAAAACGGGCTGCTTTACAAAAAAAAAGATTGCTTTATTTAAAAGCAACCACGGACATGGTGGTCTGCTGACCTCAGCAAGCCACCATCCCCGTGATTTTTTGTGATTCCATGTGGGTCGCAAATTGCGATCTACCTTATTATTATTAATGAGGTAGCACGATTTGCGACCCCCTAGGAATCGCTATCTGAAACTCTTTGAGTTTCATGCATTGTAAATTGCGATTACCTAATTGCAATTCTCAGGAATTTGCAATTAGGTATTCGCAATTTACAATTTTGATGCATGTAGTCCATAGTTACCTCACCCTGTTACTACATATGTTTTTGAAGAACAGTTAAAGTACAGTTATGGTTGCGAATAAAAACTGAAAACCTCTGCAATTTACAAGTTATGAATAGCTACACAAACCATAACTCAGACAACAGCCACACATACCACAATGTGCGCACCAAATACAGTGACCATCACCTCACAATATTTATAGAGAATTTTAATGTTCTTTCTGTTTTAATTCATAATCATGTAATATTATGTTATATTGATTTGTATAGCGCACTAATCACCCGAGAGGTGAAGTATGTACATGTGTGGTCCCTAAAGTGCTTATACGAAGAGCCAGGTCTTCAGCTTCTTGCGAAACTCAAGTGAGGAGGAAGCTCTGATGTGTTGAAGGAGATCGTTCCATGTCTTGGGTGTATTGTAGGAGAATGAGCAACCTCCAGTTTTGCTTTTGTGGATGCGGGGAATGTGTGCAAGTGAGAGTGAGGCAGAGAGTAGGTGTCTGGTGAGTTGGTGAAAGTATTTGCAGCTGTTCAGGTATTCTGGTCCTGTATTGTGTAGGGCTTTGTATGTGTGCATTAGGGTTGTATGACAGAAAAACGCATGGCTAAACCACGCGTGCCTCAACAACGCAGCCCAAACAACGAATGCATCTGAACAACACAATCCTTTACCATGCATCCCTTTACCACGCATGACTTTACCACACAATTTCTTGGTTAAGGCATATTTGGTACAGGGAGTGGGGTAAAGATCACACCCCAGCCCCTACACCCTGAGCCCTAAAACCTAGCCCATGCCCTATAAACAACCCGACCCCTGAGCCCTAAAAACGACCCCATCCCTAAAACCTAAACCTACCCCGACCCCCCTGCCCTGAGCCCTAAAATCCTGCTGCTGCCCTATAAAAAAAAACAATCCCCCAAGCCCTAAAAACTACCCCAACCCCGGCCCCAGCCCCTCTTTCCTGTCTGTGTCAAGCTTTCTGTCCCGACGCTTCCTGTTCCTGTTCTTGCCCATCTAGACATCTGGACCGTGCACTGCCTTAACCACGCATATAAAAAAGGTATTCTCCATCAGTTGGGAGCTTGGATGTTACTGTATCCCCGACTACCTCCCCCATCTCAAGCCTTCGACAAACACTTTGCTTTATAGACAGTTAACATTTCACACAAGGGCCTCTTAGCAAATTTAGGTGCAAAGCTAGTCAGCGCTGTAATAGCTTTCAAAAAGAGTAGCTTCCTTGAATTAATGGTTTGTTTCCAGGAACCAGACTTCTCTAACAGGGCACCCAAATGGGAAAATGAGGAAGTAAAATGTATCTTAGTACAGCCTATCATAAGATTGCAACAGTTTGATGACCTCCTTCCACACTTCATCACAAATGTTTTGTCCAAGTTAACTAAAAGACCTAAATCCTTCATGTAATCGACAAAGCGTGTAAGTAGTCGCTGTAAACCCAGGGGAGTACCGGCCATGACCACGGCATTGTCAGCATAGAGGAGGGCTGGAATTGATTGGTGACCGATTTGTGGGAGGTCCCTACAGTGTTTGACCAAAACGTTGCCCAAGTTGTTGATATGTAGGGTAAACGAAATGAGAGCAAGGGCACAACCCTGTCTTACTCCCCTCTCTATGCCGACCGAGCGAATTCATTCCCTCTTTAGTCCATACCATACTCTGGTCCTACTCCCGGAGTATAGTTCTCTCAAGAATTGTATTATAGGAGAGTCAACATCCAGCTCCATCACCATAAGCCTCAATTTGTCATGTATAACACAGTCAAATGCGCTGGATAAGTCAACAAAGGTTAAAAACATATGGTGCAGAGACAGAATATTGAATCAAAAATATCGAGTTGCACAAATATTGAGTTGCAAATATCGTGGGTCAGAAATATCGACAGCAAGAATATCGTGGTCAAGAATATCGACTTAAGGTAAGTAATATCTCTTTTAAAAATATCGAAGTGTTTAATATCGTTTGCAAAAATATTGTTGTTAAAAATATTGTTTGTTTATTAATGTTATGTATTTCAGTATATATTTTATATGTATGTTTTGTATGTTTTTCTGTATAAGAAAGAATTGTTTGTAATTTTAATATATGTGTTACATTTTTAGTAGTTATTACTTTTTTTTATTTGAATTTTGCGTTTTTAGTTCCGTAGCTGGTTGTGGGTTCATAGGTAAATAGGGTGGGAAGTAATTTAATTATATAAAATGTATTGATTATTTTTTATTTATTAATATTTGTTTAATTGCGATGTAATAGTGGTAAATGTGTAAAGTTATTTATTATTAAATAACTAATAATTTGTTGTTAATTAATTTAAATTAATTAATTGGTAATTAATTATGGTCATTGTGTAATTAATTTTAGGTGTGTGTTGTGGTGTTTATAGGTTTTAAGGGTGGGAAGTAATTTATTTTTAATTGATGAATTAATAATTGGCGGTTAATTCATTTTTATTAAATAATTGGTAATTAACTATGGTAATTGTGTAATTATTTTAGGTGTGTGTTGTGGTGTTTATCGGTGTTAAGGGTGGGAAGTAATTTATTTTTAATTGATGAACGAATAATTGAATGTTAATAAATTTTTATTAATTAATTGCTAATTAATTATGGTAATTGTGTAATACATTTTTGGTGTGTGTTGTGGTGCTTATAGCTGTTAAGGGTGGGAAGTAATTTATTTTTAATTGATGAATTTATAATTGGATGTTAATTAATTTTAATTAAGTATTTGCTAATTAATTATGGTAATTGTGTAATTAATTTTAGGTGTGTGTGTTGGTGTTTATAGGAGTAAAGTGTGGGAAGTATTTTGTATTTAATTAATGAATATATAGTTGTTTATTAATGTTAATTATTTGATATGTATTTTGGGTAATTGTTTATTTTTTGTCTGTTGTGTTTACTTTTAAAGGGGTAAAGGGTGGGTATTAAATACATTTTAATTACTTTATTAGTTGTTAATGGTAATAGTTTTTAATTCATAAATAAGTTTTAATTGTGTTTTAATATTTTACAAATTAATTTACGTGTGTGTTGTGGATATCATAGTGTTAAAGTGTGTGTAGTCAATTAATGTTTATTAGATTTTTTTATTAATAATATTTTTTAAATTGATTATTAATTATGTTAATTTTGGGGGATTATTTGTTTGTAAATATTTTCTAGTTTAAAATAATTTTTTATTATAAATGTATTTATAATTTTATATTATATATTATTTGTAGGTTTTTATATGTAATTAATATAATATTTTTTCTTTTTATATATTTAAAATATTTGATTTTTCATTTAAAAATATTGTTTATTTTTATGATTTTTTATACTTTTTAATGTTTTTTATTTTTGTTTTAACTGTTTGAGTGCAAATAGTAATTTTTGACTCTTTGCTATCCAACACTTTTCCTAATGTTGCACTCACTGGAGTGGGAATAGTTATTTTTACCTCTCCGTTATCCAGAACGTTCCTTAATGTTGCACTCACTGGACTGGGAATAGTTATTTTTACCTCTCGGCTATCCAACACTTTCCCTACTGTTGCACTCACTGCAGTGGGAGAAGAAATTTTTACCCCTCCGCTATCCGACACTTCCCCTACTGTTGCACTCACTGGAGTGAAAGTAGTCATTTTTACGCCTCCGCTAACCAACACTTTCCCTACTGTTGCACTCACTGGAGTTGGAATAGTCATTTTTACCCCTCCGCTATCCAACACTTTCTCAACTGTTGCACTCACCGGAGTGGGAACAGTAATTTTTACCCCTCCACTATCCAACAATTTCCCTACTGTTGCACTCACTGGAGTTGGAATAGTAATTTTTATACCTCCGCTATCCAAAACTTCCTCTACTGTTGCACTCACTGGAGTGGGAATAGTAATTTTTACCCCTCCACTATCCAACACTTTCTCTACTGTTGAACTCACTGGAGCGGGAATAGTAATTTTTACCTCTCCGCTATCCAAAACTTTCCCTACTGTTGCATTCACTGGAGTAGGAATAATAAAATTAACCCCTCCGCTATCCAATAGTTATTCTGCTGTTGCATTCAGTGGAGTGGAAATAGTAATTTTTACCCCTCGGCTATCCAACACTTTCCCAACTGTTGCACTCTTTGGAGTGGGAAAAGTAATTTGTTCCCCTCCGCTATCCAACGCTTTCCCTACTGTTGCACTCACTAGAGTTGGAATATTAAATTTAATTATTCTGCTATCCAACACTTTCCCTACAGTTGCACTGATTGTATTGGGAAATTTAAGTTTAAATATTTTTTAATAGTTTAATGTTTTAATTTATTATAGAATGTTTTTTATATTTTAAATAATTGATATATATATATATATTATTTTTATATAATTTTGAAGTTTTAAAATAAATTAAAGATAATAGTTTATTAATTATTTTAAAGTAAATATATATATATATATATATATATATATATATATATATATATATATGTATAAATTATTATGTTTGTGTGTTTATCTTTTTTTTAATTAGGTGTATTTGTTATATTTTGTTAAAATGTATGTTAAATGTAATTTATTTTGTTAAAATTAATATTAATATTTAATATATTTAATATATATAGCATTTTATTTTATATACATATTTAAATCGATATTTTTTACATCGATATTTTTGATTTGATACTTTTGAACTTACCTGTGTAGGTATGGGAGTCGATATTTTTGTAGTCTATATTTTTTTACAATATTTCGAGCATGGATGTTTTTGTCATCGATATTCTATCAGTGAGCCAAACATATGACCCTTCTTAACCAGAGTATAGTTTCCTACTTAGGGCCCGATTACGATCTCGCTCGGAAGGGCTACAGACCACATCCGTCAAGAGCGAGCCCGACTCGCTGCCCCTTTTTCCGAATGACTCGTACCGCTGTACAAGCGAGCAAGTACGATGCGTATATAGCCTCGCGCTCCAAACGACTCGTACCAGTCAGCGATGCCTTCCGGACGACTCTAACATGGCTGACTCACGCTGTGTAATGGGGCCGATTTCTGAGCGAGCAAGTACGATGAGCGCGTCTGTCAGTTAGATAGACTCGCTCCTGATGAAATGTCGTGGTTGCCGGAGACATACTTTGGGGGCCCTTAGTGGGCCCCCCTTCACCTGTAGCGCTACAAATCGGTCACTAGAGGGACCCAAGGGTCCCCTCTACACATGCATGCATGGTGCGGAGAGCACCGAGGCGTCCCCGCGACAGGGTCGCCTTTTTCCACGACCTACCTTTTTTCTCTATGGGAGCCTATGTACGCGATGTACAACAGGCTCCCATAGACTTCAATGGGACTTTGAGCGACCCGCGTCCGTCAGCGCGCAATTGCATCGTACTCGGTCGCTTGGAGCCCCAGAGCCCGAGTCGTTCGGAAAGCTCTACGGGCCCGAGTCGGCCGTAGGGCTTTCCCAGCGAGATCGTAATCGGGCCCTAAAAGGTTAAGGTTAATTCAGGTTCAGTAGTACCTAGACCACTATGGAATCCATATTGGAGATCTGAAAGAATCTCATTATTAACAGCCCACACTTCTAATCTACTCAAGATAATATGGCAAACGACTTTCATCAGAGAGCCAAGCAGTGAGATGGGCCGATAAGAAGCTGGATTAGACTGGTCACCATTCTTATAGATGGGAACAATTACTGACTCAGACCAGGTGTGCAAAAAGCCAACACTACAACATGCCCCTAGCACCAGGGTCAATAAGGGGCCCCAAAGGGGAATAGTTGCCACAAAAAGATCGACAGGGATTCGGTATGGGCCTGGTGCTCTCACACCCTTACTGGCCGTAAGTACTCTATTGACCTCATCTAGTGAGAACGAAAGGCTATTGAATCTGCACGTGACCTCCAAAGTGGTTATCCGATAATCAACAGAAGCTGTCACTCCCGACGCCGTGCTTGTATTTTAGTATACCTTGGTGAAGTGGGCCACCCAATCGGTTTCCGTAATAGCAGTCTCTTACCGTGGGACCATCTCAGTTCTCTTAAAAATTGACTATTTATAACATGCCAAAAAGCTGTACTATCTTTGTTTAGACTTGTTTCAAGAAGAGACTCCCAGACTTCGTCCCTTAAATTTTTTTTCTGCTTTTTAGAACTAATTTATATTCAAGTCTACATGTTTGCACTTCCTGTGTACACCTTGGGAATTAATGGAGAGCAGCCATAAGCTGCTTGTGGACCCTGGAAGTTTTGGAATCAAACAAACCATGTCAGTTATGACTGGGCTGGCGTCTCGCATCAGTTAAGAAATCCCTACACCCATTGAGAATAGTTAGGAAAGCAAAGCATTTACAATGTCCCTAGGGTCAGACGCCTCATCCAGACAGATCTCAAAAGCCTTTCTCTGGTTATTAACTAACTTTTCTAGGAAAACATCCAGGTTAACCTGCGAGCTGCATAGTGAAAAACGATTACAGTTTGCTATCTCAATATTATCTACAACACATTTATTACTGCTCCCCCCCATCTCATCAGACCATTAAAACTAAGATCTATGCTCTGTGGAAAGTGGTCACTCCACGGGATGGTATGTGTGGTAAAAATAGAGAGGGGTGTAGAAAGATTATGTGATGTTATAATATTGTCAATTATTATATTATCACCCCTTTCATTTAATGTACATTTGAACAGCGCTGGGGTGTGTGCACAATTGGTTAGTGAAAGCAAGATTGTATTTAAACAATAATTTGTTCAATTTATCCCCATAGCCATTGTGAATGAAGTGAGATTGATCCTCATCATAGATGTCCGGCAGATCACAGATTTTTTAGATGATAAAGGGCACAAATGTATAATAAAGTTGCTGCCCCAAAGTATGGTGACTACCCTATTATCACTCTTACGGATAGACTTAAGGTCTGAATCAAACTGACCAAAAACAACGGGCAAATCGCTCATCGGTGCATTGTTGTAAAGGTTGACCAGCACAAGATGATCATGTGGCAATATATCAATAAGAATAATTTGAAAATACATAGTTGCCACCACAGATGTTATGTTGAGGAGGGGCAAGTCATTAGATGTATAAGAAAATAGAACTTTCTTGGCCCTCCGGCTTTAGAAGGCACAGCTGGTACATGACATGTTCGATAGCAATTAATATGAATAGGCTCGACAGACCAATGCTCCTGAAAACATAAAATCTGAAAATGCATTACAAATTCCAACCGTTCTGGGATGTCAACCTTGGCACAAACACCTGCCACGTTCTAAAATAAAACCTTATAGTGTGTTTGAATTGGAGCACTCTTACGCATTGAGGGGCCGATTCCGATCTCGGCCGGTAGGGCACTGAATCGGATTCGGCTTTGCCGGATCCGATTCGGAGCCCTCTTTCCGACCGATTCGTACGTGCGTCCGGGCGGCGAGTACGATGCGGCGCACGCGAAATCGCCCGACCGACTCGTTCGCGCGTCCTAACCGCACCGATCGACTCACACGGACATGACTCGCACCGCGCGATGGAGACGTTCCCCGGCCGGGCAAGTACGATGCGCGCCGCGAGCAGTCTGACCGACTCGCGCAGTCCGGCTCCAAGGAGCAGTCGGAGCCGTACTTCGGGGGTCCGTGTCGGACCCCCCTGTACACGTAGCCGCGCGAGTCGCACACAGGGGGGACCCATGGGTCTCCCCTACCTGTGCGTGAATGGCGCGAGTCGCTTCACCGTGTACCCGCTGTAGGGGGCGCCCTTGTTCGCCTCGCACCCATTGAGTCAATGGGAGCCCGCGTACGCGTTGTACGACCAGCTCCCATTGACTTCAATGGGAGTGCGACCGAATCGAGTCCGATAGCATACGGACGCATCGTACTCGTTCGGTCGGGCTGCTAGGGTCCGATTCGGTCGGAAATCTCTCCGGGTCCGGCTCGGCCCTATGGGGCCGATTCCGATTCGGGCCGGAAATCTCTCCGACCGAGCCGGACCCGGAGAGATTTCCGACCAAATCGGACCCTAGCAGCCCGACCGAACGAGTACGATGCGTCCGTATGCTATCGGACTCGATTCGGTCGGACTCCCATTGAAGTCAATAGGAGCCGGTCGCACTAGCGCGTACGCGGGCTCCCATTGACTCAATGGGTGCAAGGCGATCAAGGGCGCCCTACAGCGGGTACGCGGCGAGCGACTCGCGCCGTACACGCACAGGTAGGGGGACCCATGGGTCCCCCTGTGTGCGACTCGCGCGAGCTACGCGTACAGGGGGTCCGACACGGACCCCCGAAGTACGGCTCCGACTGCTCCTTGGAGCCGGACGGCGCGAGTCGGTCGGACTGCTCGCGGCGCGCATCGTACTTGCCCGGCCAGGGAACGTCTCCATTGCGCGGTGCGAGTCATGTCCGTCGCGAGTCGATCGGTGCGGTTGGGACGCGCAAGCGAGTCGGTCGGCGATTTCGCGTGCGCTCGCATCGTACTCGCTCGCCCGGACGCACGTACGAATCGGTCGGAAAAGAGGGCTCCGAATCGGATCCGGTAAAGCCGAATCCGATTCGGTGCCCTACCGGCCGAGATCGGAATCGGCCCCTGAGTCTTTAATAGAGGCACTAGCCAAATTGCTTACGCATAAGGGGGGGCAGGAGGGGGTCTTAGTGTATGATTACAATGTTTCACGTCAGACAAAGGCCCCCGATTCTCATTGGCTTGGTCAATGCCAGGTAAGAGGCTTACAGATGGACTATTGAAAAGTCAATCTATACCATCTAATGTCGCTAACGTGGCAAAACGATTATTAGTTGGAATAGCAGGACGAAATTCAGGAGCGTAGGCAGATAATGGCCTAGCATTCAAACTTGGACACTTTAAGAATTGTTGATGGTCGATAAAACTAAGTGGTAGGACAGCTATTTGATCTTTGACACAGTTGATACTATCTTGCGTGGAACTAGCTCATTACCTAAGCTCAGGTATCTGAAAGACAAAACTACGCAGTCACCAGGTAAGGTTTAGGCCATCTACCAACTCATTTAACTCTTCTCACCATTTTAAACTCTTCAAAAAGGCCCCCCTGTAAGCCTGTTTTATTTCCCACCCAATTCAAAGACTTATTTCTCAGGGAATTCCAAGGTTCAGTAGCCGAAGTTGATAGGATGGGTACATTAGCCAAAATTATAACGTAAGATGTTGCTTGGGTGCAGGTCAAGGAAATCAGAATTCCTGCCCATGGTACCTCTAGCCAACTTGTTGCAAAATTGCATGCTTTGGGGAGTCATGCTATGGGTCCCGTTCTGAGTATTCAGGCCACAAGCAGAATTCTTTGGACATAGTTGCTTGCCCTAGAAAGTGGTGGAACTATAGGGACACCCATACAGTGGCGACTGCCTTGGAACGGGGGTGGCGGGGCGGGGGTATGAAAAAATAAACGTACCTTTGCTGCCGTCGCCGCACGCCTCTCCTCCATCCTCACTTTGCACTGGCACCCAGACTCCCAGACTCTCCCAGCCAATCACGACTCTACATCAGCAGTGTTGTGATTGGTCTGAGCGGCCTGTTTGGTCGCTCAGGAACTGCCTGGGCATGTTCACCACCCGGCAGTGCAACACAGCCAGGTGGAGAACATGCTAAGTGTGCACCACGGCCAAACCGTCATGCGCAATTAGGGAGTGCAAACCACTCCTCACTCTGCTCTGGCGAGCTCAGCCGCCCCGCCCCGTCCTGGCTCCAAGTCCCGCACAGAAAAATAAAATGATAATGTCTTGTTATTATCATTGTCTTTTTTTGCACTGCTCAAAGAGCAGTGGGGCAACACTCCTCCGCCTTAGCGGAGGAGCCGCCACTGCACCTATAGTATGAATGGGAGCACTACGGGGCCTGGGGGGATGGAATTCAGACTAGCCATTTCTGGAGGGTCGGTGGATACACTAGAAAATACATTGTTGCGGTCATTGTTCACATCACCCGTGACATAAGGGGCAGCAGGGAATGCTGACGTTGCTTCTACAAAAGTGCTACTATCCCTCAACTATCTCATATTGGCAAGGCTAGTTTCTATTCTATCTAGGCGACCTAACAGAGGCTTAAGTTGCACCCTTAGATTTGTTTCAAATCTAACACATAATTGGTCAGAGAGGTTCAAGTCAGGCGCGACTCCCCCAGTATCATGCTTAGAATTGCCATTGTTGGACCTCATTACCTCTTTCCTCCTCTTAGTGCCGCCTATTTTCTTTTTGGCAAGGGGTTTTGTTGTATCTTACCACAGGTAGCCGAGATGAGTTTTGTAAGATAACTGTCACCACTCATCCACACAGGCACCCAAGCATTCCATTCATCACAGTCACACCAACATTCCAATACCAGCTCTCACTCTGGCTGAGCAGAAGGGAGACAGCTGGGCTGGAAACATATAATAATACAATCAGGATATAACCGGTTTGTTAGATAGAATGGTGTCTTTCTGGTCTGGGCAGATATGGTCAGGTTTCTCCAAGTCAATAGGTGTGCAGACAGTACCTCTGATAGGAGGGAGGGTCAGAGGAGGGCCCTTGTTCTCCATCACGCTGAAAACAAACTGACAGGCCAGCTCCTTCTAAGTAGAGTCTATTTTCCGTTAGTGCAATATCCTTAGAAATCATCCGTGCTGCACGTGCCAGGAAGGAGTCAATGGTGGTAACAGTAGCTCTCGAAGTGGAGCTACCCGTAATTTTCCTCTTACCCATTGCCAGATTGGCATAGACCATCAAAACCAAGTAATTGGGTGTCTGCAGATTTAAGAGAAGGAATAGAAAAGCCCAGCCCAGCCTCTTCCGGCCAAAAGCTTCACCCGGGCAAGTCTGCGTGTGTCCCGTGCAGCGGGCATCGCAGCACGCAATAGCTCTGATCACAGGCATGTGGGCAGCCCCTGAAAGAGTGGTGCAGGCTGGGGATGAAGTCCCACCCCAGGTGAGTAAGGCAAGTCTCCCAAGAAGTGGGCATTGAAGCTCTCTTAAAGCGCTAATCAGAGACGTGTGGAAGGCCCCTTAACGAGTGGTACAGGCTGGGGGACGAAGTCCCACTCCAGCCGAGTAAGGTAAGTCTCTGCTGTGCATATGAGGCTGATGTCCCAGAATGCAACACAGGTAATTATGCAATACATCTTACTAAAAAGCATGTTTGCTTTTAATATTTCTTAATCCAGAACATGCTCTGAAATGTTTCAGAGAATGCTTTAAAAGATGATTTGAGGTTGATTCATTTTTGTAGCCATCGCTTTCTCCTCTCGGCATGGAGAACGATGTTATAGAAAAAGTTTCCGAAGGTGGTTTTTTTACTAAGATATACCCTGCCCAGAAAAAGTTATGAATGTTTAGAGTCTTCGTCCCATTGTATTGTAATATATTTTACATTAGTGCACTGTGTTACTCACACAAATGTGGCCCCAGACACTGAGTAATCCTTGTCCATTTTGCTGAAAGCATGGGCTTGCATGCATGGTTAGTGGAGTGTTTGACAGTCCTGTGCCCTGTTTGGGAAGTCTTATGTTGTTAGGAAGGATACAGAGGCACTCTACTCTTGTTGCGGCAAACTAGGCAATGTAATACGACATATTTATGTCACAGAAAAATGGAAAAGATGAGAATTTATCAATACGTATCTCTACCGCGATGTGCCTTGGTCTAAGTGGTTGCCTATACACAGCCTGGGTTTGTACCATACTGTTGCATAAGAATGTACTAAATACATTTGAACCTCCTTGTCTTGTAACAGGCTGAACTGAATTGTCAGTAGTGGTGCAGTATGGCTCATACACCCGGCACTTCCGTATGGTGAGAAACAGTATTAACTCTCTACTGACCTCCCCCTATCACCAAACCCCACACAGCCGGCCAGACTAAGCCAACGTTCTCTTAATCGATTAAGGAAGCAAAGGAATAAAATTCAAAAAGCGCCTCCACTAGCAAAGCAGGAAAGGCTATACTCCATCTTTACCAAAACAAAACCAGACCAAGGGCCTCAATGTCGGGACGAAAAAACAATCACAACAGAATCGTCCTCAATTTCGCAACCACTGAACCAGTGTGCAGTGAACCAACAAGCCGAACAACTAAATCAAGCAGAAGCGGCAGCCCATGGCAACAACCAGCTTCCAACACTAGACTATAAGCAGCCCAAGGGCCAAACTCCACCTACGGCCCAAGTAGAGCACTCTACCTTGCTCATGCCCATGACGACCTATACAGGCCGACCAACCAACTCAAACTCTGACTCTAAACAGCTGCCCGACATTAACGTGACCGGAAGCAAACCTGAAAGCCACTCAAGCACAAACCTTGAATCCTTCAATGGGGCACGCCACAGTAAAACAAAAAAATGTCTCATCAAAATCCCTGCATTCTCAGATCCAAACGCATGGCAAGAACAGAGAACTCAACAGCAGGGAACGCGGGGATTCTAGTAAACAATATGAACATCCCATGCAAACCCCTGATAGAGAGAAATATGGGACCCAAATCAATCAGAAGATTCCCCCGACACAAAGCAAGGGGACCGAATGCACAATCACTTCCATGACAGCCCACCCAGGGCCGACTAAGCTAGTTTTCATCCCGGAATACTAATCAAGGTGGGCCCACAACATTCTGAACAGGGGCTATTTGATCCTCCTGTTTCAGTCAATTCCAAATCTAAATGACATAACATCAGCAAACATTTTGGCAATCAAATTCCTAGAACCGCGACGAGCTCAAGAGCCAGAGGCTACCCAGGTATCCATCCTCTCACCCTTATGGGTATAAAAAATCATGACCAATCAACTAGCCTTTGAAAGCTGGGGTAAAAAAATCGAACAAGCAGGGATCAAGGGTTACCCAATAGCCTTCCTGCACCAGCTCCCCCAGCCAACCTATTCAATCTAAAAATGAGCCAATGGCTCTCAAAGCCCAAATATTCCCACTGCTTTCACCCGCACTGTTCATTTAGGGATCCAATATCGAGAAACGAAATCCGGTCCAGAGGACGCGACCGTAGCAGAATAATGTCACCCCACACCAATTGGGGCTGGCTCTCAACTGTCCTACAAACCAGAACGGGCATCTGACAAACAGCTACAACTGTAGACAAGTCAAGTTTTATTGATAGAGACCTCTACTGAGATCCACAATATGATAATACAATATATGCAAGTTAATCGAATACATAGTGCCACAATATAAAAATGCAACATATACAGAAGAAATTATTATTCACAGTGACAACATCTCTACAACGATAGAAGAAACCATTGAAAATATTTAAAAGCTTATTAACATACCAATTCATCTGGGGGAGCTCTTATTAACTCAATCAGTCCCATAGTTCTAGAGATATTATATTTAGTGCAAGAGCAATATGACAATATCATTTATGCCAGTTAATCAGATCCATAGTGCCACAATGTAAAAATGTATTATATACAAAAGAAATTATTATTCACAGTGGCAGCATCTCTAAAACAATGGAAGAAACAATTAAAAAAATTAAAAATCTTTATAACATACAGATTCACCTGGGGGAGCTCTTATTAACTCGATCAGATCCATAGTTCTAGAGAAATTGGGGCCGATTCACAGAACTAATCTGAGACAAAATCCTAAACTTACAACTTTTGGTATTCACAGAAGGCATTTAGTAGTAGTAAAGTTAGGATTTTGTCTTAAGTTTGACTTAAGACAAACTTAAGACAGACTTAAGACAGACTTAAGACAGACTTAAGACAAACTTAAGACAGACTTAAGACAGACTTAAGACAAACTTAAGACAAAATCCTAACTTTACTACTACTAAATGCCTTCTGTGAATACCAAAAGTAGTAAGTTTAGGATTTTGTCTCAGATTAGTTCTGTGAATCGGGCCCATTATATTTAGTGCAAATAAGTTTCGAATATCGAATGCGTGCATCAACCAAACAATTGTTGGGACAAACAAATAGGACATGTATCAAACCTTGAATGCCTCCATTACAAAGATCACAGTGGCCAGATTACCAAATATGCCGCCCCAGTTTTTTGTTAAATCTTTTAGTGGTAACGTCCTCAATCTTAACATCAAAATGCAACGCCTAACCTGATGGTCTAGTGAGAATCTCAGCTATTTTGGAGTCACTTTGTACTCCACACTCGCCAAAAAAAGATTATTGTGAGATAACTATTGACAATAGAGCTTATCCATATCAAAGCTCAATCTCAGGTAGATTTTTTCAAAAAGAACTTCAGGAGTGTTGGAGACAAAGGGGTCGATTCCGATTCGGGCCGGAAAAAGCACCGACCGACTCGGAGCCGGAAAAATTACCGACCGACACGTACCAGTGGCGCCCGACACGCCAAGTACGATGCAAGCCGCGATAAATCCGACCGACACGTCAGGAAACCAAGCCGACCGACCGAGCCGCTCGGAAAATAGCAATCCGGCCGGAAAAACACGCGAATCCAACCGACCGACACGCACCCGGAACAAATCCGACCGAATCGTACCCGCCAACTCCAACCCGCAAAGTACGATGCAAGGCGCGAAAAACCCGACCGAGTCGGACGGAGGACAAGCCGTACGACCGACACGCATACAAAACCGAGCCGAAGCAACACAATACACCGCGACCGACGCGTACGCAGCATACAAAACTGCACTAACACAGCGTGAGCGAAACGGAGAACACCGTACGAGACCAATGCAGGGTCCGACTCGGTCACAAGAACGTTTCCAACATACACAAACAGCACAAAGGAAAAATCACCCAAAAAAAGGCCAAACAAGCAATTAGCAAGCCAATAAATACTGGGGGGGTGGGGACAGAGAACAAAGACACACCCACAACTCCACCTATATAAAGGACACAAATCACTACCATGAGCCTTTGCAAATGCCATTCCACTGCCAGCACCCAAGAGAAAGCAACCACACACCCACAGCTCACCCCTCACACAAGCCACACACCATCAGCACACCAACAAATACCTACCTCACATACACCCAGCAAAACACACACTCACACACCCTCACCTGCACACCAACACACACATCACTCACCATCACCACCCATCACCATGCCCCCAAGAAGAATCCCAAGTTCCTAGATTGTGAATTGGAAGTCCTGGTAGAGCGAGATCCTCAGGGTGGAGCCACAGCTGTTTGGCACTCTGGTCCAACAGACCCCCATGTCGCAGAAAACCAAGATGTGGGAGAGGATCATCAACAGGGTGAACGCCCAATCACCATGTCGGCGCACAAAGACGGACATCCAGAACAGGTGGTATGACGTGCGCAGGAGGGTACGGGACCTGCTGAAGCATAGACTACATCAACAGCCAACACACCGGCAGTGGCCCTCCTGCCAAGCCAATATACCTCAGGCCCTGGGAGGAGAAGGTGCGGGCCATCCTTCCGCCAGTGAGCGTATATGGACTAGAGAACATCCCAGAGCCTGGTGAGTACACAACAAATGTACACAATAAACTGCCACAAAACACACACATCACTGTCAAGGGGAGAGTCAAACCATGCACACATAGCAATTACACAGCAACTAGAACAGAATCATCCCAAAATGTGTATGTCAGTCAGATAAACACAACACATGCCATCAAAAAAGTCACATCCAACTGTGCCAACACATGTACAAACACAACCACAACTACAGCTAGGCAGTGGCACAAATAGAACTAACAAACACATCCACACATGTAGCCACCACAACAACACCAACACACAGTGAAGACCACTCAAAGGAAGGAATTCTGTGTATGCTGGCCAAGTCAGTGTAGCCAATAGCATCATGGGAGTCGCAGTCACACATATTGCCCCCCACAACTGTCCCATCAACACCACCATGAACCATGCGCACATCACAGGGAGTGGAGAAGGACTCACAAGATGGCTGACACTGGCTACTGCTGTGGGAAGCACAAGGCCCTGCTGGCAACTGTGCACCAACAAACAGCAGGACACCACTGACTGACATCCTGAGAGACAACTTACACTCCCTGCAATGCAAGCACGTTCCATGGGGGAAAATCTGGCTGGCTGGGTGGGAAGGGGGACTTGCAGCACTGACCATAGTCACCAGCACCGCCCCTCACACACCCCCAACACAAACTCCACAGAACCCACCTGGTAGAATGCAATGCCCTCCATCCTAACACAAGATCCCACAAAGAACCACCACCCTGGGTTATGTTGTGTGAAGCACAGGGACACTCTTGGGACTCTTAGCCAAACAACTGCCAGGACAACACTCCCAGCCATCCTGTCAGCACAGCCAGCCCACCCCACAGGGAAGCAGATTCAAAAGGAAGGAAGCATGGGCATGCTGGGAAGGGGGTGGAGGCAATAGCATGATGGGAGTCGTAGTCACTGATATTGGTCAGCCCCACAACTGTCCCATCAACACCACCATGAACCATGCTCACATCACAGGGAGTGGAGAAGGACTCACAAGATGGCTGACACTGGCTACTGCTGTGGGGAGCACAAGGCCCTGCTGGCAACTGTGCACCAACAAACAGCAGGACACCACTGACTGACATCCTGAGAGACAACTTCCACTCCCTGCAATGCAAGCACGTTCCATGGTGGGATATCTGGCTAGCTGGGTGGGAAGGGGGACTTGCAGCACTGACCATAGTCACCAGCACCTCCCCTCACACACCCCCAACACAAACTCCACAGAACCCACCTGGTAGAATGCAATGCCCTCCATCCTAACACAAGATCCCACAAAGCACCACCACCCTGGGTTATGTTGTGTGAAGCACAGGGACACTCTTGGGACTCTTAGCCAAACAACTGCCAGGACAACACTCCCAGCCATCCTGTCAGCACAGCCAGCCCACCCCACAGGGAAGCAGAGTCAAAAGGAAGGAAGCATGGGCATGCTGGGAAGGGGGGTGGAGGCAATAGCATGATGGGAGTCGTAGTCACAGACATAGCTCACCCCCACAACTGTCCCATCAACACCACCCTGAACCATGCTCACATCACAGGGAGTGGAGAAGGACTCACAAGATGGCTGACACTGGCTACTGCTGTGGGGAGCACAGGGCCCTGCTGGCAAATGTGCACCAACAAACAGCAGGACACCACTGACTGACATCCTGAGAGACAACTTCCACTCCCTGCAATGCAAGCACAGTTCCATGGTGGGATAACTGACTGGCTGGCTGGGTGGGAAGGAGGACTTGCAGCACTAACCATAGTCACCAGCACCTCCCCTCACACACACCCCAACACAAACTCCACAGTACCCACCTGGTAGAATGCAATGCCCTCCATCCTAACACAAGATCCCACAAAGAACCACCACCCTGGGTTATGTTGTGTGAAGCACAGGGACACTCTTGGGACTCTTAGCCAAACAACTGCCAGGACAACACTCCCAGCCATCCTGTCAGCACAGCCAGCCCACCCCACAGGGAAGCAGATTCAAAAGGAAGGAAGCATGGGCATGCTGGGAAGGGGTGGAGGCAATAGCATGATGGGAGTCGTAGTCACTGATATTGGTCACCCTCACAACTGTCCCATCAACACCACCATGAACCATGCTCACATCACAGGGAGTGGAGAAGGACTCACAAGATGGCTGACACTGGCTACTGCTGTGGGGAGCACAAGGCCCTGCTGGCAACTGTGCACCAACAAACAGCAGGACACCACTGACTGACATCCTGAGAGACAACTTCCACTCCCTGCAATGCAAGCACGTTCCATGGTGGGATATCTGGCTAGCTGGGTGGGAAGGGGGACTTGCAGCACTGACCATAGTCACCAGCACCTCCCCTCACACACACCCCAACACAAACTCCACAGAACCCACCTGGTAGAATGCAATGCCCTCCATCCTAACACAAGATCCCACAAAGCACCACCACCCTGGGTTATGTTGTGTGAAGCACAGGGACACTCTTGGGACTCTTAGCCAAACAACTGCCAGGACAACACTCCCAGCCATCCTGTCAGCACAGCCAGCCCACCCCACAGGGAAGCAGAGTCAAAAGGAAGGAAGCATGGGCATGCTGGGAAGGGGGAGGAGGCAATAGCATGATGGGAGTCGCAGTCACAGACATTGCTCAGCCTCACAACTGTCCCATCAACACCACCCTGAACCATGCTCACATCACAGGGAGTGGAGAAGGACTCACAAGATGGCTGACACTGGCTACTGCTGTGGGGAGCACAAGGCCCTGCTGCCAACTGTGCACCAACAAACAGCAGGACACCACTGACTGACATCCTGAGAGACAACTTACACTCCCTGCAATGCAAGCACGTTCCATGGTGGGATAACTGACTGGGTGGGTGGGTGGGTGGGAAGGAGGTCTGGCTGTCAACCAAACACAATCAATGCAGACCATGTTCACACCCCAGAAAATACATAGAAATGCCCAAATAATGCAGGACAATGTGCCACACCAATATCAACCCCTGACTGTGACGACTTAGGACAATGCAATGTACAGGCCCGCACCCAGAGGCACAGTCACAACTGTCATGTGTGTCAACCACTGATGCCTGCAGAAACATGACATACATTGTTTGTGTCTCCCAAAAACAGGTGATGATGGGGACACAGCAGCAGACGCTGAGGAGTCCCAGTCCCAGGCTCAAGAGGATGCCGAGCTCACAGGCGTCGTACAGCCTCTGTCCTCCTCGGACGATGAAGAACAACCTGGCACATCCGGTGCAAGTCAACATGCAGCACCAGCAGGACCACCAGCTGCAGCACCAGCAGGACCACCAGCTGCACCCCCTGCACCCACCCCTCCAACGACTGTCACCACGAATACCATCCCTGCCGACATGGACAGAATAAGGAGCAACACCAGCACAGTGACCCTGGACCAACCTGGGGCCATGGACACCACCACCACCACCAACCCCCAAGGTGGACAAAGGGTTATCTGTGCGTGCCACTGCACACACTGCACATGTCAGAAGGGGTGGTGGGAGGGGTGGGATACAGAGGTCGCTGCTTGCAGACGTTGCTGGTGTGCATGACGACCCACAACTGGTACGCATAGCTGATGCGTACCAGTCCAGCACCGGAGAGCTCAGCCAGGTAGTGGGGCTCCTCAGAGACATTAAACAGCAGCAGGCTGCCCATCATGCCCGCTTGGACTCCCACATGTCCCACGTGGAGTCACACATGTCCCGTGTGGACTCACACATGTCCCGCGTGGAGTCCAAGTGGGATGCACTGCATGAGATGACGGCGGTGCACAGGGACATTTTACAATGCCTCCGCCAGATGAACAGCAACCAGTCCACACCTCCCTGTGTGCCAACAACATCTGGTGCCGAACAAACTGCAACTGCCACAGGGAGGGAGGAGGACTCTGGCGGAGAGTCCCCTGCACCGCAGCAGCCTGCACTTGAGGGCCCCCCCCAAGAAGAGGGGTCGTCCGAGGAGGGAAAAGTGAGAGGCCGATGGCCAAGCGCAACTCCCAGGAAGCCTGAACCTGTTCTGGATGTTCGCCTTTGTGCACAGACTGTTCACCCTGTTGACGGCAACACTACTCCCACACATTGCATGGGGAGTACAAGTTGGACCAATGTGTCAGACAACTGTGGCCCCGATACTGGGGATCCTGTCTACCCGGACTTTCTATTCACCTAGGAACTTGGGATTGCAAGATTCATGTACAGCACAATCCATCCTATGCACTATTAACACAAATGTATCACAATAAACACACTAATACACCATACTTGCCCTGTCGTGATTCCAACGTGGGTGCTGTTATGGGGATGATGAACTGCAAAATTACACTGTGTATGCGAACAGCAACAGCAAGGACAACACAGGCATGTGAGTACAGGCAACGTGACACACATGAGGGAGACACACCACCAGGGCTACACGACACATACACACCTAGGCCATCTGACTCATTGCCTACACTGATGTCGCCAGGGAAGACGGTGCAATGCACAGACACCACACCCATTCCCAGTTGTAGTCAAGTAGCCCACAGGTGCAGTAAGCAAATGGCAGTCAAATGTGTGACCACAGACAACGCACATCACAAAGTGAAGCACAGGTTTATTACACAGTTGCAACATGCCGTAACCACTACAGATGCAAGGTAACCCCACCTGGCAGCGGGCACACAGTCAACAACTGTAGACGGAAGGAAGTCCATGGGTGTGGCGCACATCACCTGTAGGGACACAACAGCTACCAGCCTGGATGTGCAATCACGTCGTCGGTGGACACAGTTGACCAAACGAATCTGAAAGTACCCTGTGAAGGACAGAAATGACACACAGTCAAAAGCAATGGAGTACAGGACAGAACAGCAAAACTCATGCACAATACATGTTACAAGATACCCACCCAGAACCAAGTTAGCATGTCAACACTGTTGGGGAGTACAGCCCACCTGTCACCACACATCGCAACACACATCCAGTCAAGTAGCCCATGGACACACTCCAACAGCACCAGAGCACCACCCACACATCATGCCAACTCACATCATTGACATGACACCTCAGGATACTCACATTCAGCTAAAGAAGTTGGTGATGAGCTGTGTGCGGACATCACCATCACCATCATCATCATCATCGTCACTGGCATCATGGTCCAGGCCAGGATCCTCCACAGGTGGCGGATGTTGGTCATTGTCATCCTGGATGAGAGGCAACTCCTTCCGCACTGCCAGGTTGTGGAGCATGCAGCAGACGATGATAATCTTGCACACTTTCGCAGGGGCATATGGGAGGGACCCTCCGGTCTTGTCCAGGCAGCGGAAGCGGCTCTTCAGGAGACCAAAGGTCCGCTCAATCACTCTCCTGGTCCGACCATGTGCCTCATTGTAGCGCATCTGGGCAGGTGTCACAGGGTTCCTGAGGGGTGTCAGCAACCACGGCATGTTGGGGTATCCCGAGTCACCTATGGACAGACAAGTGCACATTAGCTGACTTGGAAAAGTGGGCTGAATACTACAGATCAGATCACACACAATGGCACAAAGTCAGTACACACCGACAAGCCAGGCACGCTGGTTCTGCATCTGTGCCATCATCCTGGGGATGCGACTACTCCTCATCACAAAGGCATCGTGTGCTGAACCAGGGAAACGGGCACACACGTGTGTGATGGTCATGTCTGCAAGACACACCACCAGTGCATTGACCGAGTGGTAGTGCTTGCGGTTCCTGTAGGCCTGCTCCTGGGCCTGTGGTGGTACCAAAGCCACATGTGTCCCATCAATGGAGCCAATGACATGTGGCATCCTCCCCAGGGCATAAAAGTCACTCTTCACGTCAGTGAGTCGTCGCAGTCTAGGGAAATAGATGTACCGGTTCAGGAAGAGCAACATTGCCGCCAAAACATCGCGGAGCACACGGCTGAACATGGTCTGTGACATCCCACCAGCAGTCGCCACAGTATGTTGGAAGGTACCAGTGGCAAAGAAGTGTAGGGCTGCCATCACCTTCACCTTGGGGGTCAGCGCTGTAGGATACGGCCGGCCAGGCTGCAAATGTGGGGACAACTGCACTGCCAAATCCTCAATCAGCTGCCTGGTGAAGCGGTACCGTCGGATGCTGTCCCGTTCCACCATCGTTGCCAGGTCTGGGAATGGCCGATAGACAGCAGGAGCCCTGCAGTGCAGAGGAGAAGTAAGCAAGATTGTCAGTCACCCCACATATGCGGCATTGAACACACTCAAGATCCCAACATACATCATTATGAGGCACAACTACATGAAGTGTGCAGTACCGGAAGGACATGTATGGTACATACATGGCCAACATCTGTCAACACGGTCCTACAGGTGGCATCAATTTGTCCCAGGTTGGCCCATTGGATATCATGAGGCCGTGTCACAGTTCCCATCTCCTGCTGCCGTGTCACAATAACCCCCACAGTGACATGTGAGGACAGATGGGCCCCAGGCACCACAGCTCAACGACAGGTACATTCCCAGGGACCCTGTAATGCCACATGGACACTGGCATTACATGGAGTATCATGTATACACCACAGCAAAACAACCATGAACCCCACAGGTAGTGGCCCCACTTGCCACGGCAGGACAGACATGGACGTCTGTGACACACACGCACAACATCAGAGTCCATGCACACACAACGTGGATGTGGAGACTGTCTCCCATTGTGCACATGAAATCAGAGACATTGTAAACACTACATGCACAAAGACTGTGGAGGACCATCACTATTGTGCCACTGGGACACCCTGGCTCAAACATACCGTCCCACATGGGACTCACGGGGTATGTGACATGACATACACATACACCACTGTGAAATGTGACCATGGCACATGCACAGATATGAACAGTTGCACATCACAGTGGTCACGTACACGTAACACCCATGATCCTGTCCCCATGAACACGTGCACAGCCTGGGGGTGGCTGCCCACAGGTGACACCCACAGGACAACATGTACACCAACATACACACAATAGGAAATGCAGCCTTACATGCCTTATGATAAGGTTTGGACAGGCTGTCGTGATGTAGGTGTGCCCCTCACTCCCTGGGAGCTATCTGTGGCTGGCATATGTCCATCTGAGACAGGCATGCTGACATATGCCAGTCACATGTACAGTGATGCGTTGAACAGCAATGGACCGATCGGTGCCTCCGGCCGGCCCATTGCTTTCAATGTGTGCGGGTACGCGTTGTACCCCTGTGCGCGTTGAACAGCAATGGACCGATCGGTGCCTCCGGCCGGCCCATTGCTTTCAATGTGTGCGGGTACGCGTTGTACCCCTGTGCGCATTGTACCGCAATGGACCGATCGGTGCGCACCCATTGACAATGGGCTTGCCTGGCAACGGACGCGTTTTCGAATTTCGAACGAGTCGGTTGCTGGAAAATCAGTTGGTCACCCACAACAATGTTGCAAAATCATGTATGTCATGAAGTTGAAGATTTGAAGGATGCTGTGGGCGTGTTTTGGTGCTGCTATTCCATGGATTGGCCAGATTCAGAAGATGCAAATGACTTGGACCTATCACTTTGGATACAAGGGACAGTATCTGCCTCTCCAGCACATATATATTGCTGGCTGTTCCCCTGAGAGCCCACTTGCCAGCACTACATGCTCCAAGACGACATCTGCCACTGCACTGCTGCTGTCTCTGCCCCTCTGGACCCTGCAATGGCACGTACTGTGGAGAGAGCCCCAGCCTTCAGCCTTGAAGAGAACTAGGCCCTGCTGGACAGCCTACTTCCACAGTACAGCAAGCTGTATGGGACACCAGGGGAGCAGGTGAGTGTTCTGTGCACTGCCTTTCTGAATGTGCATTTTGTGTGACTAGCAAGGCTGAGAGTCTGCACGCCACTGGCTAGCAGGCTCACTGAGTAGTTGTCACCCCCATAGTGTGTAGTGACTTGCACTGGACAGGTATGGTGCAGTGACAGTGCATTTGAACATGGTTTTACTTCCCATGCAATGATACCATGTAGTGACGTCTGGCAAACTGTCCATGGTCAGCTTTGCACTGCCTGTGTACATCATGTGCCCCTGTGTTTGGGACATGTATATACGACTGTGTCATGCACGGATATGTTGCATGTGTGGTAATGGCCTTTTCACTTTGTCATCCTCACAGGTTAATGCCCATCGGAAGCAGGAAATCTGGAAGGACATCATCCGGGCTGTCCGGTCCGTGGGGGTCTACAAGCGCCGTATCCGCAACTGCCAGAAGAGGTGGCAGGACCTTCGGGGCTGGACCCGGAGGATTGCACGGGTCCAGCTGAAGCTGTCGCCTCCTCGCAGGAGGGGGAACACGGACCCTGACCCCCCACATGCTCCAGATCCTGGCGGTGGTCTTTCCAGACCTGGATGGGCAGCTGAAGGCCAGACAGCAGCAAGGAGGGGGAGAGTCAAAGACTGCACTGTGAACTCTGTATTACATGCTTTGTGCCCTCCTCTGGCCTGGTTCAACTGCCACAGTGCAGCAGTCATGTTGTCCAGGAGCCATGTCCCTCTATTGTGCACTGCCCACTGCTCATCTGATACCCAGGTGTGGCCCTTACAGTCAGGGAATTGTGTCACTTGGGACTGTGTCCTTGCAGTTTGCTTCACTAAAGGTGGGGGACAGCATCTGTTTCCCTGACTCTGTTGTGGGCATCATGGGTGGGTCCATTGTTCACACAATGCCTGGGTTTGGACATGTGATCTGCGTGTTGCTTTGATATGTGGTCCACTTGCTGAGCTGAGCCACCACATGTGCCTGGGGTATGTGGCACACGCCCATGCAGCGGGTGGGAACAATGTTTGTGCCCCAGGAGTGTGCAGATTACGTGTGTCAAACATACATAGCCAGCTATCCACTGTCCAGGGCACATCCCTCATTCATGTGGAGCAGGACAGTCATGCCTACTCCAGGCCATGAAATGCACTCTGTACTCCCACTCCCGTGTATCAGCTGACACATTGTGCACAGTGATTTGACCCCTCCGGTGTCTGCCTCTGTGTCAGTGTGCTGTGGATTAGTTGCCAGGACTGCTGTGGTGTTTCTTGGTAGGGGCTCAGCATGCCCCTGGAGATGTGACCATAGGAGACGATACTTGTGTGTCACATAGGTGTTTGATCAGCTGCCCGTGCAGACTGGGGTATGCGAATGTGATGTTCAGGCAGCTGTTCCCCATTCACAGCAAATTGTGAGGGGCTCAGGTTCAGAGGGTAGTGTCACAGGTCTCCCATATGTCCAATAGGTGTGACCTGGACAGATGAGGGTTGAGATGATGTGTTGTGTGGGGGATGTACATGTGCACTTGTGCAGCTCCAGGACTTGCATTCCCCATGACCTACTATTGTGACACAGTGCATAGTGTTGTTGTCTGGCTGCCAAGTCATACATCACTGAGACAGTGATGTATGACTTAACAGTCATGCCTCTGCCATGGCATGTGTCAACTTATTTGTGGTCCTGCAGGGGAGTGACATGTGCTACATGCACACCATAGTGGCGCTGGCTATCAGGACATGGGTGCATCATGGTGTCTGTCGCTGGTATGCATCACATGCATTTCCTATTTGACTCTGGGCATCCCTTTCATCCGGAAACCTGTACTGACTCAGTGGCAAGAGCTGTGATGTGTCCACACCGTGTCCTCTGCACTGTCCAACTACTGTGTACTTGGTGCATGTGTCCACACTGGGGTGTTGCAATCCAACAGACACCAGACAGATGGGTGCAAGGCCATGTGGGATGTGAGTGCCATGCTTGGCATCAGACTGACAATTGGCTTCTCCTGTTCAGTTAGGGCACTTTTAGCAATGTACAACTAATGATGCCAGGGCTTGCTCTGTGATGTGCTGTGCTCACAGTGGTGTGTGCGTTTGGTGCAGGTGACTGATGTCTGTCTGTTTCCCCATTGTTTGCAGATACATCCACGGCCACGGAAGGGGACAGCTCCACGGACCAGGAAGAGCCAGAGAGCCAGACTGGGTCATCAGCCGAGGAGTGGTCGGAGGGACCCAGTGGCACGGAGGGCGAGGGGAGCCACACCGAGGAATCCTCAGCACCATCCACCTCAGCTGAGGACCAGAGCAACTCGGAGGATGACTCCCTTGTGGAGGAGGGTGTCAGCAGCCACCACACCCCAGCTAGTGTTGCTGTCCCCGCCACCACCAGCACCACCACCGCCCTCCCATCGGCTCCCATTCCCCAGGTCCGTGGAGGCTCCCATGTTCGGGAGCGTGTCTCCTTTGGCCCAGGCACCGCACCCCCTGCCCCTGTGTCCCCTGCTGCCCTGAGTGAGGAGTCTGTGTACCTCCTTCGCCAGCTCCATGTAGGGCAGACAGCCATGCTGAGTGTCCTCCATGCGCACACCGCACTGTTGACTCAGCTGGTGTCGTTCATGGAGGGCATCTCATCGGGCATGTCTGACCTACAGAGGGGCAACAGGTCCATGGACTCCTCCCTGACGGCAGCAGTGTCCCTCCTCAGACAGTCCCTCACCCCTCCTGCCTCTGCTCCATCCACACTCCCCAGCACCTTGCCCGTCCCAAGCACACACACACCGGCACAGGCACACACCAGCACACACACATCCAGCACACAGACACACACGCCACAAACTAAACGCACACGCACGCACAGTCAGGGGACTGAAACCAGACTCACAGGGGATGGGGCCCTGGTACACACACACGCATCCACGGGCACTGCGCAGTCCTCAGTTGCCTCTCCCTCCAAAGCACCCTCCCTTGCCTCACCTGCAACCCCAAAGACCCAGCGCCTCTTCCTCAGTGACCTCGGCCTCTTCCCCTCCGATCCAGCTGCCCCAGCATCCAGGGGGAAGAGGAAGCCCCCCACACGGAGCAGAGTGCCCCTTGCCCCCGGACACCCTCCCCCAGGCGCAGACAGACTGAGGCCCCCACCCGCAAGTCCCCCCGGAGTGGTAAGAGCAAGACCCCGCTGCCGCCCTGCAGCTCAAGCACCAGGTCACCTTCCTCCATCCCTCAGGCCCCCACTCCACAGGTGCCCCCGCCACACCCTGCCCCAGGTTCCCCCACCCACAGATATACCATCCCCAAGAGGCTCCGGCCTTCTCCCCTGCCACTTGCTCTCCCGGCACCACACCCCCGCTGCGCTTGTCTGTGCCACTGATGTGGTGAGGGTGTCCTCCCCCTCTGTCCAGCCCACCTTGCCTGTTCCCCATTCTCCTCCCCTGGTGGTAGGCACTGCAGTGGAGTCCACTACCACCCTGTCTGACTTGGGCACTGCAGTGGCGGACCTGTCCACTCCATCTGCAGGGTCCACTGCAGTCGTGCCGGCACCCACAACATCTGAGCCATGCCCCCAGTTGTGCCGGCACACACCATGTCAGACACCTCCACTGCAGTTGTCAGTGGCTCTCCAGCACCCACCACCCCTTCCCTGCTTCCTCCTGGTGAGCCCTGATCCTGTCCCTGCGGTGCCTGGCCTACCCCCCGGTTGACCCTCCTAGTGGATTGTCCCTGGTTTTGTGCAGGCATGTGTAGGGTGGCATCTGCCACTGTCACCCACTTGTGACTTTGTTGATGGACTGGCCATTGGCCTTTGTTTATGTTCTACCGGACTTCTACTTTTAATGCCACATATGCTGAATAAAGCAACTTTCTGTTCTCTAGTGCTTTTGCTTCTGATGTACATGATGTTGATGATGCTAACAATGCCCTTGCTGCAGTGATGGTGATATTTGGTCTCATGATAATGAAGTGTTACTGTGCAGGAACCCATGTGGTCCAGGGGTTATGTGTCCTGTCCTGTGGTGTATCCATGTCATCCATAGCAGCATCTGAGGGTGTCATGTGTTCAGTATTTGGCAATGAGATTTCCTACTTAGATTGGCAACTTCACATCTGTGGCTTCCACCCCTGCACATCTGTTGTGCCTGCCATTGTTCTATTCGTCTACTTCCCTGACCGTGTGGCCATCTCCAGTGAACATGCAGGTTTGGGCATCAATGGGGAAGGACTCATCTGTGTTGTCAGTGCAACATTGCTATACAAGTGTGTTGGATCTGTGCTGATGATTCCGTTGGCACTTCCATGACCAGGCTGATGGGACGGGAGCCCACATTTGTTGCTAATTGTTGATTGTGTGTCCCATTGCTGCCATGGTATGGTATCTGTTCGCCTCACATCTGCAGTCTCCACAGGGTATCTGCATGTGTGTGCCCATTGGTGCAAATATGTGGGTCTGCATTCGGATGGTCACTTCTGTCATTGTGTCATTGATGATTGTTGACGGTGTCAGCCCCCATGGGTGTTGTTTGTCTGCACATGGCCAAAGTTATGTTTTATTTGCACTGCAGGATTTGGCTCCCCCAATTTATGTTGCAATGGGACACATACACTACTTTGCCACTGATGTGTTTGTTGTTCTGTGACCAGGAATCATCCATGCAGTTTGGCAGTTGCACCTCTTACTTTGTCAACACTTGCCTTTTGGTCACTGTGATGATGGGAGTTTGGACCCCATTGCCACAATGTTCGAAATGTGCTTCAGCTATGGACCCCACACTTACATTTTGGTCACTGTGATGATGGGGGTTTGGACCCCATTGCCACAATGTTCGAAATGTGCTTCAGCTATGGACCCCACACTTACATTTTGGTCACTGTGATGATGGGGGTTTGGACCCCATTGCCACAATGTTCAAAATGTCCTTCTGCTATGGACCCCACACTTACATTTTGGTCACTGTGAGGATGGGGGTTTGGACCCCATTGCCACAATGTTCAAAATGTGCTTCTGCTATGGACCCCACACTTACATTTTGGTCACTGTGATGATGGGGGTTTGGACCCCATTGCCACAATGTTCAAAATGTGCTTCTGCTATGGACCCCACACTTACATTTTGGTCACTGTGATGATGGGGGTTTGGACCCCATTGCCACAATGTTCAAAATGTGCTGCAGCTATGGACCCCACACTTGCCTTTTGGTCACTGTGATGATGGGGGTTTGGACCCCATTGCCACAATGTTCGAAATGTGCTTCAGCTATGGACCCCACACTTACATTTTGGTCACTGTGATGATGGGGGTTTGGACCCCATTGCCACAATGTTCAAAATGTGCTTCTGCTATGGACCCCACACTTACATTTTGGTCACTGTGATGATGGGGGTTTGGACCCCATTGCCACAATGTTCAAAATGTGCTTCTGCTATGGACCCCACACTTACATTTTGGTCACTGTGATGATGGGGGTTTGGACCCCATTGCCACAATGTTCAAAATGTGCTTCAGCTATGGACCCCACACTTACCTTTTGCTCACTGTGATGATGGGGGTTTGGACCCCATTGCCACAATGTTCAAAATGTGCTTCTGCTATGGACCCCACACTTACATTTTGGTCACTGTGATGATGGGGGTTTGGACCCCATTGCCACAATGTTCAAAATGTGCTTCAGCTATGGACCCCACACTTACCTTTTGGTCACTGTGATGATGGGGGTTTGGACCCCATTGCCACAATGTTCAAAATGTGCTTCTGCTATGACCCCACACTTACATTTTGGTCACTGTGATGATGGGGGTTTGGACCCCATTGCCACAATGTTCAAAATGTGCTTCTGCTATGGACCCCACACTTACATTTTGGTCACTGTGATGATGGGGTTTGGACCCCATTGCCACAATGTTCAAAATGTGCTTCAGCTATGGACCCCACACTTACATTTTGGTCACTGTGATGATGGGGGTTTGGACCCCATTGCCACAATGGTCATGGCCTGCTTGCATTGTGGGTGCCACACACATATATGTGTGGCACATGTGCTAGGGGTCACATTGTATGTTCAAAGTCATGTTCGGTGTTGTAGGCATTTGACACAGTCTACACACGCTTGTCATGGTGTTGGGGGATGTCTTCTTCTTGCATTCCCTAGTTTGTGGTGTGCTGGTTGTGTCATGCATTGTCCATCCTATGAGTGGGGGTGGTAGTAGTGGTAGGCATCCTGCCCCCTGGCTAAGGGTGGTGGTAGGCATCCAGCCCCCCTGGGTGAGGGTGGTAGTAGTGGTAGGCATCCTGCCCCCCTGGGTGAGGGTGGTAGTAGTGGTAGGCATCCTGCCCCCCTGGGTGATGGTGGTAGTAGTGGTAGGCATCCTGCCCCCCTGTGTAAGGGTGGTAGTAGTGGTAGGCATCCTGCCCCCCTGGGTGAGGGTGGTAGTAGTGGTGGGCATCCTGCCCCCCTGGCTAAGGGTGGTAGTAGTGGTAGGCATACTGCCCCCTGGGTGAGGGTGGTAGTAGTGGTAGGCATCCTGCCCCCCTGGGTGAGGGTGGTAGTAGTGGTAGACATCCTGCCCCCCTGGGTAAGGGTGGTAGTAGTGGTAGGCATCCTGCCCCCCTGGGTGAGGGAGGTAGTAGTGGTGGGCATCCTGCCCCCTGGCTAAGGGTGGTAGTAGTGGTAGGCATCCTGCCCCCCTGGGTGAGGGTGGGAGTAGTGGTGGGCATCCTGCCCCCCTGGCTGAGGGTGGTAGTAGTGGTAGGCATCCTGCCCCCTGGGTGAGGGTGGTAGTAGTGGTAGGCATCCTGCCCCCTGGGTAAGGGTGGTAGTAGTGGTAGGCATCCTGCCCCCCTGGGTGATGGTGGTAGTAGTGGTAGGCATCCTGCCCCCCTGGGTGAGGGTGGTAGTAGTGGTAGGCATCCTGCCCCCCTGGGTGAGGGTGGTAGTAGTGGTGGGCATCCTGCCCCCCTGGGTGAGGGTGGTAGTAGTGGTAGGCATCCTGCCCCCTGGGTAAGGGTGGTAGTAGTATTAGGCATCCTGCCCCCCTGGGTGATGGTGGTAGTAGTGGTAGGCATCCTGCCCCCCTGGGTGAGGGTGGTAGTAGTGGTAGGCATCCTGCCCCCCTGGGTGAGGGTGGTAGTAGTGGTAGGCATCCTGCCCCCCTGGGTGAGGGTGGTAGTAGTGGTGGGCATCCTGCCCCCCGGCTAAGGGTGGTAGTAGTGGTAGGCATCCTGCCCCCCTGGGTGAGGGTCTTAGTAGTGGTGGGCATCCTGCCCCCCTGGCTAAGGGTGGTAGTAGTGGTAGGCATCCTGCCCCCCTGGGTGAGGGTGGTAGTAGTGGTAGGCATCCTGCCCCCTGGGTAAGGGTGGTAGTAGTGGTAGGCATCCTTCCCCCCTGGGTGATGGTGGTAGTAGTGGTAGGCATCCTGCCCCCCCTGTGTAAGGGTGGTAGTAGTGGTAGGCATCCTGCCCCCCCTGGCTAAGGGTGGTGGTAGGCATCCAGCCCCCCCTGGGTGAGGGTGGTAGTAGTGGTGGGCATCCTGCCCCCTGGCTAAGGGTGGTAGTAGTGGTAGGCATCCTGCCCCCCCTGGGTGAGGGTGGTAGTAGTGGTAGGCATCCTGCCCCCCTGGGTGAGGGTGGTAGTAGTGGTAGGCATCCTGCCCCCCCTGGGTGAGGGTAGTTGTGGTGGTGGGCATCATGCCACCCCTGGGTGAGGGTGGTAGTGGTGGTAGGCATCATGCCACCCCTGGGTAGGGGTGGTGGTGCGCATTCAGGCCCCTGTGTGCATATGTGGCATTGGTGATGGGCATCCCGCCCCTATGGTGCTGCTGTTGCTGGTGTAAGTATATTCAGCATCCCCGTGCGTGTGTGTGATGTGTCGTGTACGTGTTGTATGTGTTTTGTGGTTGGTGTCTGGCTTACCTTCTGCGCCGTACGCGTCCGTGCCTGTTCCGGTAGTAAATGTAGAATATTGGTATGATCGGGACGAAGGGATTCATGGTTGGTTCGTGTCGTTCGTCCTTCTCGTTGCTTCGCGTCGTCCTCGTCGCTTCGCCTCGTCCTCGTCGCTTCGCCTCGTCCTCGTCGCTGGCGTGTTCGCCTCGTAGCCGTGGATCGTGTTGTGGCGCGAATCGGAGCTTATGTGCGCCTCTCCCGGATGCTTTGACGTGCCGTGCGTAGCGACGGGTTCGGCGCGTACGGAAAGCGCATCGTACTTGTCCGGCCGGACGGGGCTGCATTTTTCCTTCCGTGCGACTCGATTCGGCGTTTCCGGATTCGCCTCGGTCGGAGAACAGGACCTGGTTTGGGTGAGTACGACTCGGCCGGATTTTTTGCTGTTGTGCGCATCGTACTTGCTCGTTCGGTGTACTGTACGGATCGGTCGGGAAACAGGCTTTCGCATGGCTTTTTTCCCGACCGAATGGTATTGGGTGCGCCTCCGACCGAGATCGGAATCGGCCCCTAAGTGTTGTTTTATGTTGGAAAGAAAGCAATTGATGGTCTGACCATGTGACTGGAGATATAGTTTAATAGGTAACTAGTTCGGTATTAGCAAAAATGACATCTAGGATGTGTCCAGCGTTGTGTGTGGGTTTGTAGATGATCTGATGCAGATTCATTGCGTCTAGGCCAGCGATTATTGTTTCTGGATGGGGCATATTGGGTTTGTCAAACCAAATGTTGAGGTCATCCAGAATGCATAGGTTGGAGTGTAGTGTTATCAGGTTTGAAACCATGTCTAGAAGTGTGTCTGGGATTGTCGCCTTGCTAGGTGGAGGTCTGTAAAGGAGCAATAAGTTACAGGAGGAAGATGGTGTAGGATTGCATATGGTGAAAAGGACCTCACAATCTTTTATGGAGACGTCTTCTACTTTAGTGATATGTAATGTTTGCCTGAACACAACAGCTAGGCCACCTCCTTTTTTGCCTTTACGATTTTGGGTGATCGTTTGATAGCCTAGAGGAACGGCTTGATGCAGGACTGGAGCCATATCATCTCCCAACCATGATTCAGTTATGAATATTATGTCTCGTTTTGCATGAGTGAGAAGGTCGTAGATGTGATGTTTGTTTTTAGAGAGTGATCGAGCATTTATTAGTGGACAGTTTAGAGAATGTGCTTTGGCGATAGTGTGACTTTGTTTTGTAGAAGAGTGAACAGTATTTTGTGGACATGTAGCAGGTGTGTCCTTAGTGCTGGTATTAGCTGTATGAGGATAGCAATGAATTAAGTCCCCACTTGCCTGTAGCTACTAGTGATGTACTGAAAATCGCTAACTCACTTGTTCCGGCATTGTTATATGCTGATTATGCTGTCTTAATGGCAAACACTACTAGAGCTCTACTATCTTGGTAGAGACCCTTCTTTCATTCATGGGTCACTTAGACTTGTCGACAAATTATGGGAAATCTCATATAATGGTGTGTGGTCCAGGAAGGAGGAATATGACATCCCTGCTGATTAAAGATCAGTCTCTGAGTTGTGTGCATTATTTGAGCTACCTCGGTGTTACATTTGATTCGACAGGTTCTACACAGCCCCAGGTAAATGCTGCTCAAATTAAAGTAAGCGAGGCAGCTGGAGCTTTATTTAATCTCTCCCAAAAAGTAGGTAAGTGTCTTTTTTCCCCCTATGTTAAGATTTATAACCTGCAGTGTGTTCCAACAGTTACATTCGGAGCCGGGGCCTGGGGGTTTGATAATGCCTCTCCTAAACAGGTTGAACAAAACTGGATTTGTAGGTGTCTTTTGAATCTCCTGCTGACCAGCTTTCATTTTATATTGCATTTGGAACTAAATTTGTCCTATGTTTGCGATTTAGTTAAGTTGGTCCCACATATGCTCTGCATTAGTGTGTGGTCAAATGTTGAGGCAAGTTTCAATAGGAAGGGTATTTTAGACTGTCTTAGTATAAACAAGCATCTTTCAATCCCTTGGTTGAAATACGTCCATAAGTTTTTACTGATATCAGTCTTCCTGAAATGTTTACTGCATCGGCCACTTTAAGAAAATAGGCTGATGAAGTCCCGCTATGTAGAGTTTTGTCTCCCCCAAAGAATAGAGGGGGTTTTAAGTAAGTGCTCTATTCGAATTTATTTTACGTTTTTAGCTTCGAGGGAGATGACATTTTATCTATCTTTGGAACTTTCACGGTGGGAGAGGTCTCTCCTCTTTCGATTTAGGGCTGGCACAGTGTGGTGACTTCCGTGTTTTTCAGATTGGGCAAAGCTCTGGGCGGGGCATTTTATCGGCCTATTTTTGCGATAGGTTGGCGGAATAATCTTTGCTGCATTTTATGTTTTTTTTGTACATTTTATAGACCCTTTTTATGTTCTCTTAAACACATTTTAAAAACTTATGCTTTCCAGAAAAGTAAAGATACCTTATTGTACCGACAGCTTTTAGGCAGCCCAGACGTTTGTTATAGCATATGCTGATTCCTCAAAATGTCAGTAAGAAGTAGAAAGCTATGGGTGGCGGATGTGAGGTTATCAAGACATTCATAGGATTTGTTACCATCATACTAGCGGAGGTTTTCTCCCTTTCAGTAAATGCACTGTATTACAGAGGTTTTTATGTAACGGATATTTGATTTTTCGTTGATTGAATTGTAGTAGCAAATTTTATTCATCCGGTTTTTAATGTATTTTATTTTCAAATGAGGAATCGTATTGTGCTCTTTTATGATTTTATATGTAAAATCAATAAAGATATACTGATACTTATACTGAAATCACAGAAGTGTTATCAGAGTTTAATTGCTGCAGCTAATTTTGCTTGACAGCCCTGAGCTTCCAGTGTTTGCCACAGTAACTCATGGTTCACAGTATTGAGGTCATTTTTAGATCTATCAATGGCAAGTATAATTTTGATTGTCTGACACCAGACTCAGCTTCTAAGAAGAAATGAAAGACGTCGCAGCCTAGATGAGCGACAGCTGCCTAAAACTGAACTCGGAGAAGACAGAGGTCCTCGGACCCTCCCCCACTGCCTGGGACAGCTCCTGGTGGCCCTCGGAAACCCACCCACCCCAACGGACCACGCCCTGAACCTCGGCATCATTCTAGACTCCTCCCTCACCTTGACCCACCAGATCAACGCCGTCGCCTCCACCTGCTTCAATTCTCTCCGCATCCACCGCAAGACCTTCAAGTGGATCCCCCCCGAATGCAGAAAGACCATCACCCACGCACTCATAACCAGCAGACTGGACTACGGCTACGCCCTCTACGCCGGAATCAACAAAGCCCTGCTACACAAACTCCAAGCCATCCAGAACACCGCATCCAGACTCGTCCTTGGAACCCCACGACACGAGCACATGACCCAGCACCTACAAGACCTCCACTGGCTCCCCACCGAGAAGAGAGTAACCTTCAAGCTACTCACCCATGCCTACAAATCCCTCCACAACATCAGACCCAAATACCTCAACGAAAGAGTCTCCTTCCAAGTACCCAAAGGGAACCTCCGCTCCGCCGACCTCGCCCTGGCAGAGACCCCATGCATCCGCAGAACCAGAGCAGGCGGAAGAGCCTTCCCCTACGTCACAGCAAAGACCTGGAACAAGCTCCCAGTCAACATCAGATGCGCCCCCACTCTGCACACCTTCAGGAAGAGCCTCAAGACCTGGCTCCTCGACTGATCCGGAGCTGGTCAGGTCAAATTGATATAAAATTTCACTTATTAAAAGAATGAAGACAACTGTATCTAAAGGGTTTCATTAGATAAGAGTCAGTAGTGCCCTTTGGCAGTGGGTGTCACTCCTGGCCAGAGAGGGTACCTCTCCATCATATAAACTGCAGCATTGATAGGACTCCACTGCTCTCCAGAGTCCATGCCTTGTTGTCATTAATGGCCATTTCAAGACAGATTCAGCAGGTGAGGCTCCAGGCAGAAAAGGACCCACTTCTAAAAATCCAACCAAATGCTAATTTGTTGCCACAGTGATGATCCTGAGGATTCAAACACTGCTCACTTTAAGGAAAGCAGTTTTCTGATATAAACATGATCAGGGTTTGAGGTTAGCAGTGTTTCTAGTGGTAGTCTGTTGTCTTGTGAGAAGTGTACCAGATGCTTCTCCTGGTGGATATGGTGTTTTAGGTAGACAAGAAGCTATGCCTGCCAAAATGTGTTTACTACTTCCATCTTGCTACTAACCCAAGGATCATTGGGTCCCACTGCATGACGTGCATTGAGACAATTAGTAGCAATGATGCAGTAACAATTTGTCCATAAATGTATCTTTGCATTCTTCAATTATACAAATTTGTCTGCTCTACCTGTGGGAAATGATACAGTCCCAGAATCCTGGCCATTGGGGCAGATATGGAGGACATCAATTCTCCTATAACACCGGCTAGCAACAAACGATGCCTGCAGCTGTAACCAGGTACTGGACCTTGCATACCGGAGAGCAGCTCAATGATTCCACGGAGAGACCGGCTCTGTGACATGCAGGAATCGAGGATCCAGAATCCAAGGGTGATGTTAGGTAGCAGGTCTGGAGTTTGGTTAATTTCTTCAATTGCAAAGACCATGGCCAGCACATCCCGGTAGTACCGGATATGGAACCTGCAGGGTGAAGATATAGGCTTTCATTAATGAGCGTCAACTGCCATAAACATATTTATTATCAGCTTGCCAACACATATGTACAGGTGTGCATTTGTGCATGCCTGTATCTGCATACTTTAGAAAATTAAAGGATGCAGTCATTCTCAACAACAGAAAAGCAATTTGCAGTTGTGAATCCAGGTGTTCTCCCAAATTGTAATCACACAGCCATTTTTTCAAGATCCTGGAATTGATAATTGGAATATTCTCAAATGTGCCTAAGGAGGCCTATGCGGGTGTATGTATGTGTAAAAGAAGCCAGCGAAGCCATTATTCTTGCATTGATCACACGCTGAACCATATATGGTGCCAGTTTTGATAATGTCACAAATGACAGAGGAGGTAAACTTTGTCTGCTCTCACATTTTGCTCACTGAGCCACTTAAACCTGAAGCTCCTGCTGTCACAACTGACCGGTAGCTCCATTTTATGCTGGAAAAGTGGGGTTTTGTCCTTATGTGGAACATAAGTAAAGCTGTAAATTCAGACTGCACTTGTAATGTGACACACTACCACAATCAAGTTAAAGTATCACAAGCATTCTCTATAACAGTGGGTCAGAATGTGTGTGTCAATGATAGCATAGACAGTTTAGAATATCTGTGAATTCACAAAAGACAGAGAGTAAAGTCACTATCAAGGTTTTTAGCATTGCCTTGCTATCAGATGGCATGTTGTGCACACAAGTGATGATGTGCTCTGGTAAACCTGTTCTAGGACCTTTAGCTTCACCTGCTCAAGTGCACATATAACCTCAGTGTGCTCACATAAAGTCCGGAGAGTCACTGCCAGCACAGTCATCCCCCACTGGTCATGCAATTATATGAGTAGAATCATTGCACATATATTGCGAATTGGATTGGAAGATCTATTGCTGGCTTTGAAGTTTGCTAATGACCAAAATCTACAGCAATGGATTCTTCTAATTAACAAGGCCTTGAAAAAGTGGCAGAGAGTCGTGAAACATGTGCTGGCTCTACACTCATTATGACATCAATATCTGTTATAATTTACAGTTTTTAATTTATATGTTTGAAAACTGGCATATAATACATGTATAATTAATTGAAATTGAGTATAGCTAAAATGTAATAATAAATGCAGATCTCAAACAGAACACTAATCTATTCTCAAGTTTAAAGGAACATTTATTGTGAGTGTCTCAACAAATTAGTTTGAATATAATTTGTTGTGCCAGGGAGGTAACGAGCACCTTGCACTGGACTAAGAATACTCTTTACTTCCCTCTCACCTTTCGTCCTAATCTTTTCGAGACTACCACTGGTTTGGTGCTGTCTAATGGACTTCACAGTGCCCTGCTTGCTTTGCCTATCTTTCACCATGAATAGCTCATACAACTTTGCACGCCTATGTAACTTGCTGCTTCATATGTAATGCTTCTTATTTATAGGTAACGCGCCACTTCTTATGTAAATTGTTCTAACATCTTCGGGTAATGTACATAAAATTGCATACATAAATAAATAAACAAAATGGAGCAGCCAGAACGGGGTCGCTGCACTACTTCTCTTGGACCTCTCAGCTATCTTTGACACGGTTGATCATGACACTCAAATACAAAGACTCTACAAAGCCGGTGATGGAGCAGGATTTCGCAAAAAGAAACCTGCTCGAATTAACACCCCCATAATACGTACTAACAGTGTGCAGTGATAGTTTAACATACACATTACATGAACATATGGGAAACCGCTTTGCGCATGCGTGCACTAATATGAATTAATGAATGAAAGAACTAGGCCGCATACTAAAATGCGTTTCAAAAGAAACTGAATTAATGCGTGTTTAAGCTGAATTTTATATTTCGCATCTTGCATCTTGCATCTTGCTTTAAAAATAATGAATAATGCCGCTTTTGCCTTAAGCTTCTGCTAGGAAAACATGTAGCAGGGGATAGTGCAAAGGTGGGTGGTAAACAGTGAAAAGTGCATTTCTATGTGTTGGACTTGGCCCTTTTTGCAGGGTCATCCCTAAACTTTTTGCCATCCTCCTATATTTTTTCTGACCTGTTGTTGGCTGTTTTATGACTCTGGGCACTTTACCACTGCTGATCAGTGCTAAAGTGCATATGCTCTCCCCATTGTAAATTGTGTTATGGATTAGTGACTCCATGATTGGATGATTGGTTTACTTGTCAGTCCCTAGTACAGTGCACTCAGTGTGCCCAGGGCTTGTAAATCCAATGCCGCTGGTGGGCTTGCAGCACTGGTTGTGCCACCCACAGAAGCGGCTTGTAAAATGTGCCTCAGGCCTGCCATTGCAGAGCCTGTGTGCAGCCTAGGGCTGCCATGTCGACTTGGTGAGTACACCCACTTACCAGTCCTAAACCTTCCCTTTACTGCATGTTGGTCACCCCTAAAGTAGGCCCTAGGGCAGGGTGCATTGTAAGTACAAGGTAGGACATGCCCTGGTATGTGTGTAGCATGTCCTAATAGTGAATTACAGCCATTTTCGTTTTTCACAATTGCAAGGCTACCTGTTCCCCATAGGCCAGAATGGGCAGACTGACTATTAGACCTTATAGTCAGAACTGACCCAGGGAACATGATAGAAAAACGAATTTAGTATGCCTGAACTCAGAATGATAAAATACATATTTTAGTGAAGTTGGTTTTAACATTCTGTGTTTGAAAATACCACTTTTAGAAAGTGGGTATTTTCTTGCCTAAACTTCCAAGCCTCCCTCTGCTAGGTTGTGTATTCCTTGTCTGGAGATTGAGTGACAGGGTCTGGGGGTGGCTACAGGAGACAGGGTGAGTCAGCACAGGGCTGAATAGAAAGATCTGCATCCAGAGTGGAGGGAGGAGTTGCACCTGGGGCTGAATAGGGCTGTGCCTGCCTTCCACAATGCTGGCTCCACCTCCTGCCGGGCGGCTGAGCACTCTGCCCCACATTCTGAAAGGAAAGAAGGAGTCAGAAAAACAAAGTGCTCCAGGACTGACCAGAACTGGTTTTGGACTAGGCAGAGGCCTCTCTGCCTCCAGAGAACAAAGAGAAACTGTGTATAAAAAGGGGACCCTGACACCTAGGAAATTAGATCACTTTGGGAAACAAGAAGAAACCTTTGCTGAGGAGCGGAACCAAGAAGAAACTGAGGAGAAGACTATCCCTAAGCTAGAGGGATCTGCCTGCAGTGGTTGCCTGACTGCCAAAGGAAGGAGAAAGGACTTTGTGTGCACTTTTATTTCAACTTGTGAAGGATCTCCAAGGGCTTGAGAAAAGAGCTTGCCTCCTTCTGAAGTCTCAGGGACAACAGACTTCAACCA